>WBNH01001171.1:867008-1279260 GCA_013401255.1 Urocolius indicus | reverse complement strand
GTACCACCCTTACACCTCCTGCCTGGCACCTCAAATTCCCGTCCCTAAATAGTGATGGCAGAGGCGCCAGATTGGCCCAGCCGGGCCGGGGGGTGGGTCTGAACCCAGGAGTCGGGGGAGAGTCTAAAAAACTTTTACCGGGTCTTCACTGCAACCCGCTCCCCCTGTTACTAAGCAAAAGCAACTCCTTGCTAAACCATGACAGGAAGAAAAGCAGTTCAGTAACACAGATAATGAGCACAAGTTTTGAGAGAAGTGAAAGAGGATTGCCTAAACTATTTTACCTAAATAGTTTAGATTTCACTTATGTTTTCTTGTCTGCTAAACTTTTAAAATTTCTTTTGGGAATATGTCACCAAATTCTAGAATTTTTTTTTTTCCTTCTAGAAAAATTAGTAATACAAATCTCAAAGTAACTGAGGGGAATTGATCACAGTGGTTCTCCAGTCTTGGTATGACTAATACTCTTCATGGGTGGAGAAGTCAGAGTGATGTCACATCTCTCCTACTACTTCAGTATATTGTCACTGTTTATTTCTCAGTCTTGCTTCACTTTGATCTCCACTTTCTCATTCTCTTCCTCTTTACCATATCTTTTTACATACTTTCTGTGTTTTTATCCATGTCTTCATTTGGGATATTTTGCACTGCCTCCTTGTCATTATTTACGTTCTTGTATACTTAGATCTGTTGTCTAATTTAGATAGCGTACTGCTTATATAAGTAGATGAAGTGCATATTTCTGTATCGAGTGCTGTATTTAATAAACAGTTTTAGATCAGATGCTCTTGAAGCTAACAGAAGTCTTGATCTACTAACCTATTTTTCTAATTATTGACTTGATTTACGCAGAGGTTATTTGTTTTATATATTGATCTCTATCTTTTTTTTTTCCCCTGCACATACTTAGTTTCCCTACTTCATAAGCAACAAACTTTCCACCCATATGCTTGAGATCTGGGTAATATATGCTTGGAGAGTGTGATGGTTCTGTCAGCATTTCAAGAAAGAGATAAAACAAGGAGCTAATGTATTACTGCAACTAAGTAAGGTGTGGAGTTCTACAGAACAGGTTGAAGCCTTTGTGTTCCCATATTCATAACTCCCTGCTTGGTAGGCACTTTAAAGTTATAAGATCATTTATCTGTTACAGTAGCAAGGAAACTGTTTACTAATTTGAAGTGGTGAAACAAAAGGAGGAAGCATAACCTCTAGCTGATATAATAAATGAATCGTTTATATAAGGCAGTATAAAAACTTAGCTGTTTCCATTCTTGTTTCTTTCACTGAATTATTTTCCCTCGTTTTCGATCTATTTCTGAATGCTGTTCATATTAAAGGGAAAAAGGTCTCTATCTCCCAACTTTATTTCCTCATTGTTATTCATTGGCCCAAAGAAGCTGAGATGGGCATCTCAGTTTATTTAATCAGTAGCTCTCTGCAAGGGAGGTTAGAAATCATCTCTGTGTATCAGAACTGATATGTAGCAATGCCCGTCAGAAGAGATTAGTAGGTCCATGTCGAGGTGGAAGCAGCAGGGTAGAATGAAACCTGAAGCTGGGTTAAGTAATTGGGTTCTTGTTCAATAAAAGTGCTTGTTTGTGTGTTGTAATGAAAGATCTTTGGTGCAATAGATGTCTGAATCCAAATATCCTCCGGATTTTCTGATGGATAAAGTGATAAAGGTGAAAGGGATTTAATTTAGGACTATTGAAAAACTTTAAAGAGATTAGAGAAATTCGTAAATGTACTCTCTTATCGTGGTGGCTTTTGTGACTTACCAGAACCAGACGGGGCGAGAATAGAGACCCAAGGAGTTTAGGATTTTGATTTGAGGTAGGGATGCTCTGAGGATGTGGCAACTAGTAACTTCCATTTGAGGTAGAAGCATAGAAAAGTTAATGAAGAAATTTGAGGTTTTCTTTGTGTTCTATTATCTGGACTTAGGAGGATGACTCTACACATTTTTTGACAAATACAAGGTCTGCAGTGCTAGTAATTTTTATTTGAACACTTTAATTTTTCTGCTTCATAACAATTTTTTCAAGGCCAAATTACACTATTACATCTAAATATCTTTACTGACCATGTCTCTTAAAACTAATAACCATATTTGTGGTGTTTTATTTAGGTGTGGTAGTTTTCTCTGACCACAACATGATGTTCCTGTGAAACTTTATATTCAGCTTAATTAGATGTGTTTATATGGAAAAAAATAACCAACATGTAGAAAATGAATGTCAAGGAAATGGATTATGAAATCTTGCCTACATTTGATACAATCATTGTAATGTAATGTTTGTCCTGTGTATCTGAATAGAACTACAGTATCTAGCTTGGAGCTGAGTTTTGTCTCAAGCACAATCATCAACAAGGATTAGTTGCCTTTTGTCATTACCAAGATAGCTTCAGCAAAGATATGAAACTCATTGAAAATAGACTGACTTTATTTCATACTTGTTTCAGTTTTCATATATCGCCACAGATTCAGAAGAGGTAAAGGTAGATAGTTTTCAGAGGACTGGTGCTTCAAGAAGATAATTTGTTTCTAGTCTATCTGTGATTTTTATGTATATATATATATATAAGGAAGAAAAAAAAAAGCCACATGCTTCAAAGGAAGTGTGAAGTATGTCCCTTGACTTGTTTATATTAATGCTTGCTTTATAATGCCTGAGATTAACGATAATATGACATTCCTTGTACCTCTTGTCTTGGCATCTTCTTTTTCTTCCTTTTGTTCCTTGAGACTGCAAGATGAATTAGGGGCATACTTTCATGGCTCTTGCTACAACTGCAAAGAGCAGAATCCTAGAAAAAACAACAGAGATCTTGCATACGTATGTGTTCTAAGGATTCCTAGAGCAAACGCTTCCAGAATTGTATTATAAAAACATAACGCTTGAAATGAATGTGAGTGTTGGTAGCCTGTGGCAGCTCAGATAACTCTGAAATGTTCAGAGAAACCCTTCCTTGTAATGTGTTTTTGCAAAAAGCATTGCTCTGTAGGTATCTTCAGTGAGAATAAGACTTCACTTGTTCAAAAATAAAAATCCATGAATCAACATACTATTATTTTCAATCCGGGACTGGAGAACATTGTGTAGAAGACAAGGTACTTTGTCCTTGATGTGATTACCATGTTCTAGCTATGTATTTATGCACAAAGTGATTGTAATGGGATAGTCAAGGATGTAATCCATTTAGAATGTTAGATAAATTCTTCCCTGTTCATAATTTTTTCTGATCAGATGTTAAAATCTGAGGTCTTGATTTTTGTGAATCAAGCTTTATTTGGATTTGCTTTTGTTTCAGTTTCCATGATAGCATCGTGGAGTAGCTAGAAGACCTAGTCTCTAAGTCAGAAGCGGTGGTTTGGCTTGTGAGGTCAGCAGATGGCTCACTAATTTCACCTGATGCTGAGATTAAGCACTTCAGTTTAAGAAGTGTATAATTGTTGCAGTTGCATTTGTCTGTATGTTTAAGAGACTTTCGATATTTATTTTGTCCCAGTAACACGAAACTCTGTACTTCTCAGCTGACAAGTTCAAGTCAAGTTAAAACTCCCAACCTTGTCTTGTGACAGGGCCCTTTTCTTCCAGCCTGGCAGTCAACAGTGTTCAGAGTGTGGGTGGGCTTTTGCTGATGGTAACTGATACTATAGGAAAAGCCTTAACCTTAGTTGTATAGAAACCTGGTTGTTCTTTGGAGATGGGGGAACATAGAGGTTTTGACATTCATAATAACAAAGAAAAAGAGGTGTGTCATCAGCAAGTCCGATTAATACAACAGGTCCACAAGGGATTCCTGACCCTAAGGAAGGGAAAAAGGGTTTCACTCATCTCCCTTGACACACTCTTTGATTGGCATGTTGTATCTGCTTGCTTAAACTTAATCACGTTTTTAACTTATACCCTCCATAGTCCATTCACTGCTTCTATTGCAGAAAATACCAGGCAACCACCTGAGCCTCAAATGGTTAGTGTTTATCTTGCAGTAAACAACCCTGCAGAGTGTCATCTTACCCTATTTTGACAGTGACTACTGGCAGATTGGAAATAACTTACGTGCTTCATAAAAAATTGTCTCTTGAATAGCATTAATATGATACTGACATTTTTCAGCGATACAGACATCTCAGATCAGGTATATCATTTTTTTTCTAAGCCATGATGTTTATTCTTAATTCTGATCTCTGCTTTCTCTAATTCAAATGAGTAAAATAAAAGAACTTCAGGAAAAGCAGAGATGAGTTTGGAGTCTAAGTTTGTCTTTCACAAAAATGAGTGAATGACTGGTCAAAATATATTCAAATACAAAAGTGTATACATTTACTGTTTTGTACTTCTTTTTAATACAATTAGAATAATTTTCTTTCAGGGAATTATTTCTTTCATTAACAAATCTTCTAAGCTTTTGTTCATTTTAACAATATGACTTAGTAAACAGCCATAACTTTTTGTTGAGTGAGCTAGCGCACAGAAATAAATGCATTTCTCTATACTTTCCAGAGTATTTACTAAAATATTTCTACAGATAACAAAGTTTACTACTGCAAAAGTTTGCTTACACATAGTTTGCTTGTTTAAAAAAAAGTACCTGCTTCAATTCCATAAGTCATCTCTGAGAAGGACTTTACTGTGAAAACAGGGTGATATGCCCTGCATCATTTTCTGTGGTTTTATGTCTATGACATTTAGAGTGATAAAAGGTTTCCCATTATCTGAGAACCCACCCCAACTTGCTATCGGTATGCCACCTTACTCATGCTTTATCTTACATTTGAGTTTGCTGACAAAATGTGATCCAAGGTAAAGATGATGTAACTTCATTTTTTTTGAGCTGAAGAACTCACAGGTAGCCAGTGCTGATCTGAAATTCCCAGTCAGTGCAATGAGTGCAAATACATCCATGTGAAGTAGTAGTAGTAGTACTTCTGCTTGTGTCACTATGTCCTTCTTCCCAGCCCACAAGAATGGTAGTTTGCAGTCCGAGTGCTGTCGCTTGCATTACTCTAGAAAAGGAAAGTCAATACTGGAGATGTAGGTCTCTCTTGTACCATGGAATGAAATCTTATTGTACAAGTCAGACTAGCAAACTCTGTTACAAATATTTTCAACTTTTTTTTTCTTGCCAGACTATATGGCCTGTATTTTAAGTAGGTAAACTTTTTCTTAGCTGTCTAACTCTATACATTATTGTTGCTTCTAATGACATAATGCCAAAAGGGTAAAGTAGGTTTACCTATCTAATGAGACATTATTGATCATTTTTAAAGGATGATGTTGATTTACAACAACTCATGTTCTGAATTACAGTATGCAGCCTGTCATGGTTAATCACAGACTATGCTCAAATGAGCTTTTTAAGGAAAATTATAGTAAGAAAGAATTCTGAGTACCAAAACCAGAAAGTAACTTTTTAATGTAATTGATATTAAACTCTATTTCACTTGTGCTTAAATCAGTACCAATGGTTTGAAAAATATAAGTATGAAAATACAATTGAAACTAGTCCTCTTTTAATACCTGTTCTGAACAACAGTGTAATACTTCCTTTGCTCCTTTTCAGCACAAATTTCTACAGTATTTTACTCTGTTGAAATGACTGTTTCATCCAAGGGATAAGCTTTCTCTGCTTCAATCTTAAATGCTATTAATATTGTGAGCTAAGCAATGACTCTGTAATCTCTCCTTAACTGGTGGAAATATGAATGCTTCAGATAGCTATAAATAATGGCCCTTCTTGGGAAGGAAAAATTCCCTGCAAAATGAACAAGTAAATGAGAAATTGTTCTTGTTTCCTTTCTCTGCATTTATTGAAGAAAATAAAATTGTATTTTAATAAGTATCATACAGAGGAAGAGAGTCACCTGCAGTAGCTCTCCAGGTACTGTAAATCACTTTTCTGAGATCCACCTCTGAGGTATTTGACCATTCATAATTACAGGTCTAATACCAAATGGTGGAGGAAAAGAAAACCTGTAGTAGCAATATACAACTGAAATAGAGCTACTATTTTTTCAAAGAAATAAGCATGAAATAGACCTACTATTTTTTCAAAGAAATAAGCACTGTAAAAATTCTTTTTCATTGTCTGTTTCTCAACACTTCTATTATTTAAGAATTGGTACTTTTGTCAAGTTAACTTCCTCTGCAAGTTTAATTTCATTACACAACCTTTATGGAAATAATTCTATTAAGTTTCACTATTATAGGAAGCTCTTGTTGGAGTGAAAAAATAGAGGAACTAATAATATAACGTTCTCACCTGTCATCTCACAATGTTTAGCTACCTATACAAGTGTGATATTTTGTGTGTGCTCCCTGGAACAGGAGGAGATTACAAGAACACTGGAGCAAACTCATGTTCTTAAGAAGGGGAAAAAAAGACCTTGAACAGTCTGTTGTGCATTTATTACTAACTGTAACCACCAAAATTAGTGCATGCACTGAAGAACAAGGTATGTAAATGAAACTGATTGAACCCTTTCTGATATGGCATACCTTTCTAGCAGAGCTGGTCTTTTTGGGATACTACAGCATACTCTGGCAATAAGGCTTCTTGAGAAATCTCTGGACATTATGCAGAAGTTGTATTTAGAGCAATAAAAACATACAGGGATGTATTGTTGTTTATCATTATGTGCTTGAGTGTTTTTTCCCAGAAGAAGCCTTTTCAAAGTAGTGGGAGAGAAACAAAATGTAGAAATTCTGTTAGATACAATAACTGCAGGAGCTAGTAGTGAGGGTTGCATGGAGAGCAGCTAGGATCTAATGGAGCTTCTAGTACTACTCTCTGCTATGTCCTCGTTCTGGGACGTCTGTCCAGAGTATGGCTGAGGTCACCAGCACTACACCATTTACCACATGTCAGTCAATAGCACTTATGCGGATGTACTGATTTGACTGAAACATAGGTACTGTTGTTCATGCTTTCATATGAACCTATACAGACTATCAAAGATGAGCTGGCAAGTAGTAATGTGCAACTGCCATCTACTTTTGGCCTTATTTTGTATTGCGCTTTGCCTTCATACTATCAAACCAGGGCTAGTGTGGCTTCTACACTAATATATTGCAAGGTGTTTGAGATTTGGGACACTACAACTTTGGGTCATAAAAAAACAGAGGGGGAAAAAAAAAAGAATTTGGGAAATGTTGCAAGTTTCTGCTTCCATATCGCCACAACAGCTGAATGCACAACAATTTAAGCCTTTCAAATTTAACTAATCCAAACCTCCTTGTCTTCTGTCTTCATTTTTTTTTTTTTTCATTATATTGCTCAACTATCCAATACATAGTCTTTCTTACTTTGGAAATTTCACATAGGATGAAGAGAGAAATAAAACCATAATCAGGATGAAGGGATGGGAGGCTGGGACGAGAGGATTCCAGTTAGGGAAGAGAGAATGGGGTATCATACAAGCACTTAAATAAAAGTAGTGACCTGAGAGGTGTATATCTGATGTCTGAATGCATGACATGGGAATTTTTGTGATGTGTAATTTACTGAAAGGCACAATTTATGTAATGTAAGAGCTGAGAGCATGCAGTTGTATGCTATCAGATGAATAATTGTGATTCCACAAATCATGTATCAGGAGCCTTGGATGGCAGCTAGGAAGAAAACAGAAGATAGTCTGGTAAAGAGAGAATTTCTATTTATAAGCAGTATATGAAACATATTTTTACTGTATTTTTCACTAAAAATTGATGTCTGTAAACTTTCCCTTAAGCTTTTTCTTTACAGGAGAAAACTGTAGTTGAGGAGATGTAAAATTATTCTCATTTAATCTGGGTAAAAGTCACAACACAGGGAAGAAATGGTTTTCTCTAGGTCTTAAGTTTTCCTTATGCTTGAATAGGTGACATCTACAAAGCTTCTTTAAGGTAACAGTTAAGCAATGGGTTTATATAACCACTTAGCAAAATAAAGCTATGGTAAGCTGAACAAAAATCTTTCTCTCATTTAGACATTGCTTGAAAGCTATATTATTACACAGTGCACTAGAAACTGTATCACTCCCTTAATATTGAATAAAAACTGTAGTAAAATATCTCTGCCACAACTGAGATCCCAGTTGTGGCATGAGTCACAACACTTTGCAAATTTGTAGAACTGTGTGCAATATCTCTTACTGGTGGTTCTGGGTGTCTCAGAAGGCAATGAGAGTCTTTTTTGCATCTGTATGTTCTTTAAGTAAAGCATGGGTAAATTATTTGTCATTATTTTTGTTTATAATGCAAGTATCAGCGTAATTTGTGGGTAATTTAATTTCTAGGAAAGAAATTTCAGATAGAACATGAGGAAATAGCCTCCAGTTTTGCCAGGGAAGGTTTAGATTGGACATTAGGAAGAACTTTTTGACTGAGAGGGTAATTAAGCATTGGAAAGGGCTGCCCAGGGAGGTGGTGGAGTCCCCAGTCCTAGAGATATTTAAAAGGCATGTAGGTGACGTGCTCAGAGATATGACTTAGTTTAGTGATGGACTTAGAAGTGTGAGGTAAGTGATTGGACTTATCTTAAAGGTCTTTCCAAGCATAATGATTCTGTAATTTTAAGTGGCGTGGGAGAGAACCAACCATGCAGTCTCCAAGCTCAGTGAGGAGGGAGCGGAGCAGGTGTGTCAGAGCAGAGACCCTCCTGCAGTTACCGGTGAGGCAGCAGCTGTGCCCTGTGCCCATGGAGGGCAGTGCTGGAGACTAGATCTGCCTGCAACCTGCAGAGGGTCCCTTGTTGGAGCAGACAGTGACACCTGAAGAATGCTGTGACTCTGTGGGAAGTGCACAATGGAGCAATTCTGCTTCTGAAAAACGTGGCCAAAGAATGGACCCACACTGGAGCGGTTTGTAGGGACCTGCAGTCAAGGAGAAAGATTCATGTCAGGGAAGTTTGTGGAGGACTGGTTTTTTTTGTGGGAAGGGTAGCATGTGAGATATCCTCCCCTTGAGGAGGAAGAAGCAGCAGAGACAATCTGTAATATTCTGACCACAACCCCCATTCCCCTGAGTGAGGAGGAGGAAAAGAACTAAGGAGCAAAGTTCAGCTTGGGAAGAAAGGAGGGAGTGAGGAGGAAGTGTGGCTTTGATCTGGTTTTATTTCTCAACATCCTATTCTCATTTGCTTGGTAACAGGTTAAATTGATTTTTATGTTCTCCAAGTCTAGTCTGTTTTGCCCATGAGTATAACTGGTGAGTGGTTCCTCACTGTCCTTGTCTAGGCCCACAAGCTTTTTGTTACATTTTCTGCTACTCTTTTCACCGAGGGGAGGAGTGAGTAAGTGTTTTGTTGCCGACTTGACTTAGGCTATGATGCTTGTTTGACTCTTGCTTTTCTACATTTTTCTTTAATCAGTTATTAGAATAATGTTTAGAAAATATTTTATTTAGCTTCGCTAAATCATGTGAAAGAAGCACCAATGGGGAGACCATAGAGGATAAGATTATTTTTTTTTGACAGATTCTACATTATATTCATAACAGTTCTGAAAACAGACCACTGATTTCACCTAACTGTCTTCTGTTCCTAGGACATACTGCAGACATTTTCAGTTTGCATCATAACTACTTAATTTCATAGTATGAAAACGACCAATATATTCTGATAACAACCACAAAGATAGAATAATGGGAAAAACAAAGAATGATCTGAAATATACTTCCACCTACTGTCCTGGCTGCAGGAAGACAGACCTACATATTGAAACATTAACTTTCATGGTCAAAGTCCTGTGTGAAGGTTATTGGAAGCCTGCAGTACAGAAGAAGAAAACTGAGTTACACTTGGTTCTGGTTTGTTAGCTTTCCTCATTTTTAGAGTGAAAAGGGGAGGAGATGAGACTGTAGAAGCAATAGGTATGATATAAGGTCCAAGAAAGCATAGTGATTTGAGAAGTCTGAGTGACATTGACCCAAATATAATCTTGCTAGTAGTTTGCTGGATAGGAAAAAAAAAGAATTGATTTATTTCTTTTTTTTTTTTTTTTGAAACTGCTGCTCTATGATTTCTTAACTCTTGCAGTTTTGCTTTTGCTGTATTGATTGCTACTGATGCTTATCAATCAGAGTCTGCCTGAAGTCTATCCCCAACAGTTATCTGTTCAACCCTCAAATCCACCATGTTTCCTTCAGTTGACCTCAGTTAACCCTTCTCACTTTATCAAACGTCAAATGCTAGCAAAGAAGTCAACTTCCCCCCCTTTGTTATTATGATTATGACTTCTGAGTAGAAGATTTTGTTGCTTGTGGAAACTTAAGGAAGACATTATTTTAGTTGAGGCACTTAAACCACAGGTTGATGTTCCTTGGAGGTAATTCTTATTTGCAAGACTTAGTCAAGGCAGGTTCTCTTTTAGCTTTACTTTGCACTTATGGAAGACTGCAGAAGTTCAGATGTTGATATCATGGCACTATAAATCTGCTGAGCAATAATGCTCTAATATCAGTACAAAAGCAATATAAATATGATCACAATCTGTTCCTTAATGTACTAAATTTATAAGGGAAATCCATATCTTGTGACAATTTTAAGATGAAAATATATTTATTTAACAGCTCCTTAAGAACAGATTTTTTTTGAAAAACATTTTTAGTGAGAAGGAGGATTATAATCTCAATTAATAAAAAATATGAAAATAATTGGAACAGGCTGTTTTTATTTGTTAGTTTTAAGCTCAAGGTTAGCAGATGGAGCTGTAGCTGCCTGAAATTAAAATTTTGGGATGGCAGACAATGGAGACCTAAAGTATTCCTTTTATTATGGTATATCTGAAACAAGTAGTATCTAACATATAAGATATTATAAACAGCAGATGATTATTTCATAGAGAGCTCATGCTATAGGGCTTGGAAAAAGAAATTGCTGGGCAGTAAAATCCAACAAAGTGGAATTGTATAATGTAAAGTCCTTAGTACCTGTCTGCTTAATCACAAACCAAGGTATTGTCTGTACCTGAAAACCTCTCCTCTCATGCATTTCCTGCCTCCACAGTAGTACAGGAAGCAATAGGTACCTTTGGCTTAAGTAAAGCCTGTCACCTTGAACTCCTTGTTTATACTCTCTGCTGAGAAAACTGTAATTCAGAGAACAAAATAAAAAGATGTTTTAACACTGGATTTTCAAAGTACAATAGTGAATTTGAGAGGCATTTTCAAAAATCCAAAGTTAATCAGAATTGTTGACTTCATGATACTTTGCTGTTTCCGTAAGATTCCTATAACAAAGAATTGATTTGAAACATTTCTGTGCCCTTTTTCAAGTTGTGGTCCTTGCATAAGCATTCCTGAGAGTTAATGTATATTCTCTATCCAGAATCTTCTCAAAAGAGTGAGTTTGTGCCTTGATGCTCACAATGTGTGAAACAAGTGTAGGGTTTTCATTAATATTTAGCAACTCTTAAAGACACTTGTTTTGCAGTATGAAAACTCTGTGGATGCTGTTTATCTGTACAGTGACTGCAGAGCTCTCTATGAATGAAAGCTGAAACAGGTTTTACTGAGCTGCATGGATAAAGAGGCCTTCAGAGTGTATTTTTAGTTCCTGGCTTTTTATGGCGTAAGACGAGAAACACATTAATCAGTGCATCAATCACTGCTATATGCACACGGGACAATATATTATTCATAACCGTGGCTTGAAGATAACAAAACTGATCTCAGTTTCCACAGAGGCAAGCCTTCATAATGTCTTCTGATCGTATACAAATGACATTTGATTAGCACTCACAGATAGAATCGTTTTTAGGTAAAGTTTATGCTGCAGTAGGAAACTGCTCAGTTGCCCTTCTTTGAGATAAGACTGAAAATAAATTTCCTTTAAGGGGCTGGACTTTTAATGTGAAAAAAGAGTAGGCTTAGATTTTTTTCATACTAAGTGCAAATGCTTTCAGACAGACTTCATAGTACCTTTTCTACCAAAGATAATATTACTGAGTGTGCCCTTATAGAAATAAAATTACTTGGAGCAATTTATTTTCTGTTGTGGTAGTAAGCTGACTATCATAAAGTTGGACCAGTAGAACTGGAGTAGTTTTGTTGATTCTTTGTTTGTTTCCAAACATCATCCATGCTCAAAATCCAGGCATTAACCAGCAAAAAGACTGTCATTCTGATTTGTGTGATGTGCATGATTTGCTTTAATAAGTTAAATCCAACTTTTGTTTTCTAAACAAGGGATGTGAGTAGACATGGGATTCATAAAAGTTGTCCCGTTTTATAAAAAAAAACGATGAAGTTTTAGAGAACTTATTTCATTAAGCACTTGTAATGCTTAAACTATTGAATTTCATGCATGCTCCAGTCACAAACTGACAGAAAATTATATAGCTCCACTGTTAATATATCATAAATCATTATTATTTCCCTTAGCATTCAGGATGAATGCTTCTGGATTATTCCAATTTTCAAAAATGTGTTTGCTAGAGTCATAAAACTCCATTGTAACTTAGTCTGAGCGAATGCTTCCTTGCCTGAAAGTGTTAATAGCTACTGCTTTATTGAAACAATGGTAGAAGAGGATCTCAAGAAAGCATTATTTAAAATATATATTAAAATGAATTTTTATGATAGTGTCTAACCACATGGAGATTTTTTTAGTATTTGCTTTTCAGATTTTTAATTTAGAAATGACCTTTCAGCAAATAAGCATTTGGCAATGAAAAATGATGTCATAGAAGTATGTTCTTCTTTCTAATGCTAGCTGAACTACAAACATAGAGGGAATGTGAGCAAAGTCCAAAATCGATGAAGGAAGTTGATTGTTTTGTAATATCCCTCCATTTCCTCAGCAAGTCATAATAACTTGTTCTGACTTTTGCAGCACAGAGTGCATTCCTGCTGTTTTCAGTAAGGAAAGGTGTTTGCAGAATACTTTTTAAGTGTGTAGTTGGAAAAAATTGGTCATTTAGAAGTCATTAGATTTTTTTGTTTTGTTTTATGAGTGTTTACAATTCAATGGAGTGAAAATGAACTTGTTAATCTGTTTATATAACAAGGATATAAAAAACTGTAGGAAAAACGTTAGCTATAATATTTGGCAATTCCTGCCTACTTATAAATAGGGCAAAAATATCTACTCTAAAATCGATGAGTAGGAGGCACTCTCTTTTATCATTTAACTCATTGAATTTAAGTATTTAAGGCTACATAATCTGGTAAAAAGCTGTTTATAAGCTCACTTATATTAGCAGTGTTGAACTTAAAGTGAGCATAATACTCTCTCTCTCTCTCTCTCTATATATATATAGCTGGAATCTGAACCTGTGTGCTGATTGACAACGTTCTGTATAAGACTGAATGACTAACTTTTCATATCTCAATTGTGCTGTTTTAGGCCCATCAGGGAACAAAAGGCCACGATTAGCCTCAAGTACCAAAGACCTAAGAATTGCCAGAGGGCAGGGAGGACTTAATTGCTGCTTATGGTCCAGGATAAAACAGACCAGGCTACTCAGGTTGGGGAAGAAAACAATTTAATCCACCACTAACTAAAACATAACCATAAAACCCCAAAACATAACAAATACAAAACAACAGAGTGGCATGACGATGAAGAGTACAACCAGCCCTTTAAGACCACCTTCTACCCACCCCTCAGGGCTCTGGGCCCTGATCCCGATGTCTTAATTTCCTTCCTCCTGAACGGCTCAGGAAGCAGGGAATGAGGGTTTCGGTCAGTCTGTTCTCGATGGTTTCTGTCGTTTGTCTCTCCTTGGGGCAGACAGGCTCAGCACCAGTCCTCCCTGCACCTCCACGGGATCCATCACACACACTGCAGCCCTGCACAGGCTGCTCCAATGTGTATTTATCCCAAGATGCGCAGCTCCTCTCCACCTCTCATGCGCGTCTGCTCTGTGGCCCGCAGGCTCCAGCACGACCTGCACCATGGCTGCCTCCTCACACAGTCTCTGCCCATCCAGGTGCACCCACACAATGCTGCTGGTGGCTCTCAGTTCTGCCATTGCCCTCCATGGGTTGCAGAGGTACGGCTGCCTTCTCACCATGGCTTGCAGAGGGATCTCTGGTCTGGTGGTCCTCCTTCCTTCCTCCTTCTCTGACTGTGGGGTCCGTGTGGTCACCTCCACCATGTACCAATCTCATATCTTCTCTCAAGCACTTCAAATTCCCATCGTTAAATAGTGATGGCAGAGGCACCAGATTGGCCCAGCCGGGCTGGAGGTTGGTCTGAACTCAAGAGCTGGGGGAGAGTCTGAGAACTCTTTACTGGGTCTTCACTGCAACCCACTACCCCTGTTACCAAGCAAAAGCGGCTCCTCGCTAAACCATGACATCAGTGCAGACCCTCTGTACTTGGATGTTTAGTGCCAGCCTGCAGGAGAAATTGGAGGAAGAGTCATCACAGTGTGAGAAAAGATAACTTAGTCGTCATCTTCTGGCTGTGACTACTTCTTAAAGAAAGCTTTGTGTAAGCCCTTGAGGAACCAAGTTAGTAAATATAAGCAATGTGAGTCTACTAAGAAAAAAAACAATTTAAGGGAAATTATTAGAGATTCATAGTTCCTACTGAGGGATAGTCTAGGCAAGTTCCATAAGATATGTGCTACCAGTGTTTCTACTTGATATTTTCATAAATGGTCTACATAATGAAATAGAAAACATGGATATTAAATGTATAGATGCTACTTAAGTGGGAGGAATTATTTCTGCATTTAAGGATAATATTAGATTTCAGGGACATCTCAATGCACATAAGTTTTATGTTGGTTTGGAGGATAAAAAAACAAGGATTCAGTGTGGTGAGGATGGTAATCATACTAGTCAGGAGCAAAAGAACACGTAATTATGAAACATCAACTCTGGAAACTGTGTAAGAATGACCTAATATTAATAGTATTTCACAAAAAAAGACAAAAGCACATAAGCAAGGTCATAGCATCACTGATTAACAAGAGCGTATAATGTTAAAACATAAAAGCATAAACATTTGGTGAAGAGCACCTTATTCAATTTTGAGTATCATACTCACAAAAAAAAGACTGAGATTAATTGGAGAAAGTCTAGGAGAGAATTAATCAGAGGACAGCAAACCCAATCTTTCCTAAGACAAGAGAAACTAGCATTTTGGGGGTTAGAGTAGTGGAAACTGAGTGAACTCATTACAAGTCTTCAAATATCAGAGAAGCCCACTGCAAACAGGAATTAAGACTATCTGTTCTGATGACTTGCAGAAAAACGACAAGAACATATACAAATATATTGAAGGAGAACTTGTGCTAGACATTTAAAGACCTTTTCTAACAGTAAGAGTGCTGAAGCATTAGAATATTGCTTTAGGAAACTGAGGAAGCATCATTATAGAAAGTCTTTTACAGCAGGTTATGCAAATGTCTTTCTGAATCATAAACTACAGTGCATGGACTGAATGTTCTAACACCTTTTCTACCTTTTTTTTTTCCATATTCAGTGATTATTGTATCTTTATGCATAAGGATATGGTATGGGTAATAAGCCTTTTTGGAATCGATCTCTATCTCATGAAATCACCAGAATGAAGCTCTAATCCACAAATGACTGGAATACATTTATGTCAGTCATGATTTTGAGCTTCTTGTGTTATCCTTCAGCAAAGTTAAGTGAATAATTTGTACTGGTAGAAATGTTAATGGAAAATGATTTCTCACTCTGCTACTCAAGAGGCAGGCACAATCCTGTGGAATGTGTCTGGCCCAAAGTATCCAGGGAATGCTTGCACAGGTAGGTTAGAAAGGTGCATTAGAGTTGGAAATTACCCTGTCATTAGTATATGTAGAATTTATTTATTAATACTCTTGGTATATTTTTAGTATATTGATTTCTGCTTTTTAGGTTATAAAGTGATGCCAAGTTTACTTTTTTAACTACATTTGAACTACAGATCATAGGAATAAATTCTCGTTTTTACCCCTTGCTCTTCACAATATTTTCTCCACTCAAACTGGCAGTAGGGACCACTGCAGTTAAAAAGTTTTCTTTAATGGGAGTTGAATGCTTTACCGACTGAATGCAAAAAGAAAAAACTTACTTATTTATATAGATTTTCTGCAGCAGAAAATCCAAATGCATTTTGGTTCAGATTGGAAAGAAACTTGAAAAGGTCTAGTGTTTGGTATAAAGTTTAAGGGCTTAGTTACGCCCCATATCATCCCTGCAATATCTGTTACTGCTTTTGTGGGGGGGAAAAAGAAAGCGAAAGTGAATTTCACAATGAATAAATGCTTAGTAGAAGGTGAAGCCCAAAATTCTCCAAAAAGCAAATTTATTCAGGGTTTTAAAATCACATGAACATCTTAATGCGATACTACTTCATGTTGTTTTGCCTTCTCTGCTGGAAATGTTGGATCCTCTAAATAATGAGCAAAGTGTGGTGTGAAAAATTAGGTGTTTTGGAAACATTAAGTGAAAGACAGAGAGAGATTTGCAGAGTGAATGAAGTATCCTGCCAGGATATGAAATTATTTCAGGCCAAGAAAATTGAGTCCAAGCTGTTAGACATACTGTGGGTATCCTGTTTGGAGAAAGGAATGAAATAGTAGATTGGAACATTGTCTAAAGCTTTCAAACGCAGCTGGTATTATATTTCACTTTGTGGTTGCTAGCACAGTCACACTGACAGAAGTTTTTCAGTTACATTTGGCAACTTCCAGAATGCAATTCTCTTGAGAGTGGTGAAATTTGCTCCCAAAACCTTAAATCTTGAAAGGTTACGGAGCCAAACGTATTCATAGAGTCTGCCTGAAAGCGTTCTGGGAAAATTCGATTTGATGACTGCTCTTAATGTACCTATCAGAATGTCTTAGTGAACTGCTAATTACATGTTAGGAAAGTGATGTGTACTTCTTATTGGCCAACTTCTGCTTAATTTCACCTCAGAGCAAAAAATGGAGCGTGCAGGAAATGGGGTATTGTACTGCCCTGGTCAAACCCAGCAGTACAAGATATGTTGCATGAAAAAGTAGAATAGGTTATATGAAATCGGTGTATATCTCTGAACCTCCTCTTTAAACGCCAAAGACACATCTGTGTAAGAAATACTGCATGTGTAGCATTTTAAATGCTAGGGATCATGTTTTAATTATTGTGTTAGATTGAAGGTAGTCTCCAGTGTCACAGAGCTTTGTCGTCATAAATTCTGACAAAGACATCATGCTGAATGGTCTGACTTCTTACTGCATTTTAAAAGTGCTACAGGCAAGATAAAAAAAAAAAAAAAAAAAAAAAGAAAAGAAATTTATAGGCTCAAAAATTATGATTTGTCATAAACCGGTAAGTTTTAAGATCGTTTTTCATGTTTAAGATCTGAGAGACCAAGTTTGATACAGATACAAAAGTTTAATTTCAATACAAGTAGAATAAAGTTTAAAAATAAACTGAGCTAGTGAGAAAAATTACTGAATAGAAATTGCTTTTAAAAACAGAACCAGATGTCAGGAATAGTTAGCATAATGTTCACTCATAGAATCATGATACCCGTGGTAGACCACAGAAAACTGAAGCATAAGTAGAATTTTAGACTTTTAATTTACACTTGTACGGTTGTGTTTCATCAAAGACTAATTTTTAAGGCAGAGCAATAGCAAATCATTGCTCTTTATCAATTCTGCAGACAACCTAATAACTGCAAAGCTGTTAGCTAAAGGCATTTAGCATGTACTGAACCTGAAAATGCAGGCACTTTTCAGATGATATACAGTAACAGCAAAATGATTAGTATGTTCTATCCGATGCCAAAACCTTAGAGAGAAAACTGCTGTATACAGCCCACAGTTGTGCAATTTAACTTTGTTCTTAGCTGTGGATGAATCGATTCAGGCTTTGAATGGACAAAGAATGTGCATGGAGAATGTCTGACTTTCAGAGTCAAAGGGTAACACCTTAGCTCAAACTGCAGCTAAAGCTGCCAAGCTGGTCCCTCTCAAGCATGCAGAGGGCAAAGGGAATGAAGCTGACAAATGCGACTCAAACACTGTTCAAAATTTAAAGATATTTCCCTCTCCCTTCCTGCCAAAAATCATTCTCTGTCTGCTGTTATGGTTATTGGTTGAAACCTGAGAGACCTAACAAAATTTGACAAGGTGTGTGGTAAGACAGTTGAAATGCAGAGGAATGCCAGGGCATCAGGGTCTGCATGTAGGGAAGAACTAACAGATAAAGCACATCCCTTAGTTAAGGCTACATCCCATGGGATTCTGCAACTTTATTAATACTAGACAAATCTGATACCTTGTGGCACAAAACATATTGTTTTGTTAAGGAAGCTTTCACCTCTTTGATCTGCTAAAGTCATGCTCAAACTCAATAGATTCCTGAAGTGATACATATATAGATGTACACAAAGACTGAAAAGCCTTGACAGACACAAAGTACCACAGGTTTCCTCTAAGGTGGGGTGTTGCTATTGTCTCTCTTTTAGGAAGCATGGAAGTGGAGGAGAACTTATAAACATATTTTTTTCTCAAAATATTTCTTATCCAAAAGATTTTGATGCTTCCCATCAGGATCTAGATTTTCAGGATTCAATACCAAGTTTTTACATGATGTAGACCTGTTCTCTGAGGTTGTTAGTCACCTTCTAAAAGGAATGACTGAAAGGGAATGAAATGGTACCAGTGTAAAAAAATACTTAAAGTGGTTAAAGGCTAAAAGCTGCATTTTAGTAATGAAGTAAGGCTTCTTATGTATTCAAATATTCTTTCATCAAAGGGAAGAATATTCTAGACGATTTTATGTGGATAACCACGGCTATGACACACAAGCTCAATGAGCTTTATTACTCACTACATTTTCAGTATCAGTTAATTCATGTCTAAGCTGATTATAGCTGCATTAAAAAAAATCCCTTCTGTGCTGAAACAATTAGATACATCTGTACGTGCTTTTATGTATACCAAAATGAATTTGTATTTTCACTGAAATTCTGCATAACAATGTAGCTGTTTCATGGAAGGCAGCAACAAAAGCAGTTGAATATAGCAGGGTGAATATCAAGCACCTAAACACAAAGGTGTTTTTTTTTTTATTACTGAAAACATCTGGACCAGTAGCATCATGATTTTTCTTGTTTTTGTGAAAGATTATAGAAGGTGACAGTTTGAATCTGTATTTAAGCATTAATACTCATAAGGTTGTATCACTATATCAGACTTACTGTGTGGGTCTAAGATCAGAAAACAATTCCTCAGCTCCAACACAGTTTTGAAATTGTTGCTTACTGTTTCTATTAAATTGTAGTCAATCTAGAAAGTATTTCTAACAGTTGGAAGCAGTGTCAGAACTTCTGAAGCACTTGACATGAACTTCAATTAATAATCAAGAAAAGGTGTACACTGTGAAGAAATAAGGTAAAATATACTACAAATGAAATACTAGTTGAAAACTTTCAGTACAATGCTATGTCCTTTGAAGACTTTAAAAAATTGCAATGCTGAATTCTTTTGAGAAAATGGAGGTTTAACTGCTGTATTTCCTAAACAATAAAACTCTATCTGTGAAACAGCTAAGCAATAACTCTCTTTCTGTCTTTTGAGACCCAGATTTTGTACAGTTCACTGCTGATAATTGGTTACATAATATTAATCTAAGATAGTGAGGAAAAAAGTCATCAGTTTATGGGTTTTTTTTCAATTCACTTTTTGAGGAAGATTAACAGTGGTGGGGCTCTAAAGGAATATTTAGACAATTCCATTCCATTAGGAAAATATTAGACAGAAGTTGTGTTTATTTCAGAGTTGTGGCTCTGGGTAAGTCATAATTTCAAATAACCTATCCTGTAATTTCACCCTTTTTGCTGTACTCTACAGTGTCTACATGTAGATTATAGTTTTGCTGAACTGAACCTGTTATTCAGAAACATTTCATTTTGTATGCTTATTTCTCAATGTGTATTTAATTTCATATATTAATGGCAAATTGATTATGCAAACATTTCATTTGGATAGACACTGTCACGGCTGTGATTTT
The DNA here is from genome assembly GCA_013401255.1 of Urocolius indicus. NCBI lineage: Eukaryota > Metazoa > Chordata > Aves > Coliiformes > Coliidae > Urocolius > Urocolius indicus. Next base: position 1,259,305 of record WBNH01001171.1, on the reverse strand, counting down.
AGCTATGATTGCTTAGATGTTTTACATTGTTTCTGATCCTAGGGTGAATGAACACTTAAAACACTTCTGCTGTGAATAAACTTCATTATGAATGTAAAATTAATTGCCCACAAGTTTTTTTCTCATAACATCTTTTGATGTTCAATTTCTATGAACGTTCATGACAATTAATCTGTCTTTCAAGAAGAGCAAAAGCAGGAGAAGCCAAATATTACCAAAGCAAGTTACTTGAAAAACTCATCTTTGCAAATCGAGAACAATTCTTGGAACATTAATTGAGTCTGCTTTACAGATAATGTTGAAAATATTGCTTTCAAAGCTACCATTGTCAGCCACAGTCTATTTTGCAGATATTGGAAAAGAAATTAATTATTTGAAACATTAATGCTAAAAATAAATCTTTTTCTTCTTTTAAAAAAGTACTGTTTTTCTTTCACCTGGGACTTCTGTAATCTCAAATATTTTTGGTCACTGTGAAAATGGACAGTGGTATAATGCGGTTATGCCAATGAGCGATGAATGTACAGCAAAATTTCCATGAAAACTAGTGATTTAAAGCTTTGTGCTCCATTTTTTCTTCATAGTATTTCTGACACCACTGAAGTGTGGTGATGACTGTGTGGCAGTGACCGCAGGGGGCTGCAGGATGACTCCTTCAGCCGTAGCCTGAGGTGGCAGCTTGTGACTGCAGCCTGTTGCCACGTAGAGCCCAGCTGTAGAGAGTAGGCTAGAGGATGTGCATGCAGCATGCACTAGTGAGCAGCCTGCATTGCATTTGCACCCCTTTACTTTAAATGTCAAGAGCACTGGAACAAAGGAACTGTGACAAATAAAGCAGGCACTTTGGCAAAGGATAACTTATCTGTTTTTTAAAGTCATCTGTACTTCTCCTATTGTTTTTTACCAGAACCACAAGGTACTGACAGCACAGACCAACAGTAGGATTAAGGCATTGAAAATAAAAGTTCTGCAATAATTGTCTTTCTCCCTTGCTTGACCTTGCTCGCAATACTGATAACAGAGATGAACTGCTGGCTCCTCTCACTGAGGCTCCCGGCTGAGGTGGCTTAAACAGTTGACAGGGCAAATGATTGAGGCCACAATGTCAGAAAAATGATCGAGGGTAGGACTTGTGTGCTGTGTGAGAAGCACCGTGGTGTTTCCCTGACAGAGGCAGTGAATGGGCCCTGGCACTGTCAATGGTGTCATACTGTTGACCTTGCTAGACCTGCAGTTTCTTTAAGATGGAGTTGTGCTGAATATGATTACATTTTTCTCTACTTGTTGTCCTACACTGTCCGTTTTCTATATAACTGCTATACAATATACAGTCTTTACTCAGTATTGAGTAATATGCAATGTCACCAGAACAGTATGAACTTGAATCAGTCTAAATTACTTTTTATCCAAAAAGAGTCTTGTCTTCTGATGCATCTATTACTTAGGCTGAAAATGTTTTTGACCATTGAGATGTATTAAATATCCATTCCTCTTAAAGTTTATCTCTGGATGCCTGCTGTAATCCAGGTCACATTTTATAATGCTTGGGTACAAATTTAGGCGAGTTTAATTTTTTTTATCAGCAAACATTGCTGAATGGGCTTACTGAATTAATAATCAAGCTTGTTCTTCCCAGAACCAGTACAATACTGAATGTGTACCTTTGAGTTTTGCATGAACTTTGCTCTGGTTACTGTCTTGCATGATTTACCTACTTTTTTATATATACTTTTGTTCCCCCTTATGGTCTTAATTCTTTCCTTAGGCAAGGAAGTGTGCAAATGTTTCACAGAGTGTTTTCAACAAATACTTGCGAGAACAGAGAAACTAAGTTTCATCTGTATGGAATTGCATTCTGTCCCTTTGTACCTATTTGAAAGTTATAATTCAAGCACATGCTCCCTAAAACATGTTTTAAGCTCTCCTAGACATAGACTTACTGGATATTTTTTTTTTTTTTTAACAAGAAGATGCACTACCTTGTGTAGTAGGAAAAAAACAATGATTGTTCAAACTTCAGAGATTTTCCAGATTTAATATAACTGAATAGAAGGATTTGTTCTATAACACCTTTTTCTAGGACTTGAGATGCATTTTCTGTAATTATCATTTGACTCATGAGGCATGAGAAAATACTAAATGAATTTTGTGACTGGCTTCTATAACTTCAAAACCAATGTGAATTTCATATCTAATACAGCAAAATGTTTCAATCGATTCATATAGTCCAAGTCTCACAGAAAATGATAGAAATCAGAAATTCAAAGTAACAAATCAGGAGAAAGTGTAATTAGTTTAGAGGACTTCTTATGAGCAAAACATAAAGTAAATTATTCACTCTGATTTATTTGCTCAGCTTGAAAACCTTCCATGATGTTACTTTCTCATCTCTACAAATCTAATAATTTGACTTTTAGGAGCACCAACTTATCTTCCTCTCATTACATCACAGCGCTTTTACAATATGCCCTGCTTGTTATACCGAGTAATTGTTTCTATCGGCATTATCTTCTCCCTTCTTATCCATCATCTCTCTGATAACATCCCATTTCTTTACCAGCTCTGTTTCACTGTGCCTGCATCATATTAATAATAGCACAGATGGAAAAGTTCTGTGAGGTCACTCAGTACAATCTATAACCTGATGCAATGTTGAGCTTTTATATATTCCCCAATATATGTAGCCTCATGGTAAATGAGTCAAGTGACTGGATTTTCCAAATCTCATTCAAGCCTTAATGCTTTTTTTTTTTTTTCCTTCTGTCTTCCTCCCCTTCTGCCTTTTCATATTTCTTCTTGTAGCTAAAAAGTGCTTCTTGACAAATAAGAAATTGTATAGGCTTATGAAATCTCTGGCATAGAGTCAAGCACATCATCTTCTTAACATCATTATTAATTTGTTAACAGGTGGAAGCTTATTATTGTTCAGTGCTTTGAGTATGAAAAGTCTCATACTTTTACACTTCATCTATGTAGTTTCCAGTTTACCTGGTTAGCAACTTAGGATGTTAATTTCTTATTTTTTGTTTTATTTCACAAAGACCAAATACACTAGTTGGAAAATTTTTTTTGATGCAGCTGCATCACACACTGTGGCTTTGTTTGCTTAAAATCTAAATTGTATTACTGTTGAGTAACTTCTGCATCTTGATTGCCTAATAAAACTGCCAGAAAACAAGGAAATCGAGAAGGTAGGAATGTCACAGTATCATAGAATCATGTTGAACAAGTCTGGCTCTAGAACTGATCTCTGTTGAACTTCACTGGCCACAGACCTCCAACTCTATTCTGTACCACTGATCACTACCCTCTCAGCTCTGTCATTCAGTTGGTTCTTTGATCCACCTTGCAGTCCCCTCATCTAAGCCAACCACACTGCCTGAGCTTTCTGATGAGGATGTTACAGGAGACAGTGTCAAAAGCCTTGCTGAAGTCAAGGTAGATGACATCCACTGCTTTCCCCTCATCTAGCCAGCCAGTTATGCACTTGTAGAAGGTTATCAGGTTGGTCAATCAGGATTTCCCCTTGGTGAATCCATGTTGACTCCCCCTGATAACCATCTTTTCCTTCGTATGTTTATTAACAACACTGAGGGTGAGTTGTTCCATCCACTTTACCAGTAACTGAAGCAGTCGCTTGCTCCAGTGGTACGAAGTAAATTCCCCTATTTTATCAGCAGACATTGCACTAAAATTAAGAGGTTTTAATAATTTACTAACTGATATAGCCACTTCTAGGCCTTTTGCAAGCCAAATGTTTAGCATGGTGAAATTAGCACCACAGATCTGGAACAAAGCAGAAAATAAAATGCTCTGCTCAAGCATGTGCTCTTTATTATCACCTCTTTTACCTTCATGTTTTATTTTGACTATCCTGTGAAAGTTTTCATTCTTTTACAAAGACTTAAAGTTGGATAATGTTAGTATTAATATATTCTCCAAATTGTTTTCTGATCTAAAATATCAAGTCCATAGTCATGTGCTTCTGTTTGGAGACAGTCTAATAATGTCAAAAACTGAAAGTAAGTTCTGGTCTGATAATTGTCCTTTCCAGTGATCTTGACGAAGTGATTTTACTTTAAAACATTCTGGCTGTTTCTTTTATGAGGCTTAATTTAAATAAGTTCTAGCAGAGAAAAATTCTGTCCTATAAAGTGTTTACAGAATACCTAGTGATAGAGTATCATTCTACTCCTGGAATATAGATATCATTTGCAAATAGAAATTAAGGAACCTGTAGCTATTGGATACAGAATTTCCTAATAAAATTACTGGTTAAAAATGATCTTCCTAAACTTTTCATCTGGAATATGTTGCAGTGATGTAGTCTTGATCTCTCACCCTCTGCTTCATGCACATACAGTGATTTAAGGTTATTTGTACTCGTGAAAATACAGGCCAAAACTGTTCCAGAGGGGTAGTCTTGATTTATAGTGGAAATGTTCATCACAATAGAAACTCTGCAAGTTCAGAAATATTAGTCAAGTCTTACTTGAATAAGACACCTCTATGAGCAAATTGATGCAATGCAGTGCTGTGCTTTCACTTTATATGTGTTAACATTATTTTACTGATATCCCCTTTATTTGGGAACTAGCAAAGCCACTACATGTAGAATCTACTGTTTTACCAACATTGTGTTGTAGCTACAGCAGACATTATGATAGTTATACTAGGTGACATTTTTAGGGCTTATTATAATTTGCAAAAGACACCTATTCAAACTATTTGAAATGTTAAGTATATGTTATAGTTCCACAAGCACTTAAAGGTAATATAATCCTGCCACTGGAGGAAGCCTTTCCTTCCCTTCCATCCATTTGAGCTGAATACAAAATGAACCAGATGAGCCATTTCTATGGCTTAAAGTGGTACTTTTCCTCCTTCCCCAGTCTGGATTGAAATGCACTAATTCCCTGCACAGGTGGTTTCAGGACAGTTTGAAGACTTGCGCTTGCACAAGCGGAAGTGCAAAGAGCAGAAGTGAGAAAGGAGAGTAGCTAGGCACAAAAAGGGCATCTTTTCCATCAGTACAATTTCTGCCAGGTTAAGCGACTTGCAAAACTTAAGTCTTACCTGTGTTATGCTCATACAGTGTTCAGGGGATGAAGAGGGACATAGGCTTAGTTTTAGAGTTCCTCCAAGTGTGGTGTTAAAAATTCTAATCCATTCCAAGTTTCATGTTGGTTATATGCTTTCAATGTTATTTTAGTAGTTGGGCTTTATCCTGTCATGCTCTTATTGATGTCGTAAACTGTTGTTATTGCTTTTTCCAACAAGCTGCTCTAGATGATTCTTCTCAAATTTTGAAGATCAACTTGTACATTAATAACTCTTTGGGCAATATTGTTAATAACAACCCCCCACACACACATACACATTTTTTAAGAAACAAGGTTTCTGTCAGAGACTGTATCTGCTTTACTGGTTTAATTCTTCTGTGAAGTTGTAGCACTGATTATGTCATCCTAATCACTCCAAAGAGCTCGATTTCAGAGTGTGGGTTTTGCCTTCATCTAGCTTTTGTAACTTATAAAAAAGCTGATTTCAAGTTTGTTCCTGTGATTTCATGCTAGTCCTTTTGGGTGGAAGCACTGTCAGGATAATAAAATTTGTCATTGGAACTGAGATGCCACTTTATAGAACTCAGTGTTTAGCAGAAATATCAGATTCTAAATTAAGATCCATTAAAATCATGCATCTTTTGACAATAGAGTCAAAGATGATTATCAGAAGAAATTAACTTATGCACTGTCTGGTGGAAAAGCAAGCTCAACTTTTACACATCAGGTCACTACATACTTACTGGGGGTCTAACGTGTGGCCTTGATCAGGTGGCTAAGAGCTCAGGTGTGAGCAAGTGGGAGCAGTTAAACCTATTCAAAGCTGTCAAGTGAGCCACAGAGTCTATCTGCATGCCCTTTTCCTTGGGAAAATGCAAGATAAATCAATTTAGCATGACACGGTTTCAAATTAGACTACTTAATTTGTCATGTACAGCTAGAGGGGACTCAATGCTACCAAATATATTGAGCCATCATTACATCATCAGCTAGCTGAGCCTTTTAGTCTCTCTGGTATTTGCAAAAGCATGGTAATAGCTACTTAAAGGATTTCTGTGTCTCCTTGTGAGGTGTATATAAAAAGAAATACAATTACAATGGAGAGTTACCAGGTGTTAGCTGATCTGGTTTATTTACTTTGTTGGTGGAGCACTTTGATACTAGAAATTTGTGCTGCTTTGAATGAAGCTGCTTTGTTAATCATTGTTTCTGCTTCAGAATATTTGCTGCATGTCACCATGCATATGTAGATATTTTTTTACAGTGAGCATGCAAGTCTACCTAATGTATGTGGTAAAGACTTTGTAGGTCATTATTTCAATCTGGTATTTGCAGTCATATTCTGCTGTCTTTCAGAATGATAGCTGCCACTTTTTGTTGTCTTTTAACAACAGTTCATCTGTGTTGTTCTTTCACAGTACTGCTGAAGGGTGATACAGCTATTTGGAGGTTGAAATGTTTGGGTCTGAGTGTACTTCAGATTTGTGACTACCTCAAAAGGTATCTAATTGCATAGTTGTCCTGGCTTGCCCTATGATAGCAAAGAGACAGATTTCAATCTCCAGTTAGTAGAGAGAGAGGAAGGGACTTTCAGAATTTATAAACAAAAGAAAGCCCTTCTAACACATAATAGGAGACAGAGGAGGGAAGATTTGGAGGAAAAGCATGGTTGATTTGGTACCTTGCACAATAGCCCATGTAGGCAGCTCTCTACTGAAGAAGAACCTCAGAGCAGTGTCAAAGCCTTGGCATGTTGAGCAAGTTGCTATGGCTACTGGCACTCAAGCCAGGTGTTGAAATCGAGGAAGAAAAATGTAGCTACTGCATTCAAAGTTATGACACTTGCTATTTTTCTGCTCTTTCTTTTAAAGGTTGTTAACTGTCATTTTTCACTTAAGCTATAAATTGGCTCTTTTGGTGAGGTTCTGTGTGGAATTTAGACACTCATATGCCTTCTGTGTGAATTTCTAATTTGATGTCTTTGGCTTTTGCTTTGGTTTTTTCTTGGCGGGGGATGAAGGTTAGGGAATACAAGACAGGAGAAGAGGGTGAAGGCAGAGAAGGAGTTTACTGTAGGGCTGATCCTTTTCTTATGTGTGTTTTGTTTCTGAAATAGTATGTGTATTATTTGGATTTAATGATAAAATATCCCACTGATTAATACAAATTAATATGGAAAAGGCTTGTATTTTCTTATCCAGTATACTGACTTAAATATTAGTTTGATTTGGAGCCAAAACTATTAACGAAGTGCTTTTAGAAGAATGTTTGACAGCCCTCTCAGTAGTAAAAGTCACCTAAATACTGAGTCAGATGCTGAAGGATCTATTGAACATCTACAAGATTTCTGTAATATACTGCATTGACTATGATGCTGACTGAAACTACTCAAAGTGTCTTATATAAATAATTTATTGAAATTCACTGGAAAATGAGAATTTTATTCAGAAACAGAAAGTTTCTAAATTTCAATGAAAGATGTACATAAAAACAACTGTTGTGATTATTGTAGTTCATGTTTAAGCCTCAATGGCCTTATACTTGAATTCTTAGTGATAATTTGACTGATATATTTTATGTAACGAAAACTATGCCATGTCTGAAATGCAATGTATTGAAATTTTTGCTCATAATGACAGGAAACAAAGGGAAATTATCTTCCAGTGAAGTGAAAATGTGAGTGCCTGCTAAATGTAACAATTTGAGCCAATGATTTGTTTATTTGAATTTTCATTTTCCTAAAAAACACCAACCCTTGTTGAGAACCATTTTTTGATGAATATTGTGAAACAAATATGTTACAAATTTTAATAAACAACCATTTTTTAAAGTGTTCAAAACATGTATAGTATATATAACATAGGCATGTGTCTGAGCAGGTACATAAACTGTAAGTAAGGTTTCATGTCTCTAAAATGTTTTAGATTTCAAGGAAGTTAGGACAATCCTTGTATTATACCCTTGTGTTTATTAGCCATTCCTTAAAATAATTAACATGTAATAACTTTCTGGAGGTCTGCAAATATTCCTTCAGAGATGTATTCTATTGTCCTTAAGTCTTTATTGTCCAGGAAAATTTGATTAATTTCATGTGAATGCTCAGGAGTTTTTGCCTAGTGCAGGAATTCAGTAAATCAGCAGTCTGAACTGTCAGGCAGTAAATGTGTAGAAGACTTTAATCTTTTGTGTGTGATAGCAATGATTTCTGACTTGGAATTCCTGCACATTGAATCAGAAGAATCAGTTTCTTTTTGTGTATTATTATATTTTAAAATAAAAGCACCTAAAACACTACAGCAAGAATTCTATCGTCAAATCTTGCAATTGTAATTTAGACAACAATTTTCTTAGATTTATTCATAGCTCTTAAAAAATCTTAACACTTTAAAGTAATAAACTGATAGTCATTGTAAATATGTGGACATAGAAAGCAAACAAAACTCCAAATGAACCTGTAACAGGTAGGATTTGGAACTTTGGGGTTTTTTTTTGTTTGTTTTTTTGTACATATGGCTGAAATTGCTAACAAGGTCAGATCATCTTTATATCTTCAGACAATAGCTGGTTTTAAAATGGATCTCCTCTATTTTCTGTTTGTGATGTCAAGAGAAAGTAATCATCTTGATAACATTAACATAACTAAATAATGCTTCTGAAATGGTGTTCAAGTCCAGCATCCTGATTTATCCATGGCATTTGAGCAGCAGTTACTGTGCAAGCAACACCTCTTCAGAAAGCATGAATAGAAATCTGTTTTTCAGACACAGGAAAAATGATAAAAGTACTTTCATGTTCTTCATTAAATATTTCTTTCTATGCATTTTGTGTCTGAGATTTTCAGTAAGATACCTATATCCTAGGAAATACAGTAGGAACTGAACCTTAAATCCTTTTCAAAGCCCAACATATGGAACACTGTTTTTTTTCTCTCTAAAGTTCTTGGTGGAAATAACCCAAATAATTTTGTTCTACATGAGATTTGTCCTAATAAATATCATACTGGCTTTTGTCAGGCAACACTGCCATTCTCTTACCCTTTTATTGATACTTTACAAAATATCTTCTTTTTCTCTTAACCACACAAAAGTCTGTAGAAATTATTGAAAAAAACTGATCCTACACAAGGGGTTTACTTCTCCTTTGTGATGTTTTGAAGTGCTATTATAGTGTACAGAAATTCTGTTAGATTTGTATTCCATTGATACTACAGAAGTATCAGTGTGACTATCTGCAGTGTTGTACAAGGTGAGTGCTATGGATAGGGGTAGACAGCAGGTGGGAAACAACACAACTCTATACTCATCAAGACACATCAGAGGCTATTTCTTTGCTCTCAATTTCTCCTACATATACCAAGGGAAGAGAGACTCTTGCTGTCTCTTGTACTTGTCTCCTCAGCTTCATTTTTCAAAGTTTCCAAAGGAACCTGAAGGAGTAAAAAGAACACCATTTTTAAATAGGTCCTTTGTGCTTTTAGGGTTTTAGAGAACAAAATATTCTGAGTTTAACAACTTTGAGAACAAAGGGAAATGTTATTGAATCTCATTCCAGTTAGAGGAATAGAGGAAGAATACCAGAGCATTGCACAACAGACTGACAGGCTATTAGAATAAGCATCTCACCCAGAGGTACTGCAACCACATATCTGATAAAGTTAGAAAAGTAATAGGTTGACCTGGATCTTCAATCTCTACTGCTTTTTTCCCTCAGTCTGAAAACAAAAATATTCCTCTGAACAACTGACCCTTTGTCATGTTGAAGTAAATGCCACAAATGCAGTAAATGGAAAGAAAGCAATGCTTTGCATTATATTATGAGAACAACATAAGTATAGAATGATTTAAGTTGCAAGGGACCCTGTTGGAACACGTAGCTTAGATCTTGTTCAGTCAACCTTTGAATAGCTTTGAGGATACAGAGAGTTTCCAGAACCTTTCTGGACAATCTATGCCAGTGTTTGATGATTCACAAAAAGTCATTTACAAAACCTGTGCAAATTTAGTTCACTTTGCCCTTTGCATGTTGTAATACATTTTCTTACTCAGCTGACCACTGAGTGTTCCACAGACTTCACAGCACTGAAGGTGGGTTGGTCTGGGGTTCTTTTGGCTTTTTTGAATCTCTTTTTGATTTCTTTGTTGGTGCATGGAATAAAATACAAATAGTGCGTGACTGTATAATGAAAGAATGGATCCTAAGATAGCTGGGGGTCCCAGGTAATAAGAGAACTGGTTGTGTTGTGTAAAAGCAGTCATCATTACATGAGCTGAAAACAAGGTCAAAATTGTAGCTCAAATAATGATGACCAAAGAATGCACAAAATAAACAATGTTAAAGAGTATAAAGTGTAAGCACTGCTTGCATTATGATAACAAGAGTATAACATGTAAGCACTGCTTCAGTTAACATAACAAGGTTATTTTTTCTTATGGAATAGAGTGGAAATCAGTGGAACTCAATTGCATGTTGATGTGAAGTATCTCAATAATACACAGAGCTCGAGCTATAACTTATAGAGTACATGTAAAAAGTCATAGGTTTAACAGGTTTTTGTCCTTGTATTTTTGTCCTGTGTATTTAGTTTTTTCTTGATTATAGCTGCAGTTCATGTCTAAGTATGTGCACATTAGTTGTTCCCATGTATTTTCAAATCAGTTTATTTCATTCAACTTCCCTAATTTATTCTTTAAAAGAACTGTAGCACTCTAAACCAGTTCCTCATATTATACATTTTCAACAAATTAACAATGAATTAGTATGTAAATTAATCTTGGTCTGTAAGACAGTTCTTAGCACTGTCTGGGATCTCTGAAATTCTTCCAAATTAATCCTTGTCTCCTCTGATATACTGAATGGATTGTTTCTCAGTCATGCAAAATACATTGTACATAGTTTTCTAACAATGTGTAGAATTATGAATCAATTATGGATTGGACAGCCAAGGGCTTACATCATCTCTCTTAACTACAGTGCGCTGAATTAGGTCTGTGCATAGTTTTAAGGAGTTAATTTATGCTCATGACAGAGACTGAAAGCATCATAAAATCGTGCACATTTCAGAAAATTTGTTTATTAAAAAGAAATAACTGCAATAATTTTTGACATTTCATAGGCATTTGGGAAATGCTGAGAATAAATTTAATTGAGGAGATAAACTCACTTCCAAAATTTAAACATTCTTTGATTTACTTTGGATCATGGGGATAACTACTTAGGAGATGGAATCACATGGCAAATAGCCAAGACCACTTAGAGTGACGTGACGAAATTATCAGCCTGTGTAATCAATGCCATATATCCTTCTGCTAGACCCAAAATATTGTTAGGATGCAGTTTAAAAAGTTGCACTTATGAATAGCTAGATATGGCAATCAATTTCACTCTCATTTCGAGGACTGCTGAGGTGATTTACTAGAGGTGTCTTGTCTTTTTTTTCCTTTGTCCAAGACAGAGGTATGTTGGTGAAACCTGGGATATATTGTTGTCAATTGTTGATTGCAGCATACTAATCTCTCTCTGGTTATAGAAATACAAATTTGCTTTGCACAGTGCAACAGTGTGAAATTGCCAACATCTGGTGAGAAGCTCTTGGGGAGATATCTTCATTTTCCTCAGATCTTTACAGGAGTCTCTCCAATTCCTCTTCACTGGCTTGCTTTTTTTGTTGTTGATGTATCCTGCTTCCAGATAAGGGCAGTATTGTAATATGTTTTGAATGTATTATATCCAAATGGCTTTACTCTTTTTGAAAATGAGATTTCTCTGTTGGTTCCTTAATAGTCCAGAGAGGCTGCACTACCTCACACAGCTTTAATGTGAACTTTTGTTCGTACTTTGTCCTATGATGCTTTTGTTCTTGAAATGTTAACGTGGAGGACAATGAAATTTCCTATGTTTGTCACAGAGGTTGAAAGGTCCCTACTGAAATGGATCTCTTACTCATTATGAAGGCCCTTGGGATAAGTTAATTAGAACAATGTAGCATGCAGTGTTATTGCAATAAATAATGTGAACTACAAAACACATATAGGTTACATAACATTTTAGCTGGTTTTGTGAGTAAAATGCTGAAAGCAAAACTCCATTTTTTTGCCTTCAACAATGTTTTACTCTTTATAATCTTCCCCAATCTATGTTCTACATAGTCAGGTTTCTGTGTCTGTATGTATATTGGACCTTTCTGGCTTTTGTGGAATTTCTCCCTCTGCCTGTCACTGAACTGTGCCACCTGGTACACTGCATTTTGAGAACTGGCCCACAAGAGTCACTATTTGAATTATGATTACTGTGCATCATAAGGTCCCTTAAAAATCTTGTTCTGCCTCTGGCTGAACTTTGAATTGGTTCAAATTCCACAGTCAGCTGCAAAACTTTTCAGCTTGGTTTGGGATATTCCTTTGAGCATATCAAAGATGTATGCATGTTCTCTACAAACTATATGCATGTTGTTTGTTTTTTTTTCTTCTGAGAGTGCTTAAATCTTTAATATTTCTTCTTTATGGAAAAAAATAAATCTATCTGATTTCAATTTATCTCACAGACCTGACTTTCTGCTAGGAGTCTTGCTTTGGTGATTAATATTATGATAAAGAATCCGATTTGATACGTGAATCAGCAGCCACTTTAGCGAAAGAATGATCTTTGCAAAAACTATCCTGGAGAATTTGATGAACTATGTTGGTGTAGCTGTTACCCTTACTGATAGATACAATAACATCTGATTGTCAAAATTTCACTGACAAAGAAAATATTGCTTATAAATAATTTGCACCTGGAATCTACATAACTCTCAGCACTGAAAAGTATTTCCTTTATCTTTCTTTTCTTCCTTTCTATGTTTTTTTTCTTCCCTGAAAGGCAAGTTATATATATGTCTCCAACACTTTCTAAGATGTCAAAGGTGATGCTAGTCACCTTCGTCCTCCAAGCTAGAAAAAATTTCTCTCGGGTCCTATGATTTCCCGATCTTCAAAGAAAATTCTATGCTGTAATCACTGCAAATACCAAAGTACTGCCTTTCTCATCTGCTGTTTTTGCCTCACGTAGTTCAACAAGTCCTGAACAACAATGACACGGCCTTTGAATGTCAGGATCACATACAAGGACAGTGCATGTTTGCAAGCATGAATCATATATGGAGACAGAAGGCTTATCAAGTTAGCATGGATGTGCTTAAGTAGAATTTGGAGTAGATACCCTGTAAAAAGTACAACCTGCAACAAAACTAAGATTTATAAGGAGTTAATTTTCTTTAAAAAAAGCCTGGATCCCTTATTCATGAATGTTTAGATTTTTCCTAGTGTGAGAGAGGCTACATGTCATATTTCCAGACAAATTGTTGGCTGATGATTTTTTCCAAGAAATACTGGCTTAAGAAGAGTCATTATATTATGCACAGTAGGTATAAATGAATTATTTATGAAACATGTTTTAGTTCTTACTGAAAACACCACTGATCTGGTTTAAGTGCTTTATTGTAGTACTCATTTGCACACAAAGCAAGTCTTTACTTAAGTAAATGTTTATGTATCACCACTTGTATGAAAAATGCAAGATATATTACAAACAGAATTGGTCATGGTTTTTTTATTTTATACTTCTCATGAGAAACAGTATATTCATTGGGAAAAAGAAAATGAGGTGTAGGAACAGATCTGTTCAACAAAACCCGTGTGAAGAAAGTTCTCCAGAAGGTGAGTTGAGTGGGTAACAGTAGTTGCTGGTGCTGCTTCAGATAAGGGCTCACATTTGGCTCATCCAGACGTCGTGGAAGTACCTGTAGGTGAAAGTTTTTGCCTGGGTGGGAAACTTTCTCTCATCTTGGAACATTTTAGTTCTTTATAAGAAGTATCTATTAACAGATACTCATCCGTGGAACTTCTGTGCACAACATGTTTATAAAGTCAGTCTCTCTGACTTAGATAATAGTTTAAGTAGAAAAGCTGAAATTTCATCACACACACACACACGACATTATCTTTAGATTCCTTGTCTCTGAGACAAAGAAATTCTTGATTCTGGGACTCTGTCATCTCAGCTGATTTCCCCACTTAATAGACTGTAAGCTTTTCAGAGGAATAAAGTGCTTTTGTGAGAATTTTTGAAAGGCTTTCATTTGTCTTTTCTTGGAACAAAAAACCCCTCTTTTGCTGCCCCATTCACTGTGCAATATTTTTAATGCATAAAAAGAGTAGCAGGTGAATAAATCCCTCTTTTTCATAAAACTCACACAGATAACCCATTTTAGCTTCCAGCACTAAAAGCAGTATTTTAACACTGAAATAATATGTTGGAATTTCAGCTTTTTAAGGAATCGTCTGATATGTCTGGGCCTCAGTCATTTTATATTGAGGTAGTTCAAATAGTGTTACAGATATTAAAGAAGACTGAAGTCATTAAAAGGAATTGGGCAAATAGACTTTCATGTGTAAAAAATTTAGCTAGACTGAATACTTGAAAATGAGTTGTCTGTCCTGAAGTTAGATCAAGCAGGGAGCATACTGGGTTTAAGCTGATTGCACGTGCCTCTCCAGATGATTTTGTGACAGGATTGCTTTTGGTGTGTTTATTGGTAGATCAGATGAGAATGAGGAATGTGGAGTAGGAAAGGCAAAAACGTAGATGTGAAACATCCAAGGCATTCAAAGACAATATTCAAATTAACAGCTGTGAAGAAATCAGTCTACCTTACTACTTCACTGAATCTTGGACTCTGAAGAACAAAATACAATCCTATGAGGGCAGAGAGGGAGAAGCTTGTTTTTTAGCTCCTTAAGACTGATGCATTCCACATGACTGCTACTGCATATTACCAAGGTACAGCTTAATCCTCTAGAGATCATGAGACACCAAGACTATGAGCTTGTGAATATGAAGGTGGGGAAAAACCCAAAAACAATAAAGAAGAGAGACACTTCTGATGTTGTGGTTTTAGTTCAATCAGAAAGATTGGTGATTATCATGGGGACTACACAAACCTTATAGAAAGGAAAGAATGTAAATGCTCAAGCCTTCAAAGAAAAAAAAAAAACCCACTAAACTAATAATTTCCTCTGAATAATTCTCAGGGAGAAGAATGTGAACGTAGTGCTCTCAGCTCATCCACTCCCAGGTAAATGTCATTTGTGTTGTTTAGAGGCACTGCTTGTATTATGGCAAGGAGAAAATGTGGCCGTTCAGGGGCAAAGGAGATGTTCAGCCACTTCTGTCTCAGTTGTTCCTAGAAAACCTCAGAAGCCAGGGTGTTCTCAGGAGCCTGGTTTTGGTCAGGGAGGAGGTTGGCTCTGAGGCAGTCAGAGCCTAGGGCCCAGATTTAGAAGACTGGCACACATGGCCATCTGGGATTGCAGGTTGAATTAAAACTAAGCTTTTCCTTATGAAAGAAACTAGTAGCCCAAAGGTCAGAATATAGTAATAGGGAACTGCCTACATTTCAATTCGAGATGCTACATGGTGCTTGAAAGGATAAAACTGAGGTGACAGCCATAAAAACATTTACAGTTACACTAATTGACCCCTGCTGTGATTTGTAGTTTTACTAAACAGCAGTGGGAAAAAAAAAAAAGGAAACCAACCACACAAAAACCTCCATGCTCTGAAAAACTGTTAGCTGCTAAACATACAAAACTGGGTTGTTTACCAGGGTTTTTTTTTCACAAGCTGTCAGGCTGTAATGAGGAATTGGGAAAAGACAGATAACCCTTCCCCTGCAAAGTTGATTTTGACTATGAACTTTAATGAAACAATTTGCCTCCTGGGCCTTTACAGATTGTGCAAAATATCTTTTCTGTTAAAGTACTTACTAGATATGCATAGACACATGCAGAGTGATCTCTGAGACTGAATGAGTTAACTGCAAACATGGACACACTTTTTAAATCACAGCATGCTGCCTCTATTTTCTTGCAGGGAACTTATTCAAGCACAGTAATAAAACCAGACATTATTGAAAGAAGACTTTTGTTGCTATGAGTTGTAAAGAAAAATGTAAGAAACAACTTCAGTGTGAGGGAAAGGAGGCATTGCCTTTGTTTGGTTAAGAATGAGCAATGGGTTTCTGAACTTACATATGTCATGCAAGACGGAATGAGTTGCAATCAAATGCTTTAGTCAGGGCAAGGAATGAGCATAAAAGAACTGTTTTCCTTTGGGAGTATGATATTCCAGATATGACGTAAATGGTGATTTGTCAAGCTGCTGAAAATAAATGACAAATGGTAATGGTGCGCTTGTCAAGGTATTCATTAGTTCTTACACATGTGTCAGCTATAGTAAAAAGATCAGAGTTCACTGTTTTAATGGGAAAGACTTCCAAGAACAACTGTCAGGTGATTTCTGACACCTGCAAGAAGACAATTAATCTAAATTGAGGACATTGTTGGGAGGTTTATGAAGCTGACACTATGCACTGTAAAAAGCCATCCAAAAGAAACTTGACACTAGTTGAAACCTGACATAAGAACTTAACTTGGAGAGGGCAAAATTTACAGGCATAGGTAGACATTCAAAGAATAGTAAAGTTGATAGCATCCCTTGGGAGTAAAAAAAATAACCAAAGAAGTGGTCTGCATGTCAGCAGCTAACCTGCAGTGTTTTTCCTAAAAGAATGTGGTCTTTTTCATCTTGTTCATCTCAAGAACCATTTTTACTTGATATAGAAAGTATCAATGTGAATCACATGCACATGGAAATATACCACCAAAGAATGTACTGCAAGAGAATATCAACAAGGATTTACCCATGATAAAAAGAAAAACAAAACCACAAAACTCGTTGCCAGGAAAGTTTACGTGTCCAGAAAAATACATCAATCGTAGGTACTGCAGAATGTCACATAACTAAACGCTCTGACTTTTGAGTACATAGAGGCTGAGGAGGTCTGGAATGAGACTGCATTATTCCTGTGGTTTCCAGGTGTGACTGTCTGATGTACAAATGAGAAAGTGCAGGATGTGCACAGTTCCAGATAGTCTTTTCAAGGGAAGGAAAATTAGGACATTGTCTGTTTCATGTATGAAGTGCTGAGTATAACTTAGATTTCCTAATGGTAATGGAAGAAAGCTCAATGGTCTTCCCTTTGTCCCTGCCCAGCATTTTCTCAGTCTTTGTTAAAATGCAATTTCTTTCCTTTTCCTAGTTCTTTAAATGTAAAAACATCAAGAGAGTTCAAGTTATTTATTAAACAAGTACAGGTTGAAATATAAAGCCTTGCTTTTGCCAAACAGGAACACCTAATAACCCTGAGGACACAGTTTTTACCAAGGGTCAAAAATGATAATGAAATTATTCTCCCATTGTCTCTGGAAACCTTATGCCTTAACACAGATGTAATGTTTGGACATTTTCCCAGAAGGGTGCAAGTAAAATTATTTACTGCAAATGAAAGGAACAAAGCATTACCTATCTCCTGCAGAAGATAAACTTATGGCAATAGAAAATTACTGTGCCAAGATGCAAACCAAAGGAAGAGTTAATTTTAAACTAGACTGAAGATTTAATGGTAACATAAATAACATCATAAATGCCATCATATTCTGTAAATCCTTGTCACAAAAGCTATAGGACAATATACAATAATCTGTAACAATGCAACTTAAACATTTTCACTTAGAAGACAAATTTGGAAGGGAGATTCTAACCACCTAGAAATATAGAGTAAATCCAGTAAAGAGTTTTCTCTCAACAGAAAGTACCTTAAAAAGATGGCTGGTTATTCACTGGACTCAATACCCAGAGCTCTATGTATGGCAACAGTAATAAAAAACCAGAGATTAGAATAAAAAAATCCCACTAGTTTATTCAATCTCTACAACCGTG
Organism: Urocolius indicus; assembly: GCA_013401255.1. Classification (NCBI taxonomy): domain Eukaryota; kingdom Metazoa; phylum Chordata; class Aves; order Coliiformes; family Coliidae; genus Urocolius; species Urocolius indicus. The sequence goes on along the minus strand of WBNH01001171.1, from coordinate 1,241,426 downwards.
TTGAGGTTCATTCTCTGTTTTTTTTTCAGGTTTCTACCTGTTTTTATTGATATACTACTAGTAACTTTTTAACCTAAAAGCATAATTTTTATTGTCAGAAGGATTTCTTTTGGTAGTAGGAAACTTCTACAGTTATGCTGGAATGTGTGATGGTTTTTTTGGCTTCATAATTGTGAGGATGAAGGTAGACATATGCGGTAATTTCATCTTGCTCTGTCAATAGGTTGTATAACATAAAATATTAATACGTGTTCTGAATTGTTCTTCAGTTTGTGCTCATTATTTGATACAGCTGTGCAAATACCTACAAAAGTCTGAGAATTGGTATTTATTCCTGCCATGACATACATTGTCATTTCCTAAGTCAGTACTTCCGTGTTTCAGGGAAACAAGCACTTCTTGTTATCACCTTTTGCAGAATGCACACGAAAGTGTACCTATTGTTGGGTTTATTTTGAAACTGTTAGTTGAACACTTGCAATTTACTGTAAACGTTTGTGGAAAATAGAAACAACTTCAAGGAACTAGGATGGAGCACTGGAACAGTCTGCCCAGAGGGGTTGTAGAGTCTCCTTCCTTGGAGGTCTTCAGGACCCACCTGGACATGTTCCTGTATGACTTGATGTAGGTTAACCTGCTTCTGCAAGGGGGTTGGACTAGATGATCTCTAAAGGTCCCTTCCAAACCTATCATTCTATAATTCTATGAACTGATATTTCCCACTTATATTCTTTTTCTTACTATTTAGATTTGCTTTAAGACTTATTCAGGGGTTTGAGATGTCTAGAGAGAAGAACCTTTGTAAAGTTGCCAGTCAACTTAACACCCAGAGAAATTTTCTAACTTGAAACCAAAAAGTGTTAATGTCTTATAATACTGAATGACTAGCAGCATGACGTCTAATGTGTATGGTCTATACATTGAAAAAATAATCCTTATATTACTCTTTTAGTAATGGGCTCTGAGTTTACTATGCTATACAGGAATGATGTAACAACAATTTCTGTGATTATGTGCAGGACTCAACACTCTCAGATGAGTTATTTGAAGTTAAGAATTATTAGGGAAGTAACAGAGAAGATTATGTCATCATTATTGTACTCTAAAGTTCTCCACTACATCCAGAATGCTTTGTGCAGGCATGGATAAAGTAAAATTTGTCTAAAAATTTTCTGCTTACTGAAAAGAAATAGAGAAGAAATATAGAATCAATGAAGGGGAAGAGTCTTTGGCCTACAGGAGAGATAGACACTATGACAGAAATTTATGCTTTCAAGAGTGATATAAGGAACCAAACGGATCAAAACCATTGGCAGCCACTTCCAAGTGAAGGACTGGAGGGCAAGGTGTTAAATGAAGCAAACCCAGGGTAAAATTCAAAATAATCATGAGCAAATACATCTTCATACAACAGGTAGCTAAGCTGTGAAACTCACTGATGCAAAGTGCTAAATGTTGATGTGGACTCAGAGAACAGTTGAATCATTTGTGGAATGAAAAATTCATCATTGGTGTTTAGAATAATATTTCTAGGCCAGTAAGTCATACAAACTGATGGGCTAGATTTCAGTATAAACGTCCCTTTTCTTTTCTCTTTATTAGATAGTCTTTTGTGTGAGTGCATGCCAGAATGGAATAGTTTTCAAGATCATATATAGAAGAAATGCAAGGTGAGACAGAAAAATATAATAATAAGGTAACTAGTATAAAGTTCACCATGATGCAAATATAGACACATTCACATTCAGAAATTAAAAGAAGGTAATAAAACCATAATGTACACCAAAAATGCCTGTGTATTTTTTAAAACCTGGGACATTTCCCTTTTGAAAATAGATAGTTGCCAGATATGCTGGTTTTCCATTTGTTACAATTGGTGTTATGTTTACTTCTTCCAGTCTCACATTTTATCCCTACTTAGTGCTGTAAGACCTCTCGTTACCTGCCAATTTCACGTGAATGCAAGGTCTGCGTGTTTTGCTATGCATTTCCATCAGGTAGACTTCTCTTAATATCTCTTCCACACTTCTTTCATGAGGTACAAGCCTGAAATTTTAAGCTTTGACCATTTCTATGGTTGTATTTGCCTTTTTTATTTTTAGTTGGACTCATAGGCTACAAACATTATATACTGATTTTCTCTACTTCTCCTTCCCACAATGCAGAATTTGAAATGAAAATGTTAAGAGAGAGTAAAAGACTAGATAACTAGCCATCTGAGAATTTACCAGCATATATTTTTGTTGTTGTTGAATTACATTTGAGAACAGCCAGCATTTAACAGTAGTTTACAGTGGACATTATAAATCAGTCCCAACACTACGTTCTGCTCATAGTAAAAGAATCAGTGAATCTTGCATGTGAATTTGTGTTAATTTAGCCTTGCTAGGTTTTGCTTTTGGATCGACTCTGTGGAGAAGCATTGCTGTGGCTGTATTTCATAAGGATTTTTGTCTGCACACCAGGAAAGCTAAAACTGACTTTTCAGGAAAGCACAGATGCACTCAAGCTCAACTCTGTTGTTTAAAAAAGCTAAAAGAGTGCAATCTGGAGACTTTGTTTCACTTGCTCATGAGCTCTGCTGCTTTCAGTTAAGCCTTCTCTCAAATCCAGATTCACTGTTGTTCATCCACCCTTTCCCCTACCTTGTTTTCCAAAATAATGCAGGAAGCTTGTGATTCTTCCTTTAACTTAAACTTCCATTGTAGCAACACCTACAATGAACTGAGGAAGCACGTTCCTACCTGTTACACTGGTTTAACAGCTTGTCTTGCCTGAATTGCTATTGATTTTAAAGCAGGATATGGGTTGCTATAGCAATCTTGTACTTGAACATTCAAAGGAGAAAACCACTAAACCTATTGCTTTATAAATCCTAGAAACTCAAGTTCTTAAGCTGAAACTTTCAAACACCTCATCTGTTTTATGTTGTAAATCCAGTGCTGTTTCACATCAATTGCTGATAAGTTGTATGATAAACTTGTAAAATTAGCGTTTTGTGCATTTTCTATGTGTGTCTGACTCCAGATGTTTTACCCAGGCCTGGATTGCTCATAGCAAAAGGAAAAAGGATTAATTTCATGTGTGTAATCTCAGGACAAACTTGTCATTTGTGGAATAACAATCTGAAATGGGTGACAGTACTCACGCCAGCTGCTTGACATCCAGACAGGTGTAGGAGCCCTAGGAAATGTCACACCATCAGATGCAGCTTCAGAGTGTGCAACTGGCAAAAAAAACTTCTGTCCGCAGCTATCACCCCAGGCCATAGCTAACACCCCAGGGCCACGTCATCCTTTAGCTTGAAAACATTGCTGAGCTGTCACTTCAATAAATGAGTAGCCACTTTGTTTTGATCAGCATTGTCAGGGCTTATTTCAGAAGTGATTCTGATTCCATCATGCAGCCTAGCCCAGCCAAAGTCAATTGGTACAATTTCAAGGTGAATTTATTCATTCTTTTAAAAGTTCTATGCACGAATATATCAAGACAGTTGAATAAATTGAAATAAATAGACTTGGAGTTGCATAGTCTCCTAGTAATTGAGATAGCTTCCTACCAGTATATTTGTAGTAATAATGCTACCTTTATGAAGACTGGACTGTTTACAGATGGGAGTGTGGAATTACCATATTGATAACATATCTGGAAAATTGAATTGAAGCTAATATGTTGAAAAGGGCAGCTGAAAGTTGTCCTTGCCTTCAGTTTAGCACTGAAGGTAAAGTTGTGAGAACGTCTACCACATAATGATGCATAATTAATTCCTTCTTCCAGTGAGAATTGCTTTCAACTAACTTTGCCTCTGTTTTTTATGCAGATCTTAACTTATAGAATATAGAATCTATAGATAATAAATGTAAAGTTGAGTACTGCAACAGTGCACTATATCATTGGCTTATTTTGCACAATCTTATGACAGGAAAACAAGTTGGACGATGTAAAACTTACAATAGTAGTGGGGCTTTTTCTGTCTTTTATTGTTTTGAGGTTTTTTAGAATATAAATTCATTGGTATTTCTTTCCTTTGTATAGCAGTATAAAATGTCCACAAGTTCTAGTCTCTATCTGTATTTCATTTAAAAAAGTAATTCAATGTTGAAAATATTTTCTATTATTCAGAAAAAAACTTAGGCTGAAAGAAAAAAGGCATTAAATGTTCTTTTCTACAGGAAGGAGAATGAATAGAGGTGAGGGAAACAGAAGGCTTCAGTTAGATCATTACTCAGGTGGCTTTTCAAAGTTGACAAGTACATTAGCTGATTAGGGGATGATGTTCCCTTCCCCTAATTCCTGGCAGACAGGACCTTGAAGAACCACCTTGCCTCTAGGGCTGAAGCAAAAATGAGGATTTACCAGGCATTTTTTTTTCCCCAAGAAGGAAGACATTTGAGGCTGGTCCAGACTGTAGCTGCCACTCTGCAAACTGTCTTGTCTGAGCCGCAAGGGACACAAGATGCAGCTTGAGTGACCTGAATGAAGAGCAAAGACTCTCCTTCTGACCCAGTGTGAGATTATGGGAAGGGTGGAGGAAGCGCAGGGTTCTGCAACAGAGTCCTAGGAGGTAGAGACCTGTTGAGACTCTAGCAGCTTGGGAACGGAGGCAGTAAAGCAAGAGAGCACAAAGTAATGAGCATCTGACTGACTGAATCAGTGAAGACAATGAAATGCTCACTATTTGTATTTTTTGTTTTTCATATTTTCATCTTGATTAATCTCCTTGCAGTCTTTCTTAATTACTGTTTTAAAAATAAGCAAAATAATCATTTAAGTGCCAAGTAATTCAAGATTGAGAATTCTGAGGTTTCCACAGGAGTCAGGGAGTATATTTGACTACTGAAGCCCGTACTTTATTAATATTTTAGAAGTTTGACATGTTAACATATCATTACATGTAATTAAGAAGCTGTTTATTATTTATATAAGTGTGTTTTAGCACCTAGAACTATTTTGAAGTAATTACTGCAAATGCTGCAGTTTATGAAACAATATATTTTAGATTCAAAAGAAGAAAGAATTGTCTGAAATACCAGTTCCAGAAGCACATTTGTGTTTTGTTTCTTTTTAACGTGTTCCATTGAAAGGAAAAAAAAAAGTTCCTGACCTTGCACAGTAAGTTCAATTCTAAAGCAAAATTTTATAGATAACTTATATATCCCCTTAAAAATACACTTTTTTTTTTTTTCTTCTAGTGCTAGTATCATCATCTTAACTGGAACAAATTGTGCAGCTATGATAAGAGAAAAATATATGTTTGACTTCGGGTGATTCATCTTTTTCCCAAATTTTGATTAGTATGTGGCAGGACAATATAGCATTGAACTGTATGCAAAGATAGCTGAGATTTGAAATATGAATCTCTTCCCAGTGTAAAATATGAAGATGACAGTTGTAATCTCCTCAAACTCATAATTTACTTGAGTTTTAGGCAAGTCTGAAGTGACTGATAGTCTCTAGGCAAGGCTTAGTGATTTAAAAAGCATTACACAAATGAGAGGTCTAAAAGTTTTAGTCCATCCTTATCTGTAACTTGTACAGCTCAGGGGAATTGATATACTTTTGGAACATAAAGGAAAAAATGTGGAGTAGCTACAGTAAATCTACTGTAACTTCTCTTTTCTTACATCACATTCTATACAGTAAATTGCACAGCCCTCAAGGCCAGACACAATTATTTCTGTCAAGCTTGTCAAGTTTGTGTTAAACATGTTTATTAACAGATGTTATTACATGATAACATTGTAATTATCTTATGGGCTGAAAATATTTGGATATTTGAATTTATTTGGTTTATTGTATCTTGAGAGATATAAATGAAATAGCTCAGTGTTTAGTTATTTCCAAACACTTACATGAAACCAAAGACATATACTAAACTTCAGTGGAAGAGAAGGATATTACATCAAAAGTATGAAAGTTGAAGGGTGAACTTTTTTTCCAAATTAAACAAGGCCTCAGTTATGATATTAGTGTGATCCATTTGCAGACTAATGATCTTGACTACAGCAAACCCTAACAGTTAGGCATACTTCTAAGAAGCCAGGAATGTGTCTGTCAGTATTTCTTTACACAGTCTTCAAAAGTAAAATTTATTCTGGTCACCATTCCTTCATTTAATACTGCAATGTCCTTCTCTTCAACATAGCTAATGTGGATTTACTTGAGATAAAAAATAACTTCTATAAATGCCTGTGAAGTATTTCACTAAAGGTTAGGTCTTCCAAAAGTTGAATTTCATTATATTAAAAAAATGTAACGAGTTGTGTTTTTTTTCCCATGACAAGTCTCTTAGGAAGCAAAATGCATAAAAGACTTCAGAGATTAAGCAAATAGTTAAGAAAATAAATGAATAAGAAATTGAGAGATGCTTCATTAAATTGAATATTTTTTTTCCTTATTCTCTCATCAAACATCTCCAAACCCTGAAAAAAAACATTAAGAACATTAAGACATTTTTTATTTTAGAGGATGTTTTAGAATTGACCTTTATAAGTAGTTGCTATGTTCCATTATGATTTGATGGTAAACTCATTTGTCTCATTTTCTGAGCACATCTGAAAAAAAATTAATGTGATAAACTGTACTCCTTTGATTGCTTTTGACTCATAGACAGGTTTATTTGGTTGGCTGGATATGTGATTTTGTGATGGACAAAAACTGAATCAGAAGAAGAATTCTGTATCCCAAAATTATATTTGAAAATCATTCTGAAGCTTTCCTTCTGCACTTAACTCCAGATGTTTTTGAAGCCTTGTGAGAGCTGTGCAGAATTGACTTTTGTAACTGTTTCATTATTTCTTTAATCAGCCATCAGCAAGTATTAAAAAATCCTCATCTGTGCAATAGCAGGCAGAAATACAAGGAAGGTACCTGTTAGCAATACACAAAATTCAACAAATTTTATATAATAGCCTGAGCAATCAGATAAATTAATTTTTAAAACCAGCTGAAGAGAAAAATTAAATAGATGCATTCATTCAACCATGACCATTCTGAGCTTCACAGCCACTGGAGTGTCAGTCCTGACATATTTTTAAAAAAGATCAGATTAAAATATGAAGAAATGTAGCTAATGAAAGTGAAGGGGGGGGTGGATTGGGGTGGGGGGTAGTAGAATCTGTAGTGTAATTGCTTGTTGCAGTTTTCAACCTCCTGGCTGCCTCCTGCTATGCTCTAGTAAACTGTATTTTAGGAAAGGCCAGTGGATAATAACTTTTTATATTGTAACAAGATTATGTTTTCTTGCGTTGACATTCAAGCACAAACATTTATAATTAAATGTGGGAATAAGCCTAAGCTGTATCTTGTTATGAGTGATATAGCTCTTCTCAGAATGTGTACTGTACCATTGCCCTTTTTAGTTCTATCTTTAGTATGAATAAATACATAATTTTTAATGGTGTACAAGCAAAAAAGAAATCAAAGGAATGAGAAGGTATGAGAGAGGATTTGACTGAACTTTAGTTTCATAATTGAGAATTTATTATCAATTAATGTTCTCTGTGATATTGTCCTTGTGAAAAGGTAATTATAAAAATGTCATTTAGTGGTCTCATAGACTGCATTCTAACAGCATGACTAGTTTTTTCTTCTTGTTTACTGTAGTTGTGCTTCTTTACCAAGAGGATGAGTAGTTCTAAAGCTACCTATGCATGGTTTTCTCTGTAGATAGTGTGGTTTCAGTGAGCTACAAATAGCTCACTGGTCATTGAAAATGGAGTTGACTGTGGTAACAATGGTGACTCTGAGAAATAAGTACCATAGAATAATTTAGATTGGAAAAGACCTTTTTAGATCCTTGAGTTCAACAACTAATCCAGCACTGCCATGTCTATCACTAAACCATGTCCCTAAGTGTCTCATCTACACGTCTTTTAAATAACTTTAGGGATGCAGACTCCTCCACTTCCCTGGGCAGCCTGTTCCAATGCTTAACAACCTATTCAGCACAGAAATTTTTCCTGGTAACTAATCCAAACCACCCCTGGTGCAGCTTGAAGCCATTCCCTCTTGTCCTGTCACTTGTTACTTGGGAGAACAGAATGATGTGAGACTTACATGAAGTGGGACCTGTTTTCAAGGAGAAAAGTCTGTTTTTCTTTCCTGAGCTGTGATGGGATGGTCTATTCACAGATAAGTGTCCTTACTTTGGCATATGAAGCTTCTTTGCAGCTCTTTTTCTAGTGCAAAAGGTCTCTGACACAGAGAGTTTTGACATCATTATCCAGCTTTTGAATGTGAGATCTACCATGCAAAACACTTCTACATCATGGTAATACTTTATAGGGACAGCTGCTTAGATGGGTTATTTTTTTATAACTGTGTGTTTATATATTGGGGTTTATGCTATTTTGGTTTACTGATTTGTTTAGTGAATGTTTTTTGTTGATTGATAAAACAATTTAAAACTTATTATGCACTACCTGTGATTAACAATATGGAAGGAAGGCAGGCAGGCTTCAGGGATTTAAAACATTTCTGAAAGCAGTCAATGCCCTAACATCACTTATCTCATGGGACCATTGCTCAAATCTTTCAATCCTGCTGTAGCAACATGACAGCTTTTAAGGCAGTGACCCAAAAGAAGGTGGTCTTGCACTCGGTGCATTTTCAGGGGAGTCAGAGAAGGAGACCAGGGAGATGTGAAAGCTTCTAGAAGACATTAAACAACAGATGTTAATTTTTATGTTGATCACTTTTATTTCCATCTCTGGCCCAAAGGTAGTCTTTAAGGTGAAAAATTATGAAACTACTGAAATCTTGAAATGTTCTTCAGGAAAGAAAAAAAAACATGTATTGACTTATTAGCTGCCGTAGCAAACATATCCTTCAGTGGCACATCTGTATAAGGCAAGGCACTTTTGCCCTAAGTGAAATACAGCAATGTGTCTGATCAGCATATTTTTGATGTTATAACTTAGAGTAGGTCAATAGCACATCGTTATAAGAGTTCTACAATACTTGATCAAATTCTAGCTACATGAAGTTAAAACTTAGTGGAGATTGTTTGCAGGAATTGTGTCAACAGATATATTTACATTGAAATGTAATGAATTTTGGGAAGATTTCTTTGACATAAACATACATTGCTGTACATACAAATATAGATACTGTAGATACTGGATGTTAGACATCTTTGGATCCTAAGTCATTCATGAGAGAAAAAATGCTCCAGTTTAAGGCTCGGTATGATTAATTCTTTATGTCAAGAGTAAAATGGTGCATTTCTCTTTTCATAGGGAAAACAAATGGCCATCAATTTTAGCACTGACTTCTGATTACAATTTGTCCTCTTTGTTTATTTCACAATTAGTGTACATAGATTAATAATTACAATTCATGAACCTAATAATTTATGCATTAGTATTTAGCCCTTGTCATGTCTTTAATTTTTGCAATTAATTGTTTTAATAACGAAAAGGTTAATTGCACTATTCATCAGAACTCCTTGCTGTGAAATGGTAGACAAATAACAATCTTCAAAGATAAAGGGCATGCTGACTAGTCTGAGCTGTCATCCCAGACAAGGGAAGCTCACTGAAAATGGCCTAGCAGGTTCACTCTGTTGCTGAAATCTTGGAGATCAGAACTGATTCTATTCAGACAAAGAGAATTGTACAAAAATATAAGTCACTATGATTATTTTTCAAAATATAAGTGCTCTTTGTTGAACAGTGTCTTATGTTTTCCTGAGTGCACTGTGGCATGGTATGTAGACATCCATTTCTTTTCTACTTACTTTGCATCCTAGTGTTTTTAAAAATGTGTTTTCAGACTTCTTAGGACTACTGAGAAGAACCCAAGTACTGCTTATATCATGAATAATCCTTTTTGCTACAAGGCCAAGTTGTGTTGTTGACTACATGTGTCAGCTAGCTGCTGCTCAGCAGTTAGACCTATGACAAAAGCAGACCTCTAATTGATATGTATAACCTGCAATAATACATATGCAAAGAGTTTAATGGCCCTTTATTGTTAAACATGAATTAAATATGCAGATATAAATAACTGGCAAAAATGGCCAGACTTGGATTTTTATGTCTATATTGCTTTTGATTTATTGAAATATTTACCTAGGAATTGACTCATTTTCACCTTATTTATAATAAGGTGATGCTAACTTTTCATAATTTTGTATGTATATAATAAACATAAGTGTAAACGCAAACACATGCACACAAACGTGGAACACAAAAAGTTCCACTTAAACACAAGGAAAAATATCTTTACTGTAAGGGTGAGGGAGCTGTGGCACAGGCTGCCCAGAGGAGTTGTAGAGTATCCTCCTCTGGAGGTTTTCAAAACCCACATGGATGTGTTCCTGTTTGACCTGCTTGAGGGAAGCCTGATTTAGCAGAGGTTTGGACTGAATTATCTTCATACAAGTCCCTCCCAATCCTTTCAATTCTGAGAATCTAAAGTCAAGAGTAGTGTGAACTTAAAGAAGGAAACAAATTATCATTCTGGAGCCAGTCTGAAGCATTTTAATAGAGTCCTTTTGTAATCTTAATCCATGCTGTTGGTGGAACCATACTTATTCCAGGTACAGAAAAAGAAAATTCTATGTCAGTCTGATTCATCAATTAGCCTAACTTTAAATTTAGGGAAAATGCAAAATGTCAAACTTCTCTGCATTGATTTACCACCAAGACTGTACTATTTAAACTTTATTCTAGCTGGAATACAATCTTACTTCAAAATACCAGAATTGCAGACTAAAGGAAAACTAGATTTTATAATCACTATAAACAAAGCTATTAAAACTCTGTTAGAGGGGTTTTGGGCCTATAAGAATCTTCTTCAGGCAGAAATTTTTTTGCTTCAGTTATCATATATGGAAAGGAAGAGCAGATGGAAGATCAAAGGAAAAGTCATGCAGGTTGACAGTGTCACTGTTACAATATTAACAAGTGTCAATTTCTCTGTAAGCAAGATTATAAAACAACAGAGTTTACTGACACCTACACCTTAGTATCTACTTTTCTCTTTATCTGTTTGAGTCTCCCAGTTTACAACTGGTCATAAGATGATACTGTTGATGAGCTTAGTGGGATAAACCCACTTGTATGTTTTCCTGGGCAACCTGATCTAGGAGAACTTGCTTTGGCAGGGGGCATTGGACTAGAAGATATCTGGAGGTCCTTTGCAACGCCCAGCATTCTATGATTCCAAAGTACTAAAAATAAATTTAAGATATATTTTCTGTAATTTCTCTTTTACCTAGAAATGGACTATTTTCTATGACCAAATTTTTTACTACAAGCTGCCTGTAAGAAAATCTTAGCACCACTTAAAAATAAAACTTGCTGAAATACTGTTTGTAACAGCACAGTGCTAATTATAATTACCTTTCTTCCCAAACTGTAGTATGTTTACAGATCATACTTCAGAAATTAAACTTTCTGATATTTATTAAAACTTTTAAGTGATAAGCAAAAATTACCTATTGGAAAACATAATAACTAGTTACATAAAGCAACGACTCATCTCCACCACAAAGGTGGTTTTTAAGCACCAATAGAAGGTTTTGTACTTTGACTGGGTTGGTGCTGGAGGCATCAGTTAAATTAGAATCCTTTGATATGTTAATTATTTATTGTTGTAAATTATGCATCCTCTAAAATCAAAGAGACACATAACCTATAATTTATTATTCATTTAGCATGAAAACTTGTCTTCATATAACAATTTCTCTGTTAGGTATGGAGTTCTGATTTGAAATAAAATATTTTAATATGAGCTGCTGTTAAAACATGAAAGAGGTTGAGCTGTTTCTGAAAATGTGAAAACGATCTTTAATACACAATTTAACCCCTACATGGTCTTTAATGAGCCTCCAAGTTCACTGAGTGATGTACAGTTATGGATTCATTAGACATAGGCTGAGTCACTCATGGGTGTTGTTATTGCAAGAAATCTGCAGAGCAGCTGTATGTGTTTTCATATGCAACTAATTTTGACAAGCTTGATTCCTTTTTACTTCAAGGAGGAGTCTATGAAATTCTTGGACTGTGTCTGACATAGTGTTTGATTTTCCTTTATTCTGTTTCAAAATTCAGAAAAAAAAAATACAGTTTTGAATCCAGATAAACCAAAACAACAGATCTGCACTGCATAGTCAGAAACCACGAATATTTGTGTAGTTGTAACAAAATTACAGCCATTTGCTACCAGAAATCTGACATCCTCATTCTTTTTGTGTACTGTGTGTTCTGTTGCTGTTGGAACAGGATGGAAAGTAAATGCAAATTCTTGGTTTCTAAGCTCTCAGAATTTCTTATATACTACTTTATTTTCTGTTGTTCCAAAAGAGACTAGAAACAGTTAAGAGAGAGATTGGATTCTTTTCTGACTGCAGGAAAAGAAGGAAATGTTACGTGTATGTAATACTTGTGTACATAAGATATACTGAACAAACTGTAATTTTGGGGCCAGCAGAGAAATGGAAAAAGAGAGGTCCTATTCACAAATTTATGTGTTCTTTCTTCTGATGTTTTGTTGTGGGAATTATTTTGGTAATCTTTTAATGTTAATAAAGAAGTATGAATAGAAATGCAGTAAAGCACAGGTAATGGCTGTGTTCTTTAATTTCTTCAAAGAGTTAGTTTGATTTTTCTCATGATACTAAATGCCTCTGGATACTTCAGTCTGTTACAGCATTGAAAACTTGTATATAGCATAGCTAGTAAGATATTTTAAATTACTCTATATGAAAATACCAAAAGGTAAAATCTTCAGAGGAAAGAATGTCAGAACAGTTTTGGACAAGTGCCCAATTCAGCAACTGTGTGACACTCTCCTTTGATTAGACCAGTAGACGTTCCTTCCTTTGTGTTTTAACAAAACTGTGGCATAGTAAGAGTGGGAGTAAAAGATAAGTGCCAAATCCACTATTGGCAGCTTCTGTGATCTGAGTAGATTAATTGGACTGCTCACGAGATGAGGAAAAAGTCCCAAGAGTGTGTTTAAATGTTAAACTTATTTTCTATACTGCTGTTCTGGGCAAAAAAACATTGGCAAAATAGATGTGGCTCTTTTAGGATATCTGCTGAAGAGATCTTGTGTGGTTGAGGAAGGTTCCTTCTCTTATGTTAAGCATGTAAGACTTATGTGCATATCTGTAAACAAAAATGAAGAAACATTTGCTAAAAATTTCCTCTGAGAATAGAAAACTAAGCCTCTTCACCAGATTGAGAAAAGAAGTAGCAAAAAGTGATAACAGCACAGTTATAGTAAATAACCCTTCATTCCTCGTAGTTTTGCCTTTAAGATAAGGCAATGCTTTTTTCATTCTGCCATAAATAGAATCCCTTCCAACCCCTACCGTTCTGTGATTCTAAAACACTTTAAAGCTGCTTGTGTGCATATTGATATTGCACACTGATTTTGTTGAAGAGAAAAATGATCCAAAATAAGAAAAGAGTTTTTCAGCAGTTCTTGTGAGCTCAGCAGGGGAGCCAAGGTCTGTCAGCTCTGTTCTGCATGTGAAATATTTTGAATAGCTCCAGAGCACTGCTAATGTTACTAAGGCTTCCTTAAGGAAAGGTCAATGCAAACTAAAAGAAGCTGTAGGCACTAAGTCAAAATAATAGAAAAAAGTGTATTCTTCCCCTTGTTTGGATATGTTAACAAGCTTAGCGATTCAGTGCTTATAATGGTCAATGTCAAAATAAGAATATAGTTAAGCATCTTGTAGAGATAATGCAAGGTTTTCTATACGTAAATGTAAGCTATCTTTGTACAACTATATTTTGAGTATGGGTTTATGCTTCTGTTCTTCTGTTTCAATTAACAATTACTGTTTTTTCTCTCTTGGATAAGTTTTTCTGTTTGCTAGTTGACCTTAGGAAAGAGTTTTTCTTCTGAGCTAAAAAAAATCATTGTTAATGCATTTCTCTGTAAGTGATGAATTGATGTATGTAATCAGTTTCTGTTGTTCCTGATATTCTGTTTGGATAATTATTGTTAAGGCAGATGTTTGCGACTGGTACCTACTCTCTGTTTTCTCATTGAACTCAGGTCTCCCTAGTTACAATGCTGCAGAAAGAAATTCCTGTAATCAAATCATTTTTCCTATCATTTCACATAACAAAAGATCGTAATCTTACCTCATAATCTAGGACTATATCCTCTGTAGCATAAATCTTTATAATGTTAAACCTTAATATTTATTACATGTTCCATCTTGCTGCTGACATTCCTATTAATGCTTCGCTTAGCAAGGCAGAAATGGTATTTCTGTTCTTCATAGTGCTAGAAAAGATTGAAAAACTCTTTGTGCACAAATCACAAGAAAGCATAACTTATACACAGCAAAAAGATTAAATACATGGCAATAAACTCCTTGCAATCATGGTGACTGAGTAGAGGCTTCTTCTGATTGCTTTAATAAATCCTTTAAGTATGCTTTCAATCTCTCAACAATTCCTGACAAAGCTTGTATGCTGTTGTTGTGCATCTGCCTACATCTAAAGTTCCGGTTATGAATATTTTATATGGCTTATCACTGCACTTGTGTCACTGGTTCAGAAGATGCTGGTGTGCCATTTGTTAGTGCTTGTTAATGCTGTACTAGGCAGAAAAAAAGGAAGGATATGTAGTTTTAGAAACTTGGCTCTTATTTCCTTTTTTAGGGGACATAAAAAATAATGTTTATGAATGGTTGATGAGGTGATTGCATTTCACAGATTTGTAGACTTTGTTCCATTAGCAAAATCATTTTGAGAACTTGTCTTAGCTTCCTGTATGCAGTGCATAAAGGACTAGGTCAATGATATTGCAACAGCACAGTAATGAAGCGGTATATTGCAAAATCTGCTGTATCTGAAACTGCTCAATTTCTCTTTTCTGGTGCGGGAGACTGAAGCCGAATACATGAGTGTACTTGTGAGAATAGGGACTTCACTTGTGTTTACATTTTCCTTTTTTAGTTACTTACAATTATTTAGACATTTAGTGCTAGATTAGTTTAAATCACCACCACTTATAATTTAATTACTAGTAAGTGTTAAATTAATAAACTGTCTATAGGAGTACATAAAACAACTCCTATACACTCACATATTTTCCTGGCAAGTTCATTTCTGTGCCTACCAAACAGTGTTTACACATCTCCATACAAGCACTGCTGTACTCATAGATGGGTGTGTTTTGGTGCTGGAGAAGCTAGTATGTTATCATGTGCAGAATTCTGTTTCTTATTTTGGATGGAGAGGTATATGATAATGACGTGACCATGGCTATTTTTGAGTCCTCATTTTTTGTTCCATTAGGAAGGAACAGTTACTTGTATCACAAACAATCTGTGAATGCTAGTTACAAGTGAATAATAAAATAAGCCAGAATTTGTTTTGGTATCTTATTTGAATTCCTTTTCAGGAACACCTTATCTGAATGAGCTTATAGCCAGAATTGTTTGCAGAACAACATACTTTAAGTCAGCAGTAGTAAATACAGAAGTTAAATTTTGGACTCCTATGTGACAGTGTTTTCAAATTGTATTTAGTGGGTTAAGATTTCTGGGTACAATGTGATTAGATTTGTTTCCTGCTATAGATACAGCAGGATATGTCTGGAAAATAATTCCATTTGTGGCACTAAACCAAGTGGTAATAAAGTAATAAACGTTAAAGCAGAAGATGCAACTAAATAGTGTAATGCCACACAAATAGAGAAGAAACCAATGTATGAAAACTGCAAATGTATCTGGGTACATGACTGAATTGGGTTCAATAGTTCAACGAGTGCATTACCAAGCTATCTACATTTGATGATGTAATTATATCTGCTGATGCCTACTTTTGGCACATGTAGATAACAAATCTATGTAACTATACGTAAAATCAAATACAATTTACTGCCCTTCACTTTTAAGACAAGATTTTCTTTTTACCTGTTACTATTTGTCTTGGCAGGAAACAGTTACTAGAAGAAATCTGATTTGAGATTTTATAAGCTTATAAAAAAAAAAGATGATGCATTTGGTAATTAGAGCTTGAACAGACCTTCACGTTGTCAGTGCCTTAGAGAAATTCCCTTGCAGAGTTATCAGTGATTGCATTAGTTTCTTAGGTCTATGTTTCATGGCCCTTCTTGCTAACATGGGAGCCAGTTCACTGCAGTTCTTTTTATCAAGGCATTTGTCCAGTATGTGTTTATTCCCTTTCAGAGAATATTCATCAGAGAACTAGTGTTTATTCCAAACATATAAAATTAAGCCAAATAAATAAAGTTTTAGCTTCCTCTACCTTCTGTGTCCTCAGAAATGAGATAGTAATGTATAAAAAACCAGAAAGTTTGTTTTAATTTGTCCTTGATTTCAATTCAGCTGAGATGGCATTTAGATGACATCTTAGGAACAATAAATCTGTATTTTGTTCTTGTAGAAAAGGAAGAAGAAATATGCCGTAGCCTGACTTTGGTCAATATCATCAAAGAGGGTCACTGAAGATTTTGGTGAATATAGAACTACAAAGACTATATTTTCTGATTTTCACAATGGAATTAAGTATTTGGTATAAAGTATGAAAGAGTTCATAGATTTCGTGAGGTTCTGTTAGTGAAAGCTTAGACTAATAAAGGCCGAGATCTCTCAATGATTCAAGAAATTAACAATATAGATCAAAATGTTATTAATGACAATTTTTTTTAGCTGCTTTGAAATATTTCAACTTGTAAACTACTTTGCAAGGCCATGCCAAGAGATCGTTTGTGGGCTCTTTCGAGTTGTTTGGGGTTCTTTTCTTTCCTTCTACTTTTTTCTTCTGTTTTCACAAAAGATTTTTCACATGTTTCAAATGTTTGGGAGTGGTTACTCTTGAAAATGAGAAATGCAGAAATTACTGAAGTCAATTACTTACCAAGTCAAGTAATGGATTAAGTTCATCACTATTAAAATGCATTGTCTCTTCCTCTGAAGTCTGATGTTATCTCCATTACTTGTAATGTAATTTCATGACCAGTTTGAAATCCACAATTCTGTTTGATGTGTTTTCTCAACCAAAAAGTGATTGGAGGACAACCTGCCTTACCTTAAGGATCTTAATAAAGTGAGAAAATTGGTTTTAAATTAACTCTTAGAGATTGCTTTTATGACTAGGAGAGGAACTGACTGATAGCCACCACACTTTCCAGTGGGTTCTGCTACTTGTGCAGGATCTGTTCTTTGAAAACTCTGTAAGTCTGCACTAGCAGCAGACAGAAAAAGCTACTTGCAGACCAGTGCTCCAGACAAGGCATCATTGCTCTGGATAAGATCTGTTGTTTTTCGCTCTCACTGAAGCAAAACTTCCCCCTGTATATTCCTTATTTTACCACTTCAGTATTTCTGCTAAACCCAGGATTTCTCATAAATTTGTCTGATTGATTTGCTTCCCACATTTCTTCCTAAGGCCATTCCATGTGTTTGAAGACTAAGTTTTATCCCTGGGTTCTCTTTGCTTCCAGTAAGGCTTATACAGGGCTGGCAGTTTGTATTCACTGATCCCTCCAGCTGGCAACTTTCAGTCCGTTTTCTCTATAACAAAACTGAATATTTTTCACTAGGATACTGACAGTTCTGTCATAGAACTGCTTTTATTTTCTATTACTAATGGATTAGGCCTTGCCCAAAAAAAGTGGCTCTGGTGACACTGTGTAGCTGGAAGTGTATTTTTTTGAGTTCCAAACCCACAAATCAACAGAGAGAATTTGAGCCTAATGATATTTGTGTCCTCAATCCTGTTTTGGCAGTCTAGAAATTGTCTTCCTACTCAGCATCATACGTAACCATAGGTAAAGCATTAAGACAACTGTTCTGGTACCTTTTTTCCACTATTAACTTCTACTTTAAAGACGATGACTGGGACAAGAAAGTGAATAAAAAACTTTATTCTCTAAAGAATGGTGGGGAGAAAAAGAGCATATGGATATATGAAATAGTCGTAGGACAAGATTCATTCTGTTGGAAACGTATTTTTTGACACAGAGGAGGTTTTCACCTGTGTTGTTGACTACTTAAAACTGAGGGAGCAGTAAAAAGAAATGCAAAGGGTTCTGTTTCTGAATATTAACAAAATATTCACTATATTGGGAAAAGAATATACCTCTTGTATAGAATAAAGGGGAGAGAAAGTGCTACTGTTTTGTTGCTAAAAGACCTGTGACAACCAAAGCAGTTAATAGCATCAAACATTTCTAACTGGAGTATGATTGGCATACGGCAATAATTGGTACAGGTATATTTTCATACACAGGATGTGAATATGTGTGGTATGCAGGTGAGCAGGGAAAAGGGCACAACATTAGGTCAGAAAACTCATAAACCTAATCTATTCTGAGAATACCTGAGAGATGACAGGGGGGAAAAGAAAATGGTGTTCTGAGCTGAGAAAGAAATAAATATGTTTGGCACAAATAAGGTGAGACTGAGACAAGCTACACTACAGTATTCTTGTATTAACAGGAAAATTCAGGCTATTAGTTATCATTTAAAGTAGAGAGAACAGGAAAAAAACAACTATTCACTAATAGAATATTTGAATTAGGAAAAAATTATTGCAATAGTTGATTTTGCTGTATCATTCTTTACTGAACTACCTTGTGTATTCATTCTGTCTTCTCATACCAGATGAAATTACAGTATGTTGGTCTTGTCACAGCTAAACCACATTCACAGCTTCATAATGTATATCATAACACCTTTTTTTTACCTGGGGGTAATTTTACAGTATCTCAGTCAAAGATTCATATAAACTCATCTATTGTTTACTCTCTTAGAAGTGTATTGTTTCAGAAGCATCACCTAAATTTATATTGTTATTCATTCAGATTTAGTGTGTTGTTTTGATTCACCCTTTACTTTATGAGTTTTTATACTCTGTTATCATCTTCCTTTTTTTTATCATTTAATTTGCATTCTAAATAAGGAACCTGTAGGAAGAGAGATTTCTGTCAAGAATACTTCCAACTGTCCTTTTCATAAGCAATAGTAGTACAATCATTTTACTCACCTCTCTCAGCTTGAGTATGGCATTAACTTTTCTGGACAGTTGCATTGAAATAAACTAAGCTTGTATAGCCTTTAGATCAAATAGTTTCCCTTCTTCTGCATAAACTGAGTCTAAAACATCATCTTTTTTTAAGTAATCTCACATTAAAATAATTTCCTGGTTTTTGCTTACTTGAAACCACCCCTATGGTGATGTTTGGGAGAGCAATTACTAGGAAATTATATATGCACTGTCTTTTCTCATGTTTTAGGTTTTGGGCATACTTGTTAGCCAGGCAACATTACGATAGCAGTATCATGCCCTGCAAGTTATTTTGGGACCTGGAAATACCTTCACAGTATGCAGTGAGATAACATCTTCCTTTGCCCACCCTTTCATCGGGACATTATTACTCTTAACATCAGGACTTTAGTTTGTTTTGGGTCAGGTTTCTGCAGTATATCTAGTGAAGGAGATCCCAATCAACCAATAATATTAGTGGGCAATTTGTAGGTATAATGCTATAAACAGAAACAAAAAATAGTTTATTTGATGCCACTACCCATACTGAAACAAATATATCTCTGAAGTGGGGATTCAATACATGAGAAGTGCAGAATGGTGCATCTAGAGAAATAGTTTAATCACTAGTCTGAGTCCAATATGACTATAAGTTTTTTATACCTAATATCAGAGTTTAAATATCTTGTCTATAATTGAAATTTCATTTTACCCTCAGACAAATGGTATCAGAAAATGATAAAGTTGATATAGTTAAGAATATTAAAACATTTTCCAACAATAATGTATGATCTATCTGAATTTATTGCTTTTTGTTGAAATCTGTATGACTAAAGACAGAAAAAAGTTTCTCAGACCAGCATTTGTTGGTCAAAATCAGAGAATGAGGTTACAAGGAGAAAGCTGAACTCAGAGTAATTGTGTATCAATCCATTCAGCAGAGCTGTAGGAGAGTCCTAAGCTGTCATGCCAGGAGGAATGAAGATGTCAATGTCTAGAGCTAAGCTGCCATAGAGAACTATTTTAGCAGAATAGCTGGCAGAATGGAGCGTGTACTAGGCTGCCCTAGGGTAACCAAGGGAGGAAGGCGTCTGTGCCTTCATCTATCACCACAAAATCCAACAGACTGCCTGGTAGCACACTGCTGAAACAAACAGCTTGGGTGGTTTAGGATGTTGGCTCCTCCTCTCTGCTTTTTGTCCATATGTGTCAAGATCTCAGTGGTTGCACTCAGCTGTCTGCAATAGAAGCACTTCCCTAGAGGGAAAAACAGGCTTTGAGCAAGCCTACTAAAGCTTGATAGAAAAGAGAGATCCTGCTGAACTACTGTAGGGGATCTATTTTGAAAGATTCTTGCATGACAAAAAATTATATTACGTGTGTATTTTAAAATATTACACAAATTGTATTAATTTTTAATCCTTAAAGTTACTTACACTTCTTGTTACATAGTACTGAAAAGATTTAATTCCATTATATTAATAAGCATACAATACTTAATTCTATTCAGTAATTTCTTACCTGCATTGCAATAAAATGTTCCCTCTGATCTTAAAAAAAAAAAAAAAATCATTTACTACGTTGGTAGCTAATGTATCATTTTCCCAAATAAATTTAGCAGTTAATCCATTGTCTAGGCTTCCACTTGCAAAAGTTGACTCCCATCAGCCACTCCTGTGTATAATGGCTTGTGGGGAGACTGAACAGAAAACCAAACTAATGCAGCCATTTTTCAGTCTCATAAAGTGATTAAAGCTGATTGACGTAAAAATACTCATTAAAATGGAAAACATTAGGATCATTAAAAAGCCATTAAACCACCTCACTCCTCTGATTTATTCTACAATAACCTTAATTGGTCACTTTTAAAGTCACAGAATCCCATCTTTTGTCTCTTAATTCTTGGTGGTAAACCCAACATGCAGTAGGGGGACATGTTCATGAAGAATCCATTCTTTGTAAATAATCTTTTAAGTTAATTCTTCAACCTGTGCAGATGCAACCAATGCAGTCACTTTGGCCATATACTGAAGTTCAAATAGGAATAGATTAATTGAAATCTACACAACTGGTTGCCTATTTAAAGAGCATCAGGACCTATTCAACTAATCCATGTTGAATTCTACCATTACGTTAATGGATCATATTTAATTACGAGTGCTATACTAACAAATGATATCAGAATTTTAAGCAGTGGTTTCTGAAAAAGCTAAAATTGAGATGCTTTAAAGCATACTTCAGCTCTAAAAAAGAAATTTTCTTTAACCCAGTATGGCAATGGAAATCCCAGGCCACGGGCTAAAAAAGGACCTTTATCGTAGTCCTCATTTGATCTTGGCCCTTGTTAATGACTTGTACATATAATTAACTTTAAATATAGCTGCTGTCCCGTGGAGTTCACTAAAACTATTTATGTACTTAATAAGCAGGCATATTTACACTTTTTATGTGGAGGAGTAGACTTTTCAAAAAAGCTTTTTATCTTTAAGAAAAGGCTCTTAATTTCAACAAACAAAAGGTTTTTTAAGCTCTTCAAAGCAGACTACTAGTACTTCTAAAACAAATGCTGAAAATAAGTGAAAATTAATTATTTTGGGAAGACTATGTTCAAATTACTGATGGATCTGTCAGACATACCAAGAGGAATAAAACCAACCTATTAGCTTTTATAAGCATTTTCTGATGAATTTGTACATTAGTTGTTAATTCAGAACATCCTATCTTCAGAAAAAAAAGAGTGACTCAAGAAAAAGTGAGAGGAGTTTCACAAATATTCTCCTGACAAAAAAAACCAAAAAAAACCCTCATGCAAACATGTAATTTAGAAGACACAAATAAAACCACACATTTCCAAGAATATCTCCAGTTTGCTTTCCAGGCTACTCTACTGAATGCACTGCACTGAGTTTCTTGTTAATATAACCAGGAATAGCTTTTAATCCAGGATAGCCACATTGAAGGCTTCTTGGCTGGGTATGTCAGGGGACCACTCTGTTACTGCATCTCAGCTGAACTTCTGTAGTTTATGACTGGTTATAAAAGGATGAATTGGCATTCATCCTCATTTTATCTACAAGTTCAAGGTTGATAAGAATGTACTTCCTTCTGATAATTTATTTGTAGAGTACACGTCAGGCTTTAGGAACAAGATATTTGAGAATTTTGTTCATTTTTCATAAAAAAGGTGACATACTTAAGCCCATTCTGTGAGTTGTCTAATCCTATCACTCTTAAGAAGGCAATTTTTAATCATATGCATTGTACCTGATGCAGCATATCAGTGCTTGCTTTTATACCAGTTTTCATATTAACAACATTAAACACCTTGATTTTGACACTACTGCCAAAGGTTTTGGTTTTGTGACTGTGTTAAAGAATCAAAATGAATCAGTCACATTAAAACTAACTCATTGTTTTGAATCATACATTATATTATGAACTGAGCTTTGCATTCTAAATGTTTTCCTGTGTGATCTTCTGTCAATTACCATCAGAAAAAAAGAGGAGAGGATGAGCTCATATTTTAAATTAAGGAATTCAGTGTAAGCTAGGTCCTTATCTAAAGGGAATCATAGAATGGTAGAGGTTGGAAGGGAAATCTAGAGATCATCTAGTCCAACTCCTCTGCTATAGCAGGTCCCCTTAGATCAGGTCACACAGGAATGTGTCCAGGTGGGTTTGGAAGACCTCCCGAGTAGGAGCCTCCACAACCTCCCTGGGCAGCCTGTGCCAAGGCTTCCTCATCTTGATAGTAAAATAGTATTTCCTTGAGTTTAAGTAGAACTTTTTGTGTTCCATCTTCTTTCCATTACCCCTGTCCTGTCACTGGATACAACAGAAAAGAAATGATGCCCTGAAATCCTGACATCCAACATTTAGTTATATGTAAATATTAATGAGACCCCCTACAACTGCCTCCTCTCTAGCCTAAACAGGCCCAGTTCCCCCAGCCTTTCCTCATAAGGAAAATGCTACAGTCCCCTGATTATCTTGGTGGCCTTGTGCTAGACTCTGTCCCGCAGTTCCCTGTCCTTCTTGAACTGAGAAGCCCAGAACTCCACACAGGACTCCAGATGAGGCTTCACCAGGGCAGAATAAAGGGAGAGGAGAACCTCCTTTGGCTTGCTGGCCACATTCTTCTTGACAACATTTCTCAGAAAAGAGTGTAGAAGTTGGATGATCCAGCAAAGAACTGTTAATTGTGATTTTACATTTAAATAGGTCTAGATGTATAATCTTAAGAGTATCTTTGGAAGTCAAAAGGTTACCTAAAGACTGTAACTATAATTCAAGGAGAAAGTCTTTTAAGTTTTAAAAGGTAATGTATCAAGGAGCTGTGTTGGGAATGCTTGGTGGAAGGTCTGCAGGTCTCCTTCTCTTTTTCTGTAATAAAAGCAGAAGTAGTTTAACAGGAAGTTATTCTTTTATGTGCTTCATACACCATGATTCTAATAGGACACAAGTTGTAATTCCTGGATGTTTCTCTAATATAAATCTGCTGGAAAAGCTAGATAAAAAGTAAGGTTTGAAGCTCATTGTAAATGGTAAATTCTGGAAGAATTCACGCATGTAAAGCAGTGCAAAACAGCTCATATCGAACATCTGGGGACTTCACCAGATGACTTCTCAAACCTAAAGCCGGTCCTTGTCAGTTTTCTGTACTGTCTGCTCTGCTTTCTGAAAAACAATCAAGCAAAATATAGCCTTTCCTTCCTCATGTTATACCTCGTGAATAATTTTGCTCTTGTCTTCCTTTAGGTCATTTGATTTGACCTGTAAATCTACTGCAAGCAATGAGATAGGAAGATAACTGCCATAGGTAAGTGCTTCTTAAAACAAAAGGTACATGTCAATCATTTACTACCAGGGAATTGCCTCAGTTTTGTTTTTTTTTTTTAGTGTCGCTGTAGTGAGATTTCATGCCATACTACTGATAAAGCTGTCATTTCACTGTGAAATGTTTCTGACTGGAGTTGTGATTGAAATATGATTCATTAAAATAGTGAACATATATTTTTTTTCATTCCACTTCTTTCATATAGTCACATTTTCTAGCTACTGAACAACTACGTAATTAATGTTCCGATTAACTGAATGCCAGCTGCTGGTTGGGCTTGAGATAACATCACAACACAAATTCTCTTCTAGATGACATTGTCCTCATGGCTGTACTTCTCAGAATTGTGATGACCTGAGGCTAAATCCATGTTCACTGAAAGAAATTCTCAGACATACAAATTTGAGATTTTCAGGAACAGAAATTAGACCAGAATACAAGAGAGGGCTGTAAAGTCAAACCTGCCCAAGCAGTGCTCAAATTTGTCCTGTTTTTCTTAGTGACTGATCTCTTAAAATATGAGGATGAGTGAGTAAAAAAAGTACTAGTGTGGTATCACCTTGGTAACATCTACATTGTTGATATCAAAGATGCCTGTGGAAAAGACAGGTGACTTTATAAAGATAGAACCTAGTAAAAAGAAGCTTAATGTCATATAGAAAAACTGGCTGAATCTCCTTTCAGCTGGTGACCCAGGAGTATAAAACCCTGAAGCCTCTCAGATTTTGGAGATTCTTCTTCAGAAAGCAATCAGCAAATGCTGTGCTTCATTGTAGGACTGTTTCTACCTATCCAGCCATACTCAGTCTGGAGTTAGCAAACTGTCTATTTTTCCTATGGATTTTATTTATAGATCATCATCATCCGTCGTCTTTTGTCAGTAGCGGTGTATAGTATTAGATTAAGTTTGAAAATAAAACTACAATAGCATTGCTGCAAAAGAGTTAAGCTGTGCTCTTTCATTCTGCAGAATAGTAGAATCATTAATGATGTTTGTTTTAATAAATTAGAGGGAAAAAGAGAGATCAAAGAGTATCTTGGCACTGGGCATGCAAGTTGTACGTTTGACTGATAAAGTTAATGGAATATTTTTTTGCAAGACTGCCACATGAAAAATTGATGCACTTTGTAACAATTGATATTAAGCACCTCTTCTGCCCTTTGTGAAAATTAAAGTAGCTGCTTTTCCTTTGCCCAGCACAGTGCAAGATAGGCAAATTAAAAGATTTATTTTTGTGCTAACTTGTGTCAGCATACTGGATGAATAGATGGAGGATCATAAATGGCATAGTCATAAAGGTGAGGTCCTAATTTACTTCACAGTTTTATTTTAGGTTGCTTTTCCATTGCCAAGAGGTATAAAAGTTACTGAGTTATACTACATTCACCTCACGCTGGTCTCCTATCAAACAGAATATGAGTGGAACACCTCCACGGAGCTCTCTACATGAAATTATCCTTTTGTACGTCTCATAATCGGCTGCAATGTGACCAAGCATCTGGTGGTGACAAGCAGACGTCTTTGATTTATTGGCTAATATCACTGCTTGTTAGTGGATGGTTGAGCAGGAGACTAAAAGAGCATAAAATCAGAGAGAATAAATTATGAAGGCACCGAACTGTGGCATTATAAACCCCTCCTTGTCACAGCTGTGACATCTCCTAGGAAATGTGGGATGAGAGAGAGAGAGACATTCTCTGGCCACCGTCTTCTGATTTTGAATAAAATAAAAAGCCAAAGAGCCCAAATCTACCAACATCTTACCTAAAAGAGTGGTGTTTTCTCCTGCTTAAGCAACCTGCATGAAAACATGGCATCTGCTTGGAAATTGAGTTGATTAGCATCTAATTCAGAAGTCTGGGGAATCTGAAGGGTGCTGGGAGTGTAAGAGGGTTATCTCCATTGTGAGTGGAGATGTATGATTTCCTTTAAATGCTATCCAAGACTCTGGTAAGAACCAACACTAGATAAAGCCAGGTTTAAAGTTCTGCTTCTCACTTTCAATGTTAGCAGTCTTGCTAATCAGACCAGTATACTTGACCCCGGTTGTGCAGAATGACTCTCCATGCCTTGTCCCAGCTAATGCTTGGATAAGAAGGGGATTAACTTTCCAATCTGTGGTTCCTTCTGTCTCATAAAGGGGCATGTAAGTAACTAAGACACTCAAGTCCGTTTTGCATTACAAAGATTCTTTTTGGACTTGACAGAAGGATTGTAATGGGGTAGGTGTGCAAAATATATGCCAAAAAAAGTCACAACTTTAAAGAGTGTGCAGCAATCTTGAATGTACTTTCCATTTCTAATTCCTCTTTTAGTAGTGAATACCTACCAAATTTAACAATGTGTGTGACTGAACTCAACATTTCTGACTCCCTCAGGACAGAAATGCAATGGACCTCGACTGTTAGTCATTGCTGACAATTATTTTGAGCTGCAGAGCAGTGATAATTGTTACCAATCATAATGCAAAACAGATATTAGATGTAGGTTTATTCAAGAAATCAGCTCCAAGTATTAAAGGCAGAAGATGCTTACTATTTTACTCCTATGAAGTGACAAGATCTTAAAATAACCAATGGCAAAAAGCCATGTATTGATTGATTAGGAAGTCAATTAAGAGTTATAATACCTTCAAGGCATAAATATGGTCATTAACATATATAAATAATATTTTTGTGTTTAAAATATTTATGTAATTAATTTTGTAGTCAAGTGACAGACTAAGAATCAAATCAAATGGGAAACTAAGAAAGCTTGTGTGGAGTTCTAGCAACAAGTTCAGTTTTGCTATTTCAATTAAGAAGCAGTGTGAGTTCTTGCAAAGTTTCCTTTTACCTTCTATATAGTAGATAAGCTGAAGCCACAATGAGGAGATATTCCTTGTACTTTTAATGAGCAACAGCAGTAACTGGTTATGACTTACTTAGAAGTAAAAGGAAACTTTAAGGATGCCCATTGGAACTATTTTGCTACTGTGGTTATCTGAGGATATTAGCCTTGAGCAGACTCTTGGAACTGCAGAAAGAGGCTGCACATTTAAAAAGGAAGGAATAAGTCAAGGAAGTAGCTAATGACATTGAGATCCTCAGGCAGAAATAAGCCAATATGGTACTACACAGCAGTTACATCAGAATGCCCAAAAACCATTTGTTCAAGGATTTTAGTTTAGAAGTAGAAAAAAAACAGGAGTCCTCCAAAAGTCTAAAGATGTTTGATACATAACATTACAGATAGTAAATTTTATCTCCTACTAAATGTAGGAGGGCTTGATAAGTTGTAAAGGGTGAAGTCATGATGCTTAGCGTTTCAATATATTTCTCTGAGCAGTCTTTTTTAATTTTAAATTCTTTTTTCAAGTGAGAGCTGTTCTACCTAATGGATTTGAATGTACTGAATAGATTTGAAAGGATTTCCTTCATGTTCACTTTATTTCTGAAGCAGTTCAGCCTGTTTCTGCTTGGAGTTACAAAATGAAACAAAGAGGAAAATCTCCATAAAATATGCATATGATTCTTAATAATGAGTTCCTGAAATCTCTCCTATAAATAAGAACCCCTGATCAAATCCTTGTGTGGATTTTCAGCAAGGAAAAAGCGTGACATCTTGAGACAGAATTCTGTTGTTTGTCAGACGGTGACTGTGTGTCAGTCAAAACGTTTCTGACAGTGAAAGACATTCAAAAGCCATAAATACCCAGAATCCTGAAAGGCAAATTAGATGGAAGATAGTCTATTAATAGAAAACATAAAAATAAATACCAGCCAAAACAAATGCTTCCTTCAGAGTGTTCAAAAAAATCTACTTGTCAAAATTGTCACAGGCATCAGGATCTTAGTGAATAGACTATACTTTTTGTGAAGTGTTTTTGCTTGTAACAGTGAAAATAAGGGGGGCAAAAAAAATCCTGAAAATAACTTATGTATAGGAAAAGAAAAATATCTGGGAGATGAGACTTTCATTTCCAAGACATGCTGCTTCAGAAATAAGAGGCCTTTCATTTAAGAATATGGAACTCAGGAGATCTGAACTTGGTGCAGAGTCCTACCAAAGACTACCTATAACCTGGGCAGAGCACTTCACTTTTTCTTGGTTCACGAGCCATACAATGCAAATTTTTACTGAGTTATCAATTGATACCAATTTACTTTTGGCTTTACTATCTCTACAGCTGTTTGAAATGCTGTGGAAATGTGATTAATGAAGAAAATGTAGCTCTGCTTGTATTCTCAGAGGAGAATATTCTCCTCTGATGCGTTACTTCAGTGCACAACAGTGTCAATACAAACTAAATCTCAGTTTTATACATGACTTTGTTCTTCACAGTCTCTCAAAGTGAATGAAACATTGTGCCAAATAAGAATGGCATCATTTATGCTGATGTAGTACTGAAATGTCTGCTCTTTTGCTTAATAACTATGATTTTAGAGAAAGTGCTTTGACTCAGACTGTCCCAGGCAGTTTGCCAAAACAACTGCAGTTGCACCTACTTCTCGCAATGACAAGGTCTCCCTTGAAGTGCTGGTTGATATGATTCATTAGTAGTTCACCATCCATCCTATTGGACATACAAGTGGAATCAAATCCCAGAAGTACAAATATCTGCATCAAAGGGGAAGAGTATTTCTGTGTTGCCAAACCCTTTACTCTGTACTCGGTTGTTGGAGAGACTGTTTAAATATACAGTAGGATTTCAGCTTGCTTTTCAAATGGGAGAAAAGGCTTCATACCATAAGAAAACTTTCACCATCAGGTATTAGTCAGTCTTCAGCATCTTTGCAATTAAAACATTACTATTGCAAAGTCCTAGAGGCTTAGCAATGGACGTTTCTTGTATACTCGAGTGAATGTAAGTGTAACCATGTGCAGCCATGTGTGGTGAGTCTGTCAGAACTAACAGCAGGAACTTTGATAAGAGTTCTCCATCAGTAAACCTGTTTGATAGCTCAAGGTCTTTGAATTGTTACTATAAGTGGCATCCAGTAGGGCTGCTACAGTTAAGGGTCTGTCAGATTTTCACACACATACACATCCCTAGGGATTTATTATATCTCAGCTTTTCCAAGTTATGCTGGGGCTAAAGCTATAGCCAACAACTTGTCAGCACAGACAAGATTTTATTTTTCTCCCCTCAGTGACTTAGTGTAAGAATTGGAGAGAGTGAGGATCAAGAGAGTATGTGTCCTTTCTGTGTTGGAGTGCGCTGAGGTGAGAATCATTAACAGCAATTAATAAGACTGTACGTTGTCTGTCACCATGAAAAACATATCAACAGAAGGGGAGAGGAGGGGGCGACAAAACCAAAACAAACTACATAAAACATCTGCATACTAACTGCAACACAAACTACATACAAATTTCTGCAGAGAAGTTATACGTCTGGGAAGTTATTTCTGTATGACTCTGTTTGGAAGATGGAAGAATATTATTTTTTAATTGTATTTCACTAACAAAACCCTACGGTTACCAGCCTTTTCACTGATAATCAGTAGAAACTAGAAGCCAATACAAGAGCAGACAGTTTTTATTTATATGAAGTATTTATAAGTCCTACACTGGCAAAGTTTAGGGCTTTCTGTTAAGACTTGTCACAGAGGGAGAGAGTAATAGAGCTTGAAGATCGGGCAGCCAAAAAGCAATGGTGGTTAGATTGCTGAACTGACAACTGATTTGGTAAGTGAGATACGGATCATTTTGCTGATAGCAAGAGTAGTAGCAAAGTCCTATTCACACACTGTAGATAGAACATTTATGCTACATGCATTTATGCTGCCATGCACTTGGCATGGCAGATTTATGAATGTTTGTACTGTAATTGCTCAATGACTTTATAAGTACACTTCCGCAGCTGTACCAAAATTAAGATGCTTCATAGTTTTCTTGTAACCACTTTGCTTCATAGATTCATACCAAAATGTGCTAAGTACTATAGAGTGCTGAAATAAGTGAATGGATGCCTAAAGATTTTTAATCTTGTGAATATCTTAAAGTATGTATGGGCTGTGTCAATACAGAGACCTTGTGACACTAGGTGAAATTTCTGTCAATGAATAAGGAGGTGGTTTACTGACTCACTAGGGTATTGAATAATTTTACTACTTTGGGAGCAAAGACAAATATGAGGGGTTTTAGTCACTTGACATCCCTCTCACTGGCAAATAAATGCTGCATAATAGTTTCTGTGTGCTGCAATGTGCACTCAGTAAATAATAAAAAAACACACGTAACAGAGCATCAACACATATCAATGTATAATGTAAGAACTGTGTCCTGAGTCCTGCAATGCATTGTACATTCTTCTCATCATAAGACCTTCAGAGGTATTTTATTTTAGTGATAGAATTTTGGTTCAGTAAGTCACTTGAGGAAAGCCTTCTATGTGATTGCCAAATAGGATCGGATGTTGCTAATCAAATCTTACTTTACTGGACAAGAATAGCATTCATAGCTCTGGTTATCTTTCTGTTCAACTTAGAGTTTCTAGTACTCCTCTAACAATTGTTTGCTTCTTTTTGAATTTGTTTCTTATCTTTTTATTCCTATCAGTTTGATCTGTCCTACTACAACTGCTTCAGCTATGGATATATACCCTGTATGCTTGCTTAGGAGCAGCAAATATGGGAGGCTGTCTGTATGTGGGCTGTCTATAATAGGAATTTGGCTTATTCCTATTAGGCCAGGGTGGTAAAGGGGCCCTAATCCTGAAATGCTCCCTACATCAAATTAAGCCTATGACAGGATAGAGATATAGTCCAAACAGATCAAAGGTCTGCTTTTGACCTTCTCAGCTCAAGGCAAGCTCTCACCACACAAATAAATCCTAGATGAAAGCATTTATTCAGCTGCTTAAATCAGGCTTCTTTAAAGCCATAGTTCCCAGTCTCAAATAGTGCAACCTTTCTATCATATTGCAAGAAGTGAAACTTGTATTTCAGAGTTGCTATAGACAATGCATAAGGTTCAATTATGGCAGTGTAGCATAGAGAGACTGGGATTTTTCAGATGGTCATTCTGGAGGACTTTTGATGAATTCTTTGGTTTGTTTTTTTCCGTAGACCAGAGAAAGCTTGTGTTTCATAGCCTTGGGTGACCCATGAGTAAATGTGAAGAGCTATCCTTAATATCTAAGATTTCTATATCACCTTTTAAAATTGTCAGAACACGAAATCAACACTGCACTTCATTCACAATATAATCTGGCCATAATATAATAAATAACTTTTTCAACACCATATTTACGTTTCATTTATGTGTGTCTGTATCGCCCTGTATTCAGCACAGTTGATTTTCTTCTGTAGTCAGTAAGGTTAGCCTAAGAATAACTAATCTCAGATATTCCTTGGCATGCATCAAGGCCTCTCATAGAGGCCTTTATCTTCTTACAAAGAAGCCTTCCAAGTTTCAACCTTGTTTAAGGTGTTCGCTCTGTTGGGAGAACTTTGCACCCAATGCGCAGTCAAAGCATATGCTGTCTAGTCTCTGAACTAATCCCCTTCACGTTTTATCTGTATTATTTACTTCTGTCATTCTTTTCCTTTTGATGGGCTTTAGAAAGAGGTCCCCCAAGTTGTTTCTGTCCTCAGTTTTTTTTGTGTGATTTTTCTTCATAATTCACAGCTCTATCTAGGAATGGAACTGGGAAAGATAAAATGTCATGAGTAACTGGGGAGTTTTTTTTAGCTAATGCCAGGGGAAAAAAAAAAAAAAAAAAGAATCTGATGAGAGGGATTTAATTCTTTTTTAAAAAATGAAAAATGAAATGCTTTGTGAAGATGATTTCCTTTCTACAGAGATTCTGTAGAAAAGATAAAGGTTTTAGCCACAGCCTTGTCTGGTTATTAGCCAGCTCTTCCGCCTAGGTCTTCAGTATCCTGTTAAGCTGGAAGCTGGGTAGGTGAAGAGTCGACACTCCAGGCTCTCAGCCTTTCTTTAACCAGGCGAGACACAGACATCAGAGGCTTGGCAGGGACTCCTGCAATGGCATTGGTGAGGCTGGGTGCTTTAACAGCTGCAGGCTGAAATTAGCTGCAGTCTGTCAGGATCAGCACTGCTGTCTGCATGGAAACAGTAAAAGGGACCACACCATTGCTCGTAGAGTGCGTACTCTGGCAATTTTTGTGAGCAGATGCCTGGACTGCAAGGTCCCTGGGTTGGGGGCAGCTCTGTAGGCTCACAGCCAGGGTGCTTGGAAGGAACCTTCATTTTCAACAGACCTTGTTTGCAGAGCATCTAGAACAAAATGTTGCACAAGTCATATCTGAAATATTTTATGTGCATTTTTGTCCTATTTCATTCTGGAAAATATTTCTGAAAGCTAAATATCTAGTGGAAATAAAACACAATTTTTCAAACAGTTGAGGCATTTCTATGGTGATTTTACCAGTAAACATGAACTTTGTTCTTTCACAAATGTGAGAGTTTAAAACTTGTCAAAACTTGCATGCTCTAGTGATTTACAAAGAAAAGTTATTAAAAATTAGCTGAGCTTTTTACGATATGATATGAATTTGAGTAATTATTCCTTCCACATGAAAAAAAGATTTTCAGGACATTGAAACCACCATCAAGAGTTTGTTTGGGAAAAATGTAAAAATTATCTTTTTTTCCCATTTAGATGGTTAGCTTAGTACTTTATAAAAGTTTTACCAAATAATTATCAGCTGCAGCTGAGCGATACATTTTGAATCTGCTTAAAAGTGTAGGATGGGCAATGTGCAACGGCTAGAGAATCTTCAGCTTTATTTAATCACTTCACTTTGCATTTGAAAAGTAATTCATCATGGAAAGTCAGTGGGGTATAGAGAGCACTAATTGCAGCAAAATATCAAGGACAGTTTTCCTCTGTCTTAATTAAACATTAATGAGTAAAGTTATTTGCAAATGCATGCTACAGGGATGGACTTGTCTCTCCAAGTTTTGTAAATACTGACACCGGGTGTCAAAATTAAACACCTTAATTGATTTATACAGAAATAGTTTAAAAAGAGTGCACCTGGAGTGACATTTCTCTAGCTTTTTATAAAGTAGTTTCCTGATGAATTATTTATAAAGAAACTTGGCCTGACCTACCTTAATTACACAAGTGATTGTTTCCAAACTAATCAATTTTGTAAGTGAAGTGAATTCTCTCCACTGTCAGTCCTTACTGCTTCAAGAAGGAAACGGAATAAGAAATGCATCTTTTGACAGAAGTTCCTACTGTACCTCTCAGTGGACTGCCAATAGCATTCTTAAAGTTACTAGTGAGCTCAACAGAACGCTACTTCTAATCTTGAGTTATCTGTATATTAATGAGGATTGTGAGAAAGTAATAAGAAAGGCTGTGAAAAATCCAGTATCAGTGCCTAATTTTTAATGCCGAGCTGTAGGGCATATCAAGTAAACAAAGATAACAGAGAATGAACATATCAGATTGTTTACTATTAAGAGGTTGCTGGAATTGAAATACTCTTCAGGGGTTATTCATGATTTCTGAAAAATGCTAATAAGGAATGGTTCAAATCAAATAATTTCATCTTTTTCTCTAAAAGCATGTCCTTCTTTATTTACTGAATATTTTATATGCAATTCTGTAAATATGTTTATTGTGATATTCTTAAAACCAAGGCAAACAAAAAGCCAGCAACACCTGATGCTTGTGAGCATAAAGGTTTAATGAATGACACCAACTGCTGTGCAGATGGAGGAACGCACCTATTGAAGGGTGAGGGTGTGAATACTCTCTTGCTGATAGCTATAGTAGGGAAAAATGTTGAATAGAATTCTAGAAATACTTATGCTGAACTTCTACTAAATCATGTACTCAGTGTGAAAATATGAACAGAGACATAAGGGAAGAATTGATTCAGATAAGGAGAAAAAAAAGAAGAAATTTAAGATCTACTTCAGGAAAGTTCTGCAATCTATGCAGAATGTGTCAGATATATATTGCTATCACATATCCCTAGATTTAATATTGCTGAAATGCTTCTCATATGTGTCCTACATCCACCTCATTCGATACATGTAGTTTAATTGCTAAGCATTCGCATTCTCCTTTGAAATCTTCCTAAACTTTGGAGAAAAAAAAAGCCCACATTGTAATGATTGACAAAGTGTTTGACAAAACAATTCTCAGAGTAATTTTCCAGTGGTTCACTGACAGATTAGAAAAATGTATCAGGTTCCAAAGAGATAGGTGGCATAACTGAATGCTTCCATTAGATGCACACAATAGAATTAAGAGTGACTATATTGCATTTACATGTGACAGTAGATGTATATGAGGATGTGATTGGAATTCAGAGTGATCTTGAGACGCTTGGAAACAACTCCCCTGAATTATTCAAAATTTGTCATTTGAAGGATCGTGTTCTACACCCAAGTGTGAATGTTGCAGAGTAACAGCATAAGGAAATGAGTCTGTGGTAAAGGATATGGGATCAATGATGAGGTTAGCAGATGAATATGACTTAACGTCAAATTTTTCTGAAAGAAATTCATGGCATAAGGCAATGTATTAACAGGAAAATACCTGTGAAGGAACAACCACGAAGCAGTCTTTGAAACCTTGTTGTTAGTAAAGCCTGAGGAAAAATATGATGCCTAATTTTGGGCACCACATTTTAAAACATGGACTATTAGAGTAATAGTTCATGGCACAGAAATGCTAAGAAACTTGACTGAAGATTAGCACAGAAATAACTGGGATTTCCATAGTTTAGTCTGCACTGAGTGGAAACTTCATGTATGTAACGGATTGATGTGAAAGGACAGGCAATAATATCTTCTCTGTGACTATAGTAAAATGTGGAAAGAAGCACTGAACTGAAAATGTGGGAAGAGACATCTGGACCATTAGAGATACTAGAATAGATTTCCAGTACATGTTGTACGGTCTCTATCACTACAGTTTTGTGAGAACTGGTTATATAAGTACCAGATGCTATCAGCTGCAGCTGGCCTCACAGCTTTACAGAACGTCCCTTCCTGCATTGTTTCCTATTGATTCTTCAATTTTTGCAGTTTATAGTGTCCCTCTGAAAAAATTAGGTCCTTTCAAATATCAGCAGAAGAATAGTTAAGTTTAATGAATACTGTAATTCCTGTTAAATATGTGAAATAAAAAATTAATAAACAATTAGAATTCAAATTTGGTTTTTTTAGAGTACTTTCTATTCAGGAAAAAAGTAAAGATTGACAGTGTAGTGGCATTCTGCATTTACCAGGATCATAGCAGTATCACAAGTCTGATGGGAATTTTACCAGCTTGATGTGCCAATTACAAAATTTAATCACTGGATGACTTCTAGTAAAGGATATAAATTATTTTCTAGGCACTATTGAGAAAAATAGAGTAATGACAAATCCCACTGAAAGATTCTAAATATTTGCCTTAATACATTCAAACTTAGATAACATGGATGTGAAAAATCAGTTAAATAACCATGAATCTCCAAATATTGCTAATTCTTCACATTTGTTTTAAAAGTCAAATCACGCATAATTTTGAGAAGAAAAATAGATCATTTGAGAAGAAAATCATCATCTTCCTGGCAATGTGTTGGTATCTTTGAAGGACTGCAGACAAATTAGTGTTTATTTTGGTCGGACTGTTAATGACTTAGTTTAGAATTATGTGAAATTCCTAGAGAATTAATATTAGTAAGAAGATATGTATGTCTGAGATCATAAGTTTCTCCCCTCAGGTTTTGTTCTGTTTCAAGCAAGAGAGAACAGAAACTTAAAGCTATCCTAGTGTTATGAAAACCTCAGTGTAAGTTTTGGAGTTTCTTATGGTGCCTCCATACTATTGTATTGCACTTGGATTACAATGAACAATTCTAATATTTGTGTTGCAGGCCTTGCAGGTTGCTGGATGTTGTAAATTTGTTTAATTGTATCTTTTTTTGTTTTCAGTGAAGACTAAAGGCCTTCTGTCACTTCATTATTGATATAACTCTTACCACATTCACACACTAAACCCAAAATAACAGTGTCTTTAGTATTATATTGAAATTTTTGTCTTCAATTATAAAAGAAAAATGGCCCAAGGCTCTTAGTTGGTGTTTTCTGTAGGCAAGATCATCTTACAGTCCTGTGGGATCTAGACTTCCTCATAGTTTGTCTGAGCACAGCCCAAGAAGCTGTTTAAAGTGGTACACAGGGAAAATTTAAAATAATCAAGTGGTGAAGGTCTGTTCAAATATGTTTTTGCAGTGTGCACTAAAGCAAACCAAGCTGTTGCTTATGGGCAAAATGGCAGCATTTATTTTTTTGTTTTGCTTGTGGCATTACTTGCTTTGTGTCTCATTTGATTATTGCAAAATAGGGGAACTTTGGGTAATTATATGAGAGCCATCTCATATATGAGAGCCTGTGGCTGTTGTAGGTGTGGATAGATATTCACCACTGAGATCTAGTATCGTCACCCTCTGTTTTTCCATGGGCTGGAATCACTTACTGTATTTATTTGATATGAGCACGCAAAAGAGAAACTGACTTATTTTTCCTACAGTTGCTGTCCTGCACTTTTACAAAACATTTAGATGTCTTGTGTGTTATAATTGTACAGTTATATCAAGGTTAGAAGGTTGTGCTCATGCTTGGGTAGGAATCACAGAATCTCAGGGACTTGAAAGATCATTTAGTCCAACCCCTCTGCCAGAGCAGGGTCACCTAGAGTAGGTTACACATGAAATTGTCCAGGTGGATTTGGAATGTCCCCAGAGAAGAAGACTCCACAACACATCTGGGCAGCCCTTTCCAGTGCTCCCTCACCCTCACAGGGAAGAAATTGTATTTCTTTGGAGACTCTTATGCTCTGGCTTATATCTGTTGCCCCTTGTCCTGTCATTAGATATCATTGAGAACAGCCTGGCTTCATCCTCCTTTCACCCACCCTTTACGTATTTGTAAACATTAATGAGGTCACCCCTCAGTCTCCTCCAAGCTGAAGAACCCCACCCCCCTCAGCTTCACTCTCTTCATCATCTTTGTAGCTGTGTGCTTCACTCTCTCCAACAGCTCCCTGTCCTTCTTGAACTGAGCAGCCCAGAACTGGAAAAGCAGTTACTGTTGGGATTCTGTTATAAAAACCGTTCTGAAACAGAGAAACATAAATGGTATTTTCTGCTCTTAGTGTATAACTGCGCTGAGGAGCTGCTCAGCACACAGCAAATGGCAAGTACTTGAGGACTGTGTTAAACTGAGGCAAACTCTCATATGACTGGACCAGTTCCCTTCAGTAGTGGCTGTTTGAACCAAAATGTTCAAAGTAAGTTTTTCCTTTTGTCTCAGTGAGTGACTTTTACTTCATATTATGCTCTTCTCCCTGACTACCAATGTCCACAAAAGCAGTAGCTCAGAAACTAACTAATTCAAAAAGAATGTTTCTTATTGCACTCAAGTGAGGTAACACTACAGAGATTGTTCACTTCAGCCCTGTTTTCCAGTCTCAGTATATGCTAGTAACATTGGCTTCTTTCCTTTGTGCCTTTTTAAAAAACCCCACACTGTTACTCTGCTGCATGTGTGCAGCTGTCATTTCCCTGCACATGCCTCTTGTGTTGCTGATGACTAGCATATAGTCCATCTCATTTTTATCGTTGGTCTTTTACATATACCTTCTTTGTCATTCACTAGATTGCTGTGACCTTAACTGTCTCGTGGATTTTGGAGCAGATGGATAACAGTGATCACAGGATTTTATGGTTCGATAAGTCTTGGCATTGGCAATAATTCTGAAATGTGATGTAACTGTTTTAGATAGGAAATCACATGTGCTTAATCAGCATGTGTCAGTATGGTACATTTTCTGCAAACCATCAAACCTGCAGAAATTGTAGAAAATGGAATAATATGGAAAAATGGAGGTTGTCATGGAAAATGAATAGGCAGATTGCCTTCATGTACAACTAACAGTGAAAATCTGTTATTTACCATCAGAACTACCCAAGATCCAGGAGGGAAGTACAAAAAGAGACAAAGTCTTAGTGTGCTACAGTTCTTTTTTTCCTGTTCTCTGCACCAGCTTTCACTGATTAAATCATCTCTTAGAACAGAACCATTTCTAACCCACAGGTATAATTTTCCCAGGCTGTGGTTTAGAGATTGTTCAGTGTTTCTTCATATGCACCAGTGTCTTCATTTACTGATTTTACACATGTTTACATACCTTTATTTTAGTGAGGTTTGGAGTGACAATCTTACCATGTAAATGTTTGAAACTTCTTTCTCCATACTTTATGTTGAGCAGATTTTTCTATTCTGTAGTTTTTTTCAGATGGTTAAAGTTGAAGTTTGTGTTTGGTTTTCTAGTGTTTATCTTTGCAATGTGATTCCTTCAAAGTTTTTTCCATGTGGATGAAAGTTAACAGCAGTATGTGAAATGAGAATTCTCCCTTTTCAGTTTTATGCATCTACATGTTAATGATAATAAAAATCTTCATCTGCACCATATTATAAAACCTACAAATATTGGAATTGATAACATTGCTGCTTACTACTACAACAACATTTCTAATTGACAGTAGATACAGTTGAATACAAGAACAGATGTTAGTTATTTGATGGCTAATGCTTCTGACCGTTTATGCTGCCCATCTAAACATTTAAATCAAGATGTGAATGACAGCAAAAAAAAAAAAAAAGATAAATCCATTTTCAAGAACTATGGAAGAAAATCTAACTTCTCATTTCCTCATATATTATGCTCATGATGGCACTTGCCCTTCAGGAGAAAAGTTCACAGGTGCTGCCCAATCTCTTGCTAAGCAGGTCATTCAAGATGCTATCTTTATCAACATTGGTATGATAAGAGATTTTTAGAGAAAAGATTAAATCTGAGATTTGACAGATGATTTAATCCAGGACTCCACCCTTGACTGTGCAAGAGTTGAATGTTGGAATTACTCTAAATTATCTTTTGTATTTTTAGGTCTACTTAGCACTTAGCTATGCAGTTCATGTGTTCCTTGAGATGTGAGATAGACTGATTTGAAAGAAGGAAGACTGACTCTAGGAGTAGCCATTTGTCAGATAAGGGAATCTAAATATCTATTAACTGTACTGATATCTTCTGCATAATAGAGCTACTATTTATGTTGAATATATTGAAAAGGACATTTCTGTACTGAATTTCTTTTTAACTACCATGGTATAAGTCCACAATGCAAATGCTTTTCACTTTTTGAATAATATAGTTTTTCTCTAATGTGACCATCACTTGGGCACTTAATAGTCTCATTTCTGTCCATAGTGTTTGTAGATATATTCATACATTCAGAGTAAAGGTTTAATCAGAAACTTCTTGCCAATGTTATATACAGACGTATCTCTGCAGTGAAACGAACAAAATGAAGTCCAGAGATTCCCAAAGCTAACAGAGGTCTTAGCTACTAAATCCATTTTGCATGACACAGCATCATCAACTCTGACTCAGACCAGTTGCTGCTATCAACGTTCTGAAGATGTCTTAACTCCATTAATGCATCGTACCAGGGAACAGAGCATAAATAACCTGCAGCTTAAAACCTGTCGGCTTTGGGATCTTTGCTGTTTCTGATTTCCACATACAGAGCTTCCAAGTCCTAATGAGCCTCTCTAACATACATGCATGTCGTTATCTTTCAGAGAGTTGTCCTTACAGTATTTTCACTACTTGTGCATCCTACTTACATTTCGTACTTTTGGCCATACTCTGTGGCCTTACAAGTTACAATTAAACCTTGCTTAATGCCCCTTTATTCCTTAATTATATAGAATAAGCAAAAGGAGGAATTAAAGATGACTCCTTTTGAAAATAAGACCATCATTAAGAGGTGTTTTATTTCTGGCACATTGGAAAATACCCTAGTAGGAAAAAAGTTTGTGTATGTGGAAACAGCATTTCCTCCCTAGTCTGAAAATACGGAACACCTTCCTCCAGAAGTTAAATCCAATTGCTAAATTCAATTTAGAAGCATCCACAAGCTAAATAAAATGATTATTTGGACTTTCTTTTCTTCTGATATTAATATATAGTTGTATAAATATTTTAAAATAACACCAAAAATAGGAAGTTCTGTTGTTGTCTTGCAAGTCCTCAGTTTTTTCAAATAATCAAATTGAGGGGATTTTATGTCATCATGAATAGAAAGATCATCCCCCTAAATCATATTTTAGGAGAGTTTAATGGAGAAGAATAACTTTAATAATGAAAATGTTCCATGAAACCATTTGCAAGATAAAGGTGCTAATCACAGAGCACCACTCAAATTCAACATTTGGCTTAATTTTTGTGCCTACACTTTCTATTTTTCGTCCTGCTATTGGATAGTAGTGTCAGTATAATTGGCAGATGGAGCTGAAAACCATGGGCTTTATCATTGTTTCTGAACTTGTAGACTGGCGTTGCATTTACATGTGTTCAAAGTCAACCACAGCTAGAAATAGTTTCCTGTGTGGGTTATGGGATTATGGCACCAGGAAAGAACTTCTCTTCAGAATTAGCCTTTTTGACTACTTAGTTCTGGTCCTCAAGATGTAGTTCCTGAGCTAGGACCAAAGTGGTACAGCATTTGTACTGCTTGATCTAGAACTGTGGTTTATACTCCTCTGGTGGTATTTCATTTGGAAGTTATTAGGCCAAAGATATGGTGTGTTTCTAAAACCACAGGCAATTCAGACACTATCAAGTTGTAAAAGAAGTTTAGAAATTACTTCTAATACATTTAGAAGACAATTTTAATTGGAAATGTCAAAGTGCTTTTTCTATGGCAGTGATGCAAAAGAGTGGCAGAGATTATGTAATCTTTATCTTGTATCTCAGTTGTTCACCTTTCATGGCGAGGTATGTGTTGACTGTCAAGGAAACAAAGTCCTCAAAGCAGAAATCTACAGTTTAATGGAATTCAAGGAAACGATTGGTGTGCCTTGTCAGTATTTCAGTCTTTATTTATTGATAGTATTTGCATTTCATTTCCTGTCTAATTCCAGTTGTAGTCACTTTTGTTTGTCTATGTGTTGTGTGGTAGTACCAAAGCTGCTGTAAAAAATTCATGAGAACGAGCTTCGCATAGGCAACTGCACTTCAAAGGCGGGATGTCTTTATGCCAAGCTGCCCAATTTGTTGTCCGTTCTCAATGTTCGCTTGAGAGACTCCTTGTAAGCACTAATCTCTTACATGACTGATGATACAAAGAGCGAGCTGGAGGTTTAAGTGTGACGACAGGACAGAGGCAGGAAAATGATCCCTTCCTTTACTATCAATATTTAAAGATTAAGATGTGTTTATATTGTTTATACAGTACATTTGCCAGGCTGTCATACTGCTCTGAACTACTCAAAGCAACTCACACACCTTTACACTCAGCTGTGTGCAAAACACATACTCAATGATTATTGTACCTTGTGCTTTGTATACATGATCATTTACTGTCAGAAACCTCTTGTTCCTGTTTTGATTCTGTAATTGCATTATCTTGACTTTGAGGACTTGAATGAACAAAAGCTTACTAAAAAGACTGTACCAAGACAACGTGTTAAGTGAGGTCCTTCTGTTACTTGGAAAACACAGACTGGCACCAAAGAAACTGAGCTTTGTGAATGGATAAATGATAAATGAATATCTAGAACATGCCTTTTTAACTTTCAGTTTTATAGGCTTCTAATAGCCTCTAATCTCCACAAAATTTAGAGAATGTAATCCAACAGATAAATCGTAATGGGCTGTGGTAAGTTTATGTGAAAATTTCAAATTAAAATCCTTATGTATCTCATGTTAAACTAATTTTTAAGCTCAAGATTACAAAACTGGTTTGCAATTTGCCTAATGTCCCAATTCAGATTTCTTTTTCTTGCAGTCAATCGGAGCAATTTCTATTATCTTCCAGTCTCAAATGTATCAATCAGCATCTGACACAGCCTTGTGGGTCCTTAGCCATGTTTGCCCAAGGCAATGAAAATTAAATCAAAAGCTACCCCTATGAGTCGGGGGTTATAATTCAACGCAGTAAAATAGTGTTGTATTCTCTTGAATACAATAAAAGAGACCTTGAATAAATTAGACTAGCTCTGTTTTCTGATGGTTGTGAATTGGGATTTTTAATCTTATGCAGGGATTTATCTATTTAGTCCTTTAGGATCTGATTTTTAAAGATGCCTTTCATTCTGATCTGAAGAGATGTTTGTCCCTTTCAGTTTTATAGCCTGAAGTTTATACTCTTAATTGAAATTTAAT
This sequence comes from Urocolius indicus, assembly GCA_013401255.1. Lineage (NCBI taxonomy): Eukaryota > Metazoa > Chordata > Aves > Coliiformes > Coliidae > Urocolius > Urocolius indicus. The sequence continues at coordinate 1,199,403 of WBNH01001171.1, read as the reverse complement.
AGATTTCCTCAGGTTATGATGACTCCTTATTACAGTTTCTGTACAGTAGCTTTGTTCATTTCTGACACCAAAAGAAAAATCAAAATGCTTCTTCATTCTGTTTTCTCCATTTGGAGGTAAATGTTGTATGCTGCAACCTAAGAACATTTTAGAAAATGCTAATGTTTCTTCAAGTGCATTGTGTTCATAATATATTTTGCACTCATTTACATTCAAAATAATCAGTGACAACTGCCTTTAACCAGTGTATCCTACTAGATACCTGATTTGTCCTTGATTGTAACAAGTACTGAAAGGATTATTATGTTGTGGCCTAATTAAATAGATGAAGGCAAAGAGACCTTTCAGTGATAAGACTCTAGGGAATTAATCTCCCCAAGTTTTAGAAACTGTTAAGAAAAGCAAAAATTTTGAGAACTTACTATATAGTTGAATGAAGCACAGGTAATCTTGTTAGAATAGAAGTGGCAGGACCCTGATGAAAAGGGGGATTAGCAATTTAAAAGACAGTGAGTTTTTCATCATGCATCAAATCAGTCACTTTGCTTTATTTCTGTAATGTGACAGGACACAGGAGGATCCAGTACCTTGCATGAACGTGCAGCAATGTGCAATGGCTCCTAAGTAGATGATTGCCCTAGACCTGAGCTATTAAGAGTTTTGTGTCAGGGAGCTAGAAGCATGAACAGACAGGTGGTCCAGCAGAAAGTCTCTTGGTAAATTTGCAAACCGGGGGTGGCAAAGAGGGAAATGCTGACAGTGAGGTGGTGTTTACATTTTTATCCCGTTCAAGGACTTAGATCATAAATTATTGCAAGTGTTTTAACCACAGTCTTATCCCTATGGGAAATGTTCTGGAATTGTTAAAATGGGGATTTTATTTACTTTTTTTAAAAATATATGACTGTTATTAATACAATTCCAGCAGTGGGAATAGTGGAAAACCTGAAGTCATTAAAGTATAAGCAAGGTGTATAAAGAATGAAGGGACTAATAATGCATATGAAAACTTTCTTAACTTTATCCCAATTAATAAAAAGAAGTTAGCCTGTGAGTCATACAAGTATATAGTTGTTCCCTGGTGACTAAATATGTTTTGTGTTTAATAATGTCTTTTTATTAAAGCTATAGATTCTGTATGCTAAGAAATCTATTGTGAGAGCACATACTATGATTACAACATAAAGATTGACAAGGCTTGTCGTTTTTCTGTGGCTACTTGACAGAAGATAAAAGCTTGTGGTTTATACCTGAAGAAACTACTGTTGTCTTAATTTCAAACATTTAATTCAACACATAAAGACTAATGCTTAAAGACAAGTATGCTTATTTTGACTTCCTTGAAGACCAGCTGTATCTTTTTGTGAATAAACTGGAAATAAATCTCAGATGGAATTTGCATTTTGAATTTAGAAATACTTCAAAGATGTCCAGAGTAATGTGCATTCATAGCCAGTTACTTTAAAGGACCGTCAAATAGTATATTTGAGAGAGAAACAGGAAATCTTTTGTTACTTTTCCTGGATAACTGAAAACGTGAGGAACATAATGGGCCTGTGGAAAAAATACTACGGTGTAGTAATGGCAGCAATGTGGTTTGCGAGTGGTGTGTTTTATTGCTCTCAAGTCTGTGCTGGAAAAAAAAAGTGAGATATCATTTGGGCCAGAAATGGAAGCTGTAAGACATCCTAAGTAATGTATCTTTCAATTAATTCTGGTGTTTCTGTGACCAGAGTCATATACATACTCACAGTATGCTGGCTGATGCAGAGCCCTGCACTGAGTAAGCTGGCAATGAGTGCACTGCTGGGCTGTGAGTCCCTCCTTAGAAACACCCTAAAATGACCCAGAACATCTTTGGAAAACACTGTATTATATGAGGGGAAATATTTTCCTTCCTATTATTGTTAAAACTAGAGAGTATAGTATCTGTCGATAGTCTAAACTTTCATTATCACTAAAGCTGTTCTCAAGAGATGTCAGGAGATAGGGCTGGAGAATACTTATTTGCCAGTGGGAAGGCAGAGCACAAGGAGCAATGAAAACTGCCTTATGCAGAGGTATCTTGGAATCTTTAAGCCAATTGAGCTTTCCTTTCATCTGGACAGGATCTTCAAAAAATGGCAATAAATGTCACCTGTGACATGGTCTAATACAACCATTTGGGAATGGTTTCTTGAAATTCATTTCACAGGCAAATGGAAAGGCTTTATGCTCTGTTACTGACCAAGTTTAAACATGTCAATTAATGTCTTTTACTTGAAGTTTGGGATCTATATGTTTTCCAGGTCCAATTGCAAGTTTGTACACAGTTACATAAGTTAAATATTCCCTGTAATAAACAAGGTGCACGTGAGGAAAGGTGGATATGTTGTCAGCAAAAACTATGTCAGAGATGCTAACTGTCAAATATTGCAGAGAGAGTACAGCCAAGAAGTACTACTTCATATAATAAATCAGCAATAGTCAAATGGCAGTTAGATGTTTGAGCTGTAGTAGATTAAGATCACTTGTGAGTAAATATTTAAGAGACTACTTTAGCTATTTTGTGCACTCAACAAGAAAATCAATCTTATGAACGGGAGGAAGCTTCAGCTGACATTCCTGGTATGGTTACTAAGAAGAGGAGTTTGAGCTGTATCGATCTTTACTTCGGTGCAGCTGAAGTTTTAATTTTAATTAGGTGTTTTACAACCTGCAATCCCAAAGATATATTAAAATTGCATAATAGAGTATCAGTGAAAAAGCCTTATATTTTTCCAATAAACTGAAGTAAGAACATTTGTTCAAGTGTAAGAGACAGCGTCACTTCAGTGAAACTGTCAAAACCCGATAAATGGCAAAAATGACAAGACTTTGCCAGCTACTGCATTTCTTGGCATTCCACTGCAGCGGAGGGCACTTTGTATTTGTTGTCTTGTCTGTTCTGTTACAGAGTGTGGTGAGATGGGATCTCTTCCAGTGTATGTTGTTGGGATCCTGTCCCTGGGCTAGTAGCATGCTGTGGGAGAGAAGGGAATGACCTCTTTGCTGGCAGCAGCACAGCTGAGTGACAAAGCTGCTGTGGCATGAGGGGCTGGGAGAGCACAGCCACCTCCCTGGCTGGGGCTCAGCAGGAGGAGAAGGACCTGCTTTGCCTCAGGCAGAAGATGTGTTGGCAGATGAGCTTTAGTCTTATGTTCCTGTGATGAGGGCCCAGAAAACCTTGTGTGGTATTTCTTTTACTGTGCTGAGCCAAGGGACTGCAAAGTAGGGTTGGAGGAAGGGTGCAGCTTGCCAGCCTAATTTACTCACCTCATCTGGAGGTGAGAAGATATGGATATCCTACTATAGAAAGTATTACTTTGTTTTGAGTTTTGAGCATAAATAAGAAGATATAACAAATATTTCTTTTGTTTTGAGCAGCTCAGTTGATTAGTATTTATTACAGGTTACTACGTATTGTCTATGAACAACAAAGAATCTGACACAGGACCAAATGTTAAACTGGATTAATCACAAGAAACACATTTCTAGGAACAATATTGTAGTACTTGGTAGAGAATAGTCTACATAAACCTGCCTACTTACCTGACATTATGTGGAAGTTGTAGAAACAACTAAAAGCAAAAGCTGTTAGCATGAACCACCTACCAGTGCTGAAAAGTTCAGCACGATGTCTTATTTTTGACCAAGTTATAGATAATGAGATCCAGACTAAAAAACAGTGGACATTAGAATCTGCAACATCAGGTGCTTTTTCATCTGAGCTGTGGTGGCTCATATTGCAACTCGGTCTCTTTTAGCTCAGTGACTTCTAAAAGTTTGTGATAGGCTCTGTATATACATTGAGACAGAAGGTACTTGACAAATAAAATCATGAAAATTAGACCCCAAAACAAGAAAAGTGCATGGTGGGAATGATAGACAGTGGGCTCTGCAGGGCCATAACTTTTTGCTTATCTGCTAATGCTACAGAAGGGAAGGGAATTGCTCACTACTTTCCAATTTTTAGAGACCATTTGTTTATACCAATCCCTTCTGTGTGTTACCTCAGCCCTGTCAGCCTTCTCCATCCTTTTCACTAAGATTAAAAGGATGAAGGTGCAACTGACAGTGGGAAAGAGGAAAATAAAGTATATTTGTGAAGGAAATAAACCCTAGATTTTAAGCTGTTATGAAAATTGAAAAGTTGAATTTTGTATTTATTTTAAAATTAGTAACTTTGGAAGTCTTTGTGGGTTTTTTTTAATTCTCAAGTATTTGCATGAGTTACACCTATAAAAGGGGATTAAAGGAGATTTTAATGCCAAATAACACCTTTTTTTTTTCTGCTCAAGAATGAATTTCATTTCACTTCAGATTACTGAGGAAATGTATTTTGCTGTATTTGCTTTGCATAATCCTCCAAAATGCATTTCTTAGATCTCATTGTCACTAAGTGCGTTGGAAGTTATTTATTTCAGACAAGAGGTAATTCCATGTCCTGAGAAACTGCTTCAATGGAAATAAATAGACCCCACTTTCAGAATGCTTATTTTGTCAAATGATTACATGGCCAAGTGCTGTTACTATTGCAGTGGCAGACTGCTGCCTAGTATATTATACTACCTCGTACAATACATATCCTCAAATTAATGTCAGTCGTGACACAGAATTTAGGGGAATGCATCAATAAGCATGGGGAATAATTTTCATTTTGGAAGCCTTTGCCAATGAATTTTTCCCTTTATGATTGCTGTCTGCCTGCAGAAATTCTGTAGCATCTTAATCTCACATGACTTGTTTGCTGCTTGCTTGATGTGATTATTTTTAGACAATGTTTTAGAAACAAATAAATCAAAAATTTTCATGGGTTCTATATTTAAATACATAGCTCTTCAGCTGAGCGATAACAGCATTAAAGAGATAGTAAACCACTGTAACTGAGAACATAGCACATATTTAGGTTTTTGTAGCTCGTCTATCTGTAGTGAGTGTGAGTTTAACAAGCCAAGGCTACTCAAAATGTACTCAGAGCTAGCAGAAGATGTATAGTGAGACTATCCTTTACTAAAATGCTTAATCCTCCTGAATAGCAAGGATATTAACTTAACTAATGATCCTTTAAATGGGAATGTAAAATATAATTTAAGCTACTTGCAACATGCAAAGGAGAGGCATCATTTATTACTGCCAAGCTCACTGGCATGTGGAAATCAGAAAATCATTAGCCTTGATAGAAATAGTTTAATACAGCAGGGAAGAGAACACATTACTTAGAGCAGTTAAATGACAATTGATGCAACTGCTGGCAAAATGCAGAAAAATGAGTATGATTTACCAAATGATAAATACTACATTTAGAAGTTATGCATGCAAAAAATGAAAATCTTTCCTCATTATACCACATATTTACCCTAGGAGACTAAGTTTTCCAAAATGTAGCGTTCACCAACCTATGTTTTATAAACCTTATACATAGACAAGCCTCATGCCCCATTTTATCCCTGCCCATAGAATGTCTTACATTGCATAAGGAGTAATGTACAGATTGCATCTTTTTCTATAGTTGCAGAAAGGCTTTAACAAAGAAGATTTTAACATTTACCAGCAGTGGTCTACAGTCTTGTTCTAGATGATGTCAGCTGGTTCTGACACAAAGTTTCAACAGTGAACAAACAAGCTCTCATTCTAATGTATACAAAAATTCTTTTATAAATTTCTGGAAGGGTTTTTACAGTGATTTCAACTTTCTTAAAGGGCTCTTTTACAGTGAGGGTAGTGTAAAGTGACATTAGGATAACTGAGAAGCAACTGGAGTCTGCTTCCCTAGAGCAAAGCTGTATGTACTGCTCAGGGCAAGCTGAAGAAACAAACGCCTTGTTCAGAGCTAGGGGAATGTAGCTGCATAAAAATTTGTATTAAAAGGGAGAAATTACATCAGTATATGTTCATCCTCTATTTATCTTTCTAGAAAAATAAAGAAAAAAAACCCAACAAACCCCAAAAGATAGGAACTCAGCCCCCACACTCACACACATACAAAGCTATGCATTTCTTTGCAGCATTCACTATGTACTTGTCAAATGTGCTTTTCTGTGTCACTGGATTTCCTCTCAAAGGCAGGATTGGAATGTCAGGTTTGTTACTTCACCTGTCTCCTTTGGAACTTGTAATGGTCATAGCTATGTGATTTTTAGGGACATCTACCTGAACTTGCAAAAGCTTTACCCATACTGTTGGTTTAGGTCGGCAGTCCTGTGTTTCACTGGCACAAGACATCAACATCTGTCCTGTTGCTCTCAGTCTCTGTTTTTATATTTAATTATACAGTCTCAAATGTTCTTCTGAAGAAAAAGAAAAAGCTCAAATGTTTTAAACATATATGGATCATTGCCTGGGGGTCTGTAGAGATTTCTGTGTTGTATGCTCCTTTGTCAGCTCTGATAGTGGGTGAAACGTGACAATGGATTTTTGACTGATTGGCAGGTTTACACATATGAAGTCACTATCCTGTGTAATACTTACACTGTTTCATTGCACTACTACATATGGTAATCATCAAATTGACACCACATCTACAGGTGGTAGGGATTCTGTCTTACATAAAGACTGGTAAAGTGAAAGATCTTTAAACCAATATAACAACATACTGTTTATGACTTAAAATATCTAGTCCTCTATGAAATGACTTCAAGTAATGACATTGAATATCATGAAAAGTGAATCAAGACAATTAAAAACCTTTTCCTGATGCACAAATATTCTCTCATTACATTGATGCACAACTATTCCTCTCATTTGCATATATTTGAGTTCTTAGAAGTCCTCCAAGGAAATAGCTTGAATTTTCTTTAGAGCTACTGTGGGAAGAGCATAAGTAAGCTCAGGTTTTGCTTCACACCTTACACTCATATCCCTTCTCTCTCACATAATCATTCGAAAGTATGATGATCCTTCTAACTTGTGTTTTTTTTTCTGAAAACAAGAGACCATGAAAAATGAGATTTCTAAAGCTTTTGATGGAAATCAAGGAAGAACTAAATCGATACAAATAATGGATAAAAGCACACTGCTGTTTCCTTGATATTTTGAAGCATTTAGGTAACTATTGTAAATTCAACCAAGTACATGTAAAATATCCAATGCTTTTTACATCTGAAGAAAAATATGACTCATTCTGGTTATCTATTTAATGGATAGACTCAGAAAAGACTGAAAAACAGCTCTTGACCTATACAAATTTAATCTATACTTTTTGCCACATACAATGGGCCATAGTTTTCAGCATGTGTCAGTAAGATTCTTATTACTTTGCCTGCAGTTTTGTGGATATAATTGAGGTGCATAGCATTGTGTTTAGACATATGACTGCTCATCACAATTTGGAAGCTTTGGTTAAGAGCTCTTAAATCAGATAGTTCTTGCTAAAGATTTTTTCTAAACATGTAAGTAGCTTAGAGCTCAAGTAATTTTAAAAGTTAATGGGCTCATATAGTATTTATTTCAAAGATACTTTCCTCAATGTCTAAACCTGTTGTGTTTTTTTTTTTTTTTTAGTGTGAAAGTATTATTTGCCATAATTTTCTGCAGCCATTATGGCTTGGGATTGATAATACCCAGAAATATGTCTTTTCGTACAGTGTAAATTAGTTGTGTCTCTAAATTTTTGGGAAATGGTATGCTGGAGAAGCAAGCAATGTTCTAGTTCAAAATATGCTGACCAAGTGCTTGGTCAGAATGACCAAAGCACTATAGAAACCTGATACAGTTGTTGTCAAACACAAATAGTGAATATCAGAAAAATGAAGAAGATAGACAAGGAGTGAGGGAGCCCTGACCTGGGCTACCCAGGGAGGATGTGAAGGCTCCTTCTCTGGAGATGTTCAAAACCTGCCTGAATGCATTCCTGTGTGACCTGATCTAGGTACACTTTCTTTAGTAGGGGAGTTGGACTAGATAGATGATCTCTAAAGGTCCCTTCCAACTCCTATCATTCTGGGATTCTGTAATTCAGGGCAGCATTCAAGGAATCTTAACACAATGTTCATGTTTTCATCTCTTCTTCTGTTGTAAATGTTAAGAGTTGAGCTCAAATTATCTGCCTGACTTCTGCTTGTTCTTCCCTTCTTCTCTAGTAATTTTGAATTTGCAAGTCTCCTAAAAACAAATGCCAGCCAGAAGGACACTAAGTGCCAGTTTGGAGGGAGAGGCCACATTTAAACTGTACACATCAGCAGTTAGGCAGTTCTTTCTTGCATAATAATGACCAACAAATGTAGTGAGAAAAGAATGGATAAGGTGAAAAATAGCAAGGGGAAGAAAAGCGTAAGAACTTGTGTGACCCTGTAGTTCATTTGTATGCTTATTCTTTTGTTGTCTTCTGTTCTTTGAAGGCATCTTGTATCTCAGAAGTGTTTTGACCCAGAGTTTGAAAAAAAAGATGTCAAGTGATTTTATAATTATTATTCGTTTCTTTTCATAAAAGTACTTTTAACGACATATCCCTGCTAGAACCCTGGGGTCTATTCATTCCTGTTCTTACAGAGAAATGACATTGACATTTCAGATTGTTTCCTTACAATGGAATAGTGTGAAAATGATTTAGAAGTCAGAACTAGTACAAACAGTGCAATTAAAACAATATTTACTTTGAGATTGATTTTGCTTGTCAGATTCTGTTCCTTTCTCCCTTGGTTGATCAAATTTACTTTTAAGGCTCTCCAGGTGGAAAGAGGTAGAAAGTGGCTGTGATGGTAGAGAAGCCTGCAAAGCTTGTTTAAAAATGTTGCTTAATAGAGAATAAGGTATTTTTTACTCTTTTCTCGTACTTTAATACTAAATGTAGCTTGTAATACATTGTTCACATAGTTCACAATTAAATTATATGCAGATTCAAGTAGAACTTCTGAGTGTTTCCTTAGCTGAGATTAAAAGTTTATACAGAACAGAGATAACATACAGTCCATCATGTTTAGGCAGTGGCAGTCCTTGTCGTCATCTGGCTCTCTCTCAAAGCCACAAAACTTTTTAATCTTTCTTTATATTTTCTGTATTAACTCTCAAAAAATCTCCCTGTCCTTACCCCCAAAACAGGTGTTTATTCCCCCCAAAAGTTCTTTGATGTAGATGTTAATACATTTTAATGAATTTTCTTCTGACAATGATAGTGAATACTTGAAAACTAGGCCCATTTTAGGAAAGTACATAGTTTTGTGGCTATTTCAAGGTACCTGTATAATCAGAGAGATATTATCTGTTGCTTGCTTTAAATGAAAATATAAATGAATTTAAATTATAAATTTAAATGAAATATAAGGTCTATTTGGTCCTTAAGGAACTCAATGTTTTACTGCACATAAAAATGTAATCCTCCTTTAATACAGTAGGAACCTGTAAGAATGAAGCGATTCAGAATATAATGGGGAAAAATTATAGGAGATATACTTTCCCTTGCATCTCAGTTCCTGAAATGCTGGATTTTTTTTTTGTGTGTATGATTTGAAAAAAATAACCACCAAAAGTTTAAACTAACTAGGGCAATTGTCAGTTTATTTATTTCTCTAAATCTGTGGTTGGGAGGGAAGTTGACTGGTGAAGAGCATGTTCTCTTATTGAGCTTGTCTTTCATTATTTTCTGGCAAAATAAAAACACTTCCTTTTTAAATAAAAGTGCATCAAATCAGAGCTGCTTATTTGAAACAACTGCACCTTATTGTGATATACTTAATTTTAAGTGCTTGTTTTCCTGAATAAGCTGAAGAAGGTGACAAACTGCTGTTACCATTTAGAGTAGAGAGTCTGAGAGATGACCTGAGCTGTCCTTGAAGAGGGGTCTGGAAAGAGTTCAGCTCTGGGACTGGGGCTTGAAACTTTTTCATGTTAATATCTTAATGGGCAAAGTCACATTTCAGGTATGATGAGGGGTTAGGGTTATATGGGAGAGTTTTTTAGGTTTTCTCTATATCTGGAATCTAATAATCGGAATGATCATGTTGTTTAGTCAGAGGTTGGAGCATGTGTTGCTTCTTGCATTTTATAGCACTCTCTGAACCTCTCCAACTCTTGCTGAATGCCTGAATGAAAGGACCTATTTCATTAGACTCAGTTTCTTAAAGAGGAACAGCTGAGGGATCCATATACAAATTAAGCAGGTAGGATAAGACATAGCAGGAAAAGAAAATAGATGATGTGAAAAGAAACACAGTGGCAAACAGTCTGGAACTATATCCTTTGTTGTACCTTTTTTATGCAGATGATGGAAGACTACCTGTCTCATTAGGTTTTGTTCTAGGATGGCATTTAAAAATTGATTTTATACATCTATACAGATATATATACATGTGTATTTTCTTCAAGGCTGTAATATATATTTCTTAGTTAAATAATAAAACTGTGAAAGAACCTGCCAGGTTTCGGATTCAGTGTAGCTTATGAAGGTTATAGTGGGTGTACCAAAGGAAAAAAATCCCAAACATCCCAGTTTCTCTTACAGTTAACATAATTGGCAAGTTAATGTCCCTTCCAACGTCTGCTGTCATAATTCTGTTTGTGTAGACTGTTGAATGTTTGAAGAGTAGACGTGGCCATTACTATTATGTTCTGTTCCAACCAACTCAAATGTGCAGCATTCACTTTAAAAAAGCTGTGTCCACAATTAAACACTTCTGTGACTTTTCATAGAAGCCCTACAGTCTTCCGTACAATCCTGTGCCCTTATTTTTGCAGTAACTGGGAACAAGTTTCAAGATATAGAAAAATGAAAAAGGTAAAGTACTTTGACACTTTATCTGTGTGTAAGGTTGTTAGACACTGGTCCAGTTACAAGGACAGTGAGCAATGCCAGTTCATTCTGAAAATGTAAAATATTTTCTTTGGAATGTATCTGTTATTGCTTCTCAAACTACCTATCCCATCCTCAATGTAAATACTCTTGAGTAATTATTGGTAAATATTTACATTACTTACTCTGGTAAGTTCCTTACAAAGTATTGTCTTTATAGGGCAATATACTGAAAGCATACAGGTACTGGTTTTGCTAGTTGTGGGGGTTTTTTTTCCACTTTCATCAATTTTTACATTAAAAAGTTCATTTACTGCAGTACCAACTGTGAGACACTGCTGCAGTGGCAACAAAAAAAGAATAGTTTCGGTATGAGCATCTATAGTGATAAATATTTCTTTTTCATTCAGTATATTGCAGAGGGAGCCAGCATAGGGAATTTTCTTGCCTCTGAAGATAAATAGGATATACTTTCACATTACTTGCAATTAAAAAGATAACTGAGAATTTTCTATGTGGAAAACTTTCTTTACATCACCTACGATGACACACGTTATCTACAAAAATGATTGTTATTAGTTCTGGTGCTCATGGAACTACTCTTAAGGGTAGGCAATGTAGGTTACTAAATCAAAATATATTAGCTAATTGTGAATAAAGTGAAGATAAAGGGAATGGTGAGAAAATTGCATGTGCTCAATCAAAATAGAAAACTTCCTAGTCAATGGCATATGGACTTAAAACCTTGTGTGTGTGATTGGAGATGCCTGAAAGCTTATTGGGTTAGAAATTACCATTTTTCATGCTGTATTTAGAGGTGGTTTGGATTCTTTTTTTTCTGTTGAAGTGATTGTTGAAGGCATGTATTCACATGAGTAAATTCCTGATTCATTAGAGTTTCAGGTATGGTATAGTACACATAAAGATGAGATGTTTCAACATAGCATAGAAATTTATCTGAAGCAACTTTCCACAAAATATTAAGTAGTTATCAAATTGACTTTGTCATACAATCTTGGTTGTGAAAGCTGGGAAAAAGATGATGATAAAGAATGTTTCAAAGTTTCATTTAGAAGCAGATCACAGTGGAAAATGAAATAATTTTGCTTTTTATGTAAGAGATGGTTAAAATAATCTGTCATTGCCCTTCCTCTGTTTTCTCTTGCTGCTTCTGCCTCAGAGTTTTTATTTAGTGTGGTCCTCTGCTGACATGAATAGGATTTGTCATAGACCCTGGAAAGTAAGTACAAAGATCAAATGTTTGCAGTGGTTAATAAACACTGCTAGTGTTTAATAATCTCATTGGAAAAGCATTTGCTGTAATAATGGACTAAAAAAAAATTGCATTGATCTAGCAGTAAGATAATAGTAGTAAAAGCACATTTTAAGTGCAGGTCTGAAAGTCTAAATTCAATGACTAATTCTGAGAAAAAGTAGTGAAGAAAGTCTGTCTGAGGGTTTGAAAAAAGGGAAAAATAAGGCAACTTGGTGAAACTGGAGCTGCTACTGCCTGCTGTAGTAAGCTGTTCAGCTCTTCTGGCTTGTGAGATTCCCAGTAGGATTCTGTAGACATCTGACTGGAGGGTGGAAGGTGATACGAGATGACAGTACAAGAATATAAAAATTTACTAGCAATTTTCTGAGAACATCTTTAAGCCACATAAGCTGGTTTAGGATCTTTTGGGTTTTGGTTTTCTTTTTATTTTCATGGGTAGGTGACATATTTTTTTTAGGAATGATCTAAACTATACCAATCAGGTTGATAAATTTGCTATTCCTTTATATATAGCTTTCACAAATGAACAGCTGATTATATAGCTTTTGTGTAGCCAGGGAAATTAACACAGATTCTTATCATCCCCAGTAAATATTTATTGTTTAGTTAAGAATTAATAAATAGACACATTTTATCTGTCCCTGGAGAATGACTTTGGAAATCTACAGTTGCTTTACTGCCATTTTTATTCTAATCAAAATTGTCTACTTTAGAGAAGACCAATTAAGAGTCACCTTCCTTGTAAATTAATCAAGTTGCCAAATACTGCTGTGAAATATGTAGAATAATACCTCTACTACAAATGAAGAAAGTGCCACACTTCAGTTACACGCCTTGCTCAAGGTCACTCTGCTAAATTGGTGGCATAGCTTATTAAAATAGTTCCACTTCCTTGTTATTGCACCCATTGGATCACAAAATTTCCAGCAATTTTCTCAGCATCCAGTGAAAATCAGTTATACTTTCTTTGAAGTCTCTTCTTACAATACATGATGAATGCTTCCTTTTATGTCAATAGCTCTGGATTTTAATTGTTTTTTCCTGTTGACTTTTTACTTGATTATTTAATGTTTTAAAACTCTGCTTTGGGAATTTACCCAACCATCCCTTCCAAGTTCTGTGAACCATTTTGCTGCTATGAATAACATTGACTTAGTAACTCACCTACCAGACCTTTCAGTGGGTTTTCCCAGCAAACAAATTAGAAGTCAAACTTTAATGGTCCTGTAATTGTTCTTTTTAATTTTTAAGCCTGGCAAATTATGCTAGGCAAAATATGACCATTGAATTGCCTAATATAGAAGAAAGAAATTCCAGGACACACTTCTGCTGTTGACAGCTAATGCTGCCTTCATTTTGGCACTGTTTATTAGCAGAATTTTTGTTTGGTTTCCTTACTTTTGTCATCCTTTCAGTTTTTGCTCTATGCTCTTTCAAAACTGTGACACCTTGTCTCTGGCTGACAGGACAGGTGAGTTTCAGTCCTTGAGGAATACTCCTTCCTGCCTCAACAGAGGAGCATGGATAGAAATCCTCCTCTGGAGAGACTAAACATATCATTTCTTTGACATGCTTAGCCTTTGCTGACCAGACAGACACCTGTGAACCAACGTTTGCATGTGGGTGACAATATATTACCCCCTCATTTTTGCTTTCTCTCCAACTCCAGTCTATTGTCCCTTTTTTGGAAGAAGTAGAGTTCTACTTCCATATATGCATCTTGAGTGCTATTTCTGAAAAGTTTAATTGTTTAAAGTATCTTTGGAGTTCAATTTAAACAATTCCTGTTACAAGTGTCACAATATTACACATTGTAACCAAAATTGTTGCATCAGGTTTTATGAAAACTAAACTCAATCTTTTTCTGAGCCTACTTGCTGTAGATCGATTGGCCATATTGTTATTTAGCATCTGACAGAGCACGGAAGAATATTAGGCATGAAACATTAATCAGGAAATTATGCATTGCTTTCACAATTAATGTGCAACTGGACTTTACTTTGTAATATTGTATTAGCTCTTAACATGCAAATTATTGTAGGTAATTACCTCATTTTTCAGTGGCCATTTGATGGATTGAAGTTTCATGCAGAATGTTCAGTGCAATTTGAAATCTTGCAATGATTTGCTTCTTTACTTTTTATAAGAATCTTAGTTTTCTTTATCATACATCAGGCATGAAGAGCCTGCAGCAGTGTAAAATCTAATGCACAAAGTTCAATTTTTCAATTCTTTTAACTCTAACTAGAGCTGGCAATTTGGTCAAGTGTTACAGTAAAGATATCTGTTGCTGCAGTATGTTTAAAAAAAAAGAAAAAAGAATTGCCTGTGATGCTATTTATAACACACAAGTCAACATGCTGCTTAAAACAAAAGTGAAACAGTAGTTTAAGATCCTTTTTACTCTATAGCATAGGAGTGTATTGTATACAGTAATCTGTGATCAGTCAAGCAATGTGTTTCAAAAGTAAAAGTAGAAAGACATGATTAAACATTAAAATGCTTCAGCAGTTTTAAATGTAACAGTCCTGGGTGCTTTTTTTCTTGTGAGTGTCTAAAATGTGTACAGTTTCACATTACTACATGTCAAGAAGTCATTAGCATAACAAATACAATATATTAGAAGGTCTCTGGCCTATGAAAATATTTTGATGTATGTGGAAAAACTGTGAAAATTTAGATAATTCTTGCTTCACATTTCCTGATCTCACATGTCAAAGGCACAAGTATTTGTTGTGATCTTATCTATTCAAAACCCTGCTCCTGTAAAATACCTCCTCCATAAAAGTCAAGCAGTGTAAAATTGAATACCCATATTTAAATAGATTTTAACAGATAATAAAACTCTTGAGATTAAAATGGTTTAATTTACTGAGACAGTTTCCTCTGCAGTATGCAATTTGTGTCACATTATGTAAAATACAATCTCAAAAGAAGAATTAAAATAAAAGCACAAATAAAAAATATCTTATAAAATGAAAACAGAAATGTTGAGTTTTAGTCTTAATTCAAGAATGAAAGCAGGATATGATAACCTGTCTTTAAACATTGAATTTCTATAGCTTGATTTCTGTTCTTTCCTGCCCATATGGTTTTGACATTCAATTTCTCAGCCCTACTACCAGAAATTCCCTTCCTCAAAGTCTTCTGGGTTGTTTTGTTTTTTTTTTTTTCCATGTTAAGACAAAACTAAACAATTAGAGCTTGTAAAGCACAAGAGAGAATTGGGTTTGCATTGGCAAGTGGCAGTTAGGCATTTCTGCATATGGAGTTTCCATCATATAGTTGGTTTACCAGCATAAACGTTTGTATCTTGTCTGCTGTGATAACACTTACTAATTGTCATTTTCTCAGAAAATATTTAAATGGCATGTGAAACTGTGTGTCTGTAAAATGTTTCTCTCCCATCTAAAAGGAATTGTCAAACCTTCTGTTACATGAAATTTAGTATATTTTTATATGCAAGCTATGAAAGAGTGGACTGATGAAAACACCATTTCTTACCCAGTGGTTAATAAGTGATGGCAAGAAAATAGATGAGAGTGGTGATCCCTAAATGATGTGCTAATTAACAATGCATGGATAATTCAGGTTCATGCCTTTATTAAGCAAGGTTGGTTGTTTTTTATTGATGGATGCACCTTGTAGAAATGGGTAGTTTGGAAGACTTCTCTTTGGGATGATGTTTCTGAGGGAACTGGGCCTATATTTGCCTACTAGAACTGTGTTTGTATTCTGAGAATGGAAAAATGTGTCAGTGTGTACAGTGCTGGAGTATATGTACTGAAAAAAATTGAGGAAGATCTCATTAAAGTTAACTTTCTCTCTTTTCCTCCTTTCCTCAGCCCAAAGGTACACTATGCACAGGTAATACAAATGATATTGCACTCTTCACCTAAATAGAAATGGTATTCATTTTTAATAACAAAAAAGCAGTAACAATAAAAAAGTTCAGACTTTGAAGTCTGAATATGAGGGATAGTTTTAAAATGTAGGCAGCAATTCAAAATACTGTGCTGTACTCTCATTAACAATCCACTGCACTGTATGTTAGCTATAAATATTTCAGGCCTAAATGGAAAACAAGCAGAACAATCTTACCACTGATCTTATTGCTTAGAACAGTAGGAATTGGTTTAACTGCTTCTACCGATTACAGTTGAAGGCTGGAAATTAAAATGGGAGGTGATTTGGGCTATGTCATACAGTGGTGCATGACATGATCTATGCTGATATCTATGCACACTGCAGTTAATGCCATGTAGAGATACTTTCTGGGTCCAGAAAGTGATATTCAGTGGTATTTCCTGCTGTTTCTCATTTAGACATATCTCCATAATGTTTGCTAACTTAAGGTACCTTAAACAAAGTCCTGAAATCAGCAAGAAATTATTTCAGGTTTTGTTATTAGTTTATGCTTCAAGTGCATGACTTGGTAATTTTGCTTATTCACACACTAAATGTGTAAGAAACTGGATTCATGGAATATGTCTCAATAACCATATATGTTGGCTACTTCACCCAAGGAATTATATCCTTACAGACAGCAAATGCATATTGAAACTCCATTTTGATAGTTAACCAGGAGAAAGTGCAGAGAAAAAATATAAACCACAAACCTTGATGAGTGCTGTCTCAACTGTCTACATTTTCTTTGGTATGTTAGGAGGCATCTGTAACTTTAGATATATAGCAGTGACATGTTCTTTTGTGAACTACTGGAAGATAATGTCATTATTAAGTTGTGGAGGATGAACGTGAGCTGTCTGTCACCTCCAGTTTGCTGCTTTTTTTTCCTAGAGTAAGTTTTGTATTCCCTCAACTTACATTACCTGGCATGTAAAAAAATATAAACAGTGTTTCCATTTTGCATAGAGTGGAAAAACAGTAGTTGTTACCATAACTTATAATTCAACAACAAGCTCTGGGGAAAACATAAGAAAAAGGAAAAGAAAAAAAATCTGGTAAAGATGTAAGAATAGTCCAAACATTTTTCCTTAATAAGTCTAGTACTTCAACTTATTTTTCAGCTCTTCTATCCCAGAAGTTAGTCATAATACTTACTTCAGAATCTATGCTTTCTCTTCATTAGAAATTCTATTCTTAATAAAGCTGCTATATTAATTAGTAATCTAATAGAAACTAATTGTTAACAAAATAAAGACAACCTGACAGAAACAAGATTTTAAAAACAAAAGAATTTTAAGCCATGGAGCTTTGATGTTGACTTAAGTTGTTCACACATTGTCGTGGAGACCAAGTAGATCAAATGTTACATAGATATTAAAGATGCAGTAATATTGCATAAATCTGTTTTCTATCAGATGATCTGCCCTGGAGCCCTAAATCTCTAACAGAAAATGGATCTCATGCAAATAACCTGCACTGTAGCATCATGCTTAGGCATGCCTCCCAAATTATTACAGCAGATCAATACACTATGGATGGAAAAAAGCAACACAAGGATAAACTGGAAGCTGAACAATTTGTTACAGAATAGTTATGATAGATTCTAGTCTAAGTGGTATGGAAGACAATAGAAGCTGTTACATTCTGTCACATAATAGCTTTCAGGTTCATTGTCATTTTCTACCTGTAGTACTAAAAGTAATTCAATCATACATTTTGAATTGTATGTAAAAATAAGGCACACGTTATTATGCAACCTTCACTGTCTCCTCTACTTTACCGACATTTCTTTTTGGATTACTGACATTTCTCCATCTCTTGTAATGCTCAGAACTGCCAAAATCAAACAAACTGATTGCTATAGCAATGCTGTGAGAGAATAGTTGAGTCTTTTGTGCTCAGCAGGAGCTCTTCCCTGGCGAGGCTATGTGAGATCATATAATACAACATAGGTATCATTGCAATGAAGAAGGCCAACCCCATACTGTGCCATATTACCAGGGAGTGATCCTCCCGCTCTATTTTGCAGTTTCAAGATCACAAATGGAGTGCTGTGTCCGGCTTGGGCTCACTAGGACAAGGAAGACAAAGACATACTAGAGAGAGTCTGGTGGCAGGTCATTGTTGAATAATATTATTTTAGCAGATCTTTGACGTGGTTTCATACCAAGAGCAGGTTCAGAGAGAGGTAGACTAGTTAAGCGAATGGAAGTGATAGGTGGAATATTGACTGGGCTGAAAGGGTTGTGACATGAAGTAGAAATCCACTGGTGGGCAGTTATGAGTAGTGTCACTTGAGGCTAAATGCTATTTAATGTCTTTAGTAAGAAGCTAGAGCACACATGGTACAAGGAGAAACTGAAAGTACCTAATTTAAGGCTGAGGTCTTAAGAGGACAAAGGGAAGAGGAGATATTATTGCTCCTGTTTGATGGGAGGATACAGAGAAGATGAAATGATAACTGTTTGATAGGAGGGTATAGAAAAGACTCCACACTGTGTGGAGTCTTACAGTGAAAGGATAAGAGTCAATGATCATAAATTGCAATATAGTTCTAGTTGAATGTAAGAATGTTTTTCATCATGAACGTGTTTAAAACCAGAAGATCTATTCAGCAGCATTTCAGGTTCTTCAGCCTTGGAGATTTTAAAATTTAGCAACCTGATCTAGTTGAGAGCACTTGGAGCATGAGGGCCTTTCCAACCTATGAATTTATATACATTGTAGTAGTATATGGATATTTCTATATATTTTAAATAAAGAAATAGATTGTCTGCTATTTCAATGTGCTGTCAGCACAGCAAAATTCAATTCCTTCTGCTCAGAAGTGAAGAGTTAAGATATGCAAGTAGTGTCCTTCATTCAGATCCTTTATTAATTGTATGGAAAATGAATGAAGCCAAGAAAATAAAACCAAAAGCGAACTGAATTTGTCTCCATCAGAAACCTTCACCTTCTTGTCCTCTTCCTTCCTGTGTTTGACCCTCTGTCCAAACAACTCCCATAAGTGCTGACAAGACCGTCAATTTCACTTTGCTGTTCAAGTCTTCTAGCAGCCATTCTCTTGTAAGCAAGTTTATGAGAGAGTTCTAAACTATAATGAAGCCTGCTGTAATCCATCAGATGCCCAACAGCATTAGGGATATACAATAGGGTCTGAGTCCAATGGAAGAATTCATTCAAGTAATACATATAATTGTATGAACAAGAGAATACTTTATACTACTTCAGAAATATAAACTTTTCAGGCAGCTCATGTCAGCAGGTAAAGCAAAAAGGATATTTCAATGAATGTGTAGAAATCACTAGGGAGGAGGGATGAAGGCAAGAGAAAACATGACAAAATTAAAAGTATTGATGTAATCAAAGGCTAATTAAAGTCTCTTTAAGTATCAGTGAAGTTGCATGTTTTTGAGGTGATATGAAGTGCTAGTCCATTTAAAGACAACACAATTGGGAACCAATTTTCACAATCTGTGACAGTAAGCAAGAGTTAATTTTGTGTGTATTTATTCCAAATTAGGATAAAAGCTTTTGAAAAATACATGCCAACATACTAGCAGCCAGCAGCCAATAGCTTTCCTTCTTACTATTTTAATTGAAAATATTTAATATTCAAAATGCTGACTTCCACAACCAATCAGCCTGTGATGTCAGTTTCCATTTTGCACTTGTTAAATTTTCAGCCAAGAACCTTCACACTGTATTTCATGCACAGAAGGAGATTTGCATAAATAACAAAAAATATATTCCATTAGAGAGGGAGAGATAACCTACCTTTTCTAAGACATTAAAAGCTTGGGATTCAAGGCCATCTTTGAATAAAACTTTCAGATTCCACATACCCAAAGTTCCCTCTTCTGTGCTACTGTTTCTCTGGGTCATGAAAAAGAGCTGACATGCCAGGCTTCTTCTATTCTTCTGCTCAAGCATACTGTTTAAAGTAGTATTTCATATATTTATGGTGATTGGAGGTCAAGTTTAAGAGCTTATGAGTTTGAATCTTCTGGCTCTCTTTTCTTCTTTATCCAAACTGACTACACTTCTTTGACTTCTCTGGGTGATGTCACAATTAAACCTACCTCAGTCAAATGAAGTATAACCTTTAGGTCAAGTGTGTAAGACTGAGTGATGCTATTCTTTGTAAGTTCTGTGTTCTCTGTGTGGATTATAAATTTCTGCTTCTCTAAAGTCCGAGTCACTGCTTTTCCACATCAGCATACTGCATGTATAGGTATATTATCCTGTTGAGTTCTGGCTAGTTATCTAAATCATAGGGTGCCACTCTAGAAAAGGCAAGTTTCAGGGATTCTTTGTTTCAGGAGCAAATTTCAACAGTAATTTAACATTTATGTCTGCAAAATAGCCATAATGGGACTATTTTCTAGGTTTAAGTTTTAAACTTGATGAACTGATCGTGAGTGGTTTGTAGTAAATTTTCAGAATCCCAGAGTTTCTTCATTGTCTTCAAAAAACCATCATGGTGTTGATGGGAATGGAACATCAGGTCTTGTTGGGAATGGAACATGAGGATGCTAAGTGCAGCCATACACATGAATCAGTAAATGAAATCAGTGTACAGGTGTAAAGCAAATATAGAAGAGGTTTTTTTATATAATAAAAATACTCCTTTAAGGTTTGTGCAAGTTTTTACTAATTTAATGCTGTTATTTCAAAAACCTAATCAGTAATGACCATTGCTATTTATTTAACGTTCCACAATAAAATTTCAGCTGAAGACATTAAGACTTACTCCTGCAGCTTTTGCATAGCTATAAAATTTCCTCTCTTCTGTTTTTCATGTGGCTCATTCAGCTTGTGTGTGCTGGAGTTGAGAGTAGCAACAGCTCTGACATGACT
Source organism: Urocolius indicus (assembly GCA_013401255.1). Lineage (NCBI taxonomy): Eukaryota > Metazoa > Chordata > Aves > Coliiformes > Coliidae > Urocolius > Urocolius indicus. The sequence goes on along the minus strand of WBNH01001171.1, from coordinate 1,178,614 downwards.
AAAGCTCACAAGCTCATCTAGTGCCAATTTGAATTGTGACACTTTGTTAGTGTAATGTAGTTATAAATATATACAAGTGAGAGCAGCAACAACAAAAACAAAAAAGGCATGGCAGAAAAGTAAGGCAAATAAAATAAGTATCAACATAGTTCAAGCTTATTGCTAGAAAGATGTCATAATAGATGAGGTAGCAGTTGTTTTACCATCAAAGTCTGTACATCTGGACGTTATTTGAAGACCAGAAGAATTAAACTCATTAGGAGGTAATATTGTTCTTTCTTTGGCAGTTCTAACAACAAAAGTCTCTGTACTTTTTGCTGTGTTATTTTATAAAATAAGCAACCTTAAGATCTAGGCAGAAGTACTCTAAAACCAGAAAGAGATTCTGGATCTATAGCTTGAGGCAGGACTTAGTGGATAATATCTTCAGCACCCAACTTCCGTTGAAGCCAAGTATTTTGTAGATTAAAGCTAAATCACTTGAGAAGATTCTTAATTGGAAATATTAAGGTTTGCCTATTTTATACTTATTTTATCACTGTAATCTTTATGTGGAGAACCATGCCCCACATTGCTCAGTTCATAATTTGGGACATTACTCCACCATTCATGGACTGTTTCCAGAAATTAAATGCCCGGTGCTGAGAATATTTATTCAATTGGGTTTGTGTATAAAGTCTTCCTGACTACTTCAGAGAGAGGATTTTATTGTTACAGAATTAGAGTTGGGAAATGAAGACTTCAGCCTAAATTATAATTATTTTTCTGCATCTGCTCCAATCATTTACATGGTTTATGCTTGTAAATTAGGTGTTAATGTAATCCAAGTGAGGTAACAGTGTGGAACATCAGAACTGCAATTGACTGGAGAAGTAGAGAACATTCAAATATCTCTGAGGAGATCACTTCACTTGAGAATAACTTCAGGGCATTATATGACATGCACAGAAACATCATTCTATTACAGAAGTTATCTCATACATAAAGAGAATTAAAAATCTGCCTTATACAAGAAATTGTACTTTTTGTATTTTCCTTGACAAAATATATTTTTCTTTTTGAAGTTGTTTTGTTTTTTTTATTTTCCCTTGTAGCATTATTGCTCAGCATTTACATTCCAGATAAGCAGCTGTTACATATATCAGAGTATATGCTTCTTTCACAATTGTTTTTTACTTTACCTGACTGAAATCACCAAATAGAAGTGATCCCCCAATACTTCTTGTTCTAGACATATTTTATGCTATGAATACATTTTATGACCTTTATAAGCCAATAGTGATGTGGTTGGTAACTTCAGAAACCTGAATTATAAAAAGTTACTTGTAGAATTATGGAGAACTTTCATATCTTTTTAAGACCTGTGCAACACTTCTGCATAGTATTTGCCTGAGATATACTGGAGGGTGCTACTGATTGTGTGATACTGTGTAAAATGATAACACAATGTCTGAGCTCTGAAGTTTGGTGGGTTGTTTTAATACTATAAATATGCTTGCATTTTTATCATTATTTACTTGACAGTGACATTCAAATTCTTAAGAGACTATTCATCATCTTAGAGTGATGAAAGAAGGAATTAGGGCTGATTTAGCATGTGGAAGATATCTTCTGTTGTCCTTGAGTCACACCATCACTGTGATATTCTCTCTAGACCTCAGGGATGGAATTTTTCTGACTAGGATTTACTAGAGAAAAATGAGGGGAGAAACAGGTGCTTTTCAGCCTTCTCATTGAACCAGTTTGGAGAGTGTTTAAAAATTGATGTAGACTGACAAATTAGGTTTTTTGTAGTTCTAATGCTCCTGATTTAACAACTATAAGAAGATTTAAGAAGGTGTCACACTTAACTGTCTGAGAGTTAAGAATAAATGCAAAATAAAGGGATTTAAAAAATGGAAATGAATATAGTTAAGGCACAACAAGTGCTTTACTGTCACAATGATAGTCTGTGAAACTGAAAAAGGACTTAATACATTTGCTGGCATTTAGTTGAACTAAAAGAAAGCAGCTCTGTTCTTAACCATGTAACACTTGTGCAAATTCTTCCTAAAAATAAGCAGAACTGACCACCTCACAGCCTTGAAAGAGTGAGAAGGCAAATGGTGGATTGAAAGAGTGAGAAAGTAAATAGTGGCTTGAAAGCAATCATTCAATCTTCTCTCTAAGATTTTCTGTGCCTCAAATTATGCAAGTGTCATTGAACAGCCACAAAGTGTATCTATCAATATGAATCTCATAGGATCAGATCATGGATTAGAGCACTAGGGTGATACAAGTTAGTTACTGAGATGGTACAGAATAAATACATTTTTTACTGGAGACTGGTGTTTGTAACTGTAGAAGTAATGTTTCTTGTTACATAGTTGAATATTGCATCCATAATCTGCATAATTGCATTTCATTAATCAACTTGGTAAGGACTAAGATATAGAATTTAGTAAGTCTGTCTGCAAAATAGACTTTAAAGATGTTTGCTGAAAAGCCATTGTATGAGGATTGAGAACCCTCCACATTTCTGATAAAATCCATTACTGGAAGGTGCTAATTCAGATGACAAAACACTTAATTTGAAAGAAAAATTACAAAGTAAAAAATGAAACAAATGAAGACAGGAATACAGAAGAAATAGTTTTAATGTCTCTTACAGTTATGACTATGCATAAGAGCTCAGTTATGATCTCCAGTGGTATTTTGGGTGGGAGAAGCAGTTCTCGGCAGTACAACTCCAGAACAGCTGTAACTCCCAGCAGCAGGTCATTCAGGGACCTGCTAAGCCAGAGGCAGCCTGTTTTAGTGCCCCTTCCTACCTTTTATATCTGTGAATTTTGTCTTTTGCTTTAAAGCTCCTGTAAACTTTTAGCATCTTGGAACAGGACCATGCACAGTATTCAGCATGCAAGCTTGCTGTGCTTGAAAAAAGACTTAATGATACGCTGACCTTTCTAACATTTTCTTTTTATTCCCTTTGGAGAAAGCTCTTTTTTCTTGATTTGCTTTGTTGTGGGTTATTCCTGTTTCAGTGGCCAGAATGTATTGCTCTATTTTCATCACTTGGATAGCATATGAATGCTGCCCTCTCACTTCACACAGCCTTCCTGGGTGTACTGACTGCCTTTTCCTTTCTCAGGCCTTTCTGAGAAGTTGAATGTGTTCAGTGTTAAATGATAAATTTTTCCAAAGGTTTATTGTCCTCTGACTTGTGCTCATCTATATCTCTCCATGAACAGTCGCAGGGGACAGTTTTGCTATCCATTAGAGAGTAATGAAGTAGGGTTAACATTAAGTAAAATGAGCAGTTTTTAATTAATCCTATGGATTAAATGAAGGTAAAGATTCCTAGAGTGGATGAAATTAAAGCATAAAATATTTGCTAGATTATCATTACTTCACATAATTATTATTGTGTATGAAGTGACACAACTCTTTCTACATGTCTGAGATTCTAATGTTCAAATAAGTCTACAGATGTCTCAGGCATATAACTCAACACAATTTTTGAACAAAAGTCATTTCACCAAAGTTAAAATAATTTGTAGCAGTATATTTCTTCATCTGAGAAAAAAAAAACACAAGCAAAAAACAAAAGAAAGCAGAAGAAATTGAAATCCAAGCATTTTAACTGTACATGCTCAAAATAATACTTTTGAACTTTCAGGTCAGAAGGATACTTGTATTGGAAGATAATAAAGTGCAATTGAAAGCAAACTTAAAATTAACTAAATATAGTCTTGTGTGAATATCTTAAAAAGATTCACAAACGTTTGTGACGGAAATAAAGATATTTCACTTTCTATCAACCTCCAAATGTTTGGAGGGCTTTATATTTTTCACATTAGCTAGAGCAAACTCAAGTCAGTCAATTAAGCACATTATGGTACTGGGGTGGTAAAATATTCAACTGGTTGTTTTTGTGGGAGCATCAGTATTGTTCTCTCTTCAAAGCAGTTGCTTGGCCAGTACAACTGTTTTATACAAAGTACATCAAAGAAGACAATTAAATATTCTCTGCTTATAATCTTCTGTTATGCAGTTATTTTCTTGACTCATGATCAGAGAGAAATAGACATTAATATTTTTGATGTATAGTCATTTTTGCCTATTATATCACAGTGACATATTCTGAAGTAGAAAATTAGAACTCTGGTTACAGTAAAATTGTAACATGTTCTTCCCAAGTAAAAAAAAAACAACCAAAACAAAACAACACAAAAACCCATCAAAATCAATCAAAACCCAGGCCTCTCAGGTTTTTGTGATGCTGTAGAATTTTTAAAGTGAATTTCATATAAAGTTCTGGAACAACAGATGATCAGAGACACATTCTGAATAACCATGGGAAATGCAGGTCCATTTGATGCGAATTAGATTTCTGTAACAAGAGCCGTGCAGTTACTGTATGTAAAGTTCTCGTGGATTTAAAGAGCAATTGTGGGGTATTTTTATTCAAATTACTGAACTTAAAACCATGTTTCGTGAAGTCATTCTCCCAATTTCTTGCAGTTTTACCTAACAAAGACAGTGGCAATGATTTTTCACGCATGGGTTATATTTCCAGAATGTATAAGTAGATGCTCTCAAAAAACAAGTCCTTTAATTCCCAGACAAAAGGAATTGAAATCTGCAGAAGCTTTTTTGTGGTTTTGCTTCATTTTTAACTCCAGACAAAGATTATCTTATTGTATGCAAAAAAAAAAACAAGCTGAATGCTCAACAAAGTGGGAATTTATAATTTCACTTCTAATCTCTACAGTTATATCACCCTGGACCACGTTGGTGAAGCTACAACTGATAGAATATCTTCCTGAAGTTATTCCCTTTGAAGCCAACAACATTTTTAGAAAACCTGAGAAGGTTTTATACTTTCACTTTGTAGAGAAAGGGGAAAAACATTAGATAACATTTTTGTTTTCTTTTCCTCTTTGTAAGCATGTTTTTTTTGTACATAAAACTGCTTTTGAGACTGTAATGAAAACAATATATCACTTATGAAGAATTCTACCTAAGATCTTGGAAATCTTATATCTCCATGATTGTTTAATTTGTCAAACCTTTCGTGAAAAATTCAGCCTTGGAAATTTGTCTCATACATCTTCTCTCTGGATATCTCAAAACAACAGAAAGTAATAAGGAATATGTTGTATTAATTTCTTTTTCCTCTTTAAAGCATACACTATGACTCGTACATAGGTCAAACAATCTTATTTTGGTTTCTTTCTGCTCATTTTCTCAGACTGGGAATATAAATCAGTTTTTCGTTAGTTGACATGGATTACTTTTCTCTTATCCCCCTTCCCTCAGCAGCCCGTTTTCCTACCTTTATACATTCTCAAAACCAAAACACTTGGTTTTATTTCTATCTACTCTACTGTGAATATTAAACAGATTTATGAAGCATTTTGCATTTGATAAGTAGAGCATATCTTACTATTCAAGAACATTTTTCTAACACTTAAATGCCTCTTCGCAAAACTCCTGTTTTAAAGACTCATTAGTTTATAATTACAAATTGAATGTATTTGTTTGATTTGAAACTTAATAATTGAGGTAATAATCTGTTTCATTTAAATATGACAAACTGTTTGCAACTGAAAAATAAAAAAAATGAGAGAGGAAGGAAGAGGAATTCTTTGGCCAAATGTTAGGTACAATTTTTCCCCTGTCCATGGCAATGTAGACTTTGAGTTTAAATAGTCTTTAGGCAATGAATTAGACAGCAAACACACATGTCTAAGAAATGTGTTTCTTTCATGAAGTGGCAACTTTGGTGATTATTTCTGGCAGTAGCGTTTAAGTCCTGCTTGGGGGACTTGAAAAGATGGGAAGTCAGTAGTTGAAGAGTGTCATCCTTGGAAAGGAAGTTATCAGGCCAGTCTCTGTTCTTAAAGTGATGGAGTTTAGAAAGGTTCCTAAGTTCTTTTGACAGTGTTGTTTTAAGAAGCAGGTCTTTGGGTGCAAATCAATGACCTGTGATAAATGCAACAGTGGTGACTCATAAAATTGTTATCCCCACTTGTCTATTTCTATTTGCCTGCAGTAATTTGTCTTTGCTGTAGTTTAAGCAAAGACCAGGAATGGAAGCAGCTGATGCACAGGAACTCATTTAAAACATTAAATGTTTGTTTTGAATGTTAGAGATGCAACGTGGAATGAAATGGTCTTAAATTATTATGTTTAGATAGCTAGATGCCCCTTTGAACAAAGACTGACACGATGGTAAGAGGATTAAAGTGTCTACGAGACATATGTAGGTTACCATAAGATATTAAGAGTCATCATGAGTGCTATTTGTAAATACGCCTTAAAGAATTCTGCAGTATGGTCCTTGCAGGTTTGGGAATTATCAGTAAGATCACGTTGGTTGCAGTCAACATTCCTTTCCTACTCTCATCATGAAGCAGTAAGGAAGTTGTACTAATGCAAGGACTTGTGACTCTGTCCTGAGTTTTGTTTTTAATTTTGTTTATAGCATAAAAGTCTTGTATATATTTGTACCCTGGGAAAGTCCTTTTCTACCTAACTCTAGGTATAAACCTAGATATAGATTAAGTCTGAATCATGCATGGATAAACTTGACTCTTGAAAACCCTGCTACTGCTAAATTTGCATCATGCAAGGGTAAGTGACAGGTAGAGGAGAATTTTAAATGAAGTTCATTTAACCTATAGATAGCAGTACTGATACAGTGAAAATTATCATCCATACCTTCCATATGAGTTGTTAATTCTGTGAATTTTTGTTTTAGAAAGTATACTGGGTTTGTGTGGAACTATTTCTGGTAATGGTGAAGGGGTTGTAATGGTGGTTCCTGTAAGAAGTTGCGCCAAACTTTCCCCAGATCTACGTCAGACCCACCTCTGGGGCTGAGCCAACTGAATGCCTCTGTGAACATTTTTTAAGAAGTGTTAGTAGGAAGAGGAAGGTGTTTTNGGAATATGTTGTATTAATTTCTTTTTCCTCTTTAAAGCATACACTATGACTCGTACATAGGTCAAACAATCTTATTTTGGTTTCTTTCTGCTCATTTTCTCAGACTGGGAATATAAATCAGTTTTTCGTTAGTTGACATGGATTACTTTTCTCTTATCCCCCTTCCCTCAGCAGCCCGTTTTCCTACCTTTATACATTCTCAAAACCAAAACACTTGGTTTTATTTCTATCTACTCTACTGTGAATATTAAACAGATTTATGAAGCATTTTGCATTTGATAAGTAGAGCATATCTTACTATTCAAGAACATTTTTCTAACACTTAAATGCCTCTTCGCAAAACTCCTGTTTTAAAGACTCATTAGTTTATAATTACAAATTGAATGTATTTGTTTGATTTGAAACTTAATAATTGAGGTAATAATCTGTTTCATTTAAATATGACAAACTGTTTGCAACTGAAAAATAAAAAAAATGAGAGAGGAAGGAAGAGGAATTCTTTGGCCAAATGTTAGGTACAATTTTTCCCCTGTCCATGGCAATGTAGACTTTGAGTTTAAATAGTCTTTAGGCAATGAATTAGACAGCAAACACACATGTCTAAGAAATGTGTTTCTTTCATGAAGTGGCAACTTTGGTGATTATTTCTGGCAGTAGCGTTTAAGTCCTGCTTGGGGGACTTGAAAAGATGGGAAGTCAGTAGTTGAAGAGTGTCATCCTTGGAAAGGAAGTTATCAGGCCAGTCTCTGTTCTTAAAGTGATGGAGTTTAGAAAGGTTCCTAAGTTCTTTTGACAGTGTTGTTTTAAGAAGCAGGTCTTTGGGTGCAAATCAATGACCTGTGATAAATGCAACAGTGGTGACTCATAAAATTGTTATCCCCACTTGTCTATTTCTATTTGCCTGCAGTAATTTGTCTTTGCTGTAGTTTAAGCAAAGACCAGGAATGGAAGCAGCTGATGCACAGGAACTCATTTAAAACATTAAATGTTTGTTTTGAATGTTAGAGATGCAACGTGGAATGAAATGGTCTTAAATTATTATGTTTAGATAGCTAGATGCCCCTTTGAACAAAGACTGACACGATGGTAAGAGGATTAAAGTGTCTACGAGACATATGTAGGTTACCATAAGATATTAAGAGTCATCATGAGTGCTATTTGTAAATACGCCTTAAAGAATTCTGCAGTATGGTCCTTGCAGGTTTGGGAATTATCAGTAAGATCACGTTGGTTGCAGTCAACATTCCTTTCCTACTCTCATCATGAAGCAGTAAGGAAGTTGTACTAATGCAAGGACTTGTGACTCTGTCCTGAGTTTTGTTTTTAATTTTGTTTATAGCATAAAAGTCTTGTATATATTTGTACCCTGGGAAAGTCCTTTTCTACCTAACTCTAGGTATAAACCTAGATATAGATTAAGTCTGAATCATGCATGGATAAACTTGACTCTTGAAAACCCTGCTACTGCTAAATTTGCATCATGCAAGGGTAAGTGACAGGTAGAGGAGAATTTTAAATGAAGTTCATTTAACCTATAGATAGCAGTACTGATACAGTGAAAATTATCATCCATACCTTCCATATGAGTTGTTAATTCTGTGAATTTTTGTTTTAGAAAGTATACTGGGTTTGTGTGGAACTATTTCTGGTAATGGTGAAGGGGTTGTAATGGTGGTTCCTGTAAGAAGTTGCGCCAAACTTTCCCCAGATCTACGTCAGACCCACCTCTGGGGCTGAGCCAACTGAATGCCTCTGTGAACATTTTTTAAGAAGTGTTAGTAGGAAGAGGAAGGTGTTTTTTCTTTCTGGGAGGTAGTAGAAGGAGCTGGATGAAAGAGAAGCAACCATTTAGACCCCAAGGTCAGTGAGGAAAGAGAGGAGGAGGTGTGTAGGAGCAGAAACTCCCTTGCATCATATGGTAAGTCAATAACTACTACATCTCATGGAGAGTAATAGTGAAGCTGAGACCTTCTGGCAGCTCATGGAGGACCTCATGCCAGGGATGGTGACTGTTGCCTGGAGGGCTTGTGACTCTATGGGAGGAGAACGTTGGAGCAAAAGGTGTCTGGAGTTCTGCTGTGGAGGAGTCCCATGCTGGAGGAGTGTATGAGGAGCTGCAGCTCTTGGAAAGGACTCATGTCAGGACTGTATCCCATGAGAGGGACTTGGTGTTGGTCTAGGGGAACAATGTGAGGAGTCCTCTTCCTCTGAGAAAAAAGAAGCAGCAGAGACTATCTGTGAGGGACTGACCACCACTCTCATTCCCTGCCTGCTGTGTCACTGAGGCGAGGGAGGTAGAGATGTCAAGCCCATGAAGAAAGGAGGTCTGAGGGAAGGACATCTCAAACCCTTGGTTGTGTTTTTCACGTCATCCTGCTCAGGTTTTACTTTCTCTCTGTTCTGTCTCTAGTTGATCGTAGATTAAACTGCTCATGTTTTCTTCCCTAAGTTTAGTAGTCAAGTCTGTTTGGCCTGGAACCATAATTGACACTGAGTTCTTCCTGTCCATGTGTTGATCCACAAGGCCCTTGGTTATATCTTTTCTCCTCCCATCTCACTAGGGCCACCGCCATTCTACAGAAGGTGGGGGTGTTGGGGGGGGAGGGTGCAGCGGGCTGAGCAAGAGGCTATGTGGTGCTTTCTTGCCAGCTAGGCTTAAACCACAACAGAAGGGAAAGACACTTTCACTTACCTCATTATGTTGCATATAAATGAAAAGTAGGCAGCAGATAAATATCTGTTGTCATGACAAAGAAAGCAGTTGTAGTATTTACAAGGAAGTCTGCTAACTTATGTTTACTATTTCATTATTGCCTTCACATCTTGAGTGCAGCAAAATTATTCATTGTGGATTATATCATTTGTTTCCGTTAGCACATGAATCAAACAAAGTTTAGCTCAGTCAAACAAAGGGAAAAAATGAATGTCTGTGCTTGTCCATGATTAATTTAAACAATAAGTCATTCAGTATCCAAAAATACATTTTAATGTTGAACACAAAAAGACGTTATGTGTAATATTGCCATTTTCAAGCAACGACGGTCGCTCTGAGAGTGCTCATAGCATCAAATGAAAATGCTGCATCTGGATTTAAGAGATCAAGGTTTAAGTTTGGGAGTGGTGGCGTAGGGTAGGGAAGAAAATGATACATGATAATGTCGCGTAAATGAGTTGTCCTGTTCATATGAAATCAGACCTCACAGGGATCGGTTACTGTTTCCCTTGGAAAGTTTTCACTCATTGTTTTTACAAATAAATCATAGGTAAATAAAAAAATTGTTGATACATGCACATTATCCAGACTCCATTTTAAATGGGCTATGGATGCAGAGAGGACAGGTTACTTATGGAAGGGCTGCTTAGCACTGTGTGACGCACTGTGAAGATACTTCTCTAATGCTCCTCAAAATTTTCTGATTCTGTACCCAAGCCAATACATCTCTATACAACTCCTGGTTCTGAAAACCACTTGACAGACAAATCTAGGCATGTGCAAGGCAAGGCAGGCTAACAGCTGCATCTGGCTCCAAGTTGAACACAGGGATCCATGGCATTAAATGTATACTGTGCTGCCCAGCATGACTTGCACCTATATTTTATTAGAGAGATTTTTCTTGTTACTCAAAGTATCCACACCTCTTTGTAGTTTGTTCATAAAAAAACTTCAACAAATGTCACGGTTTCTGATGAGTCAATTTGCTTGTTTTCTCCTCTTACCCATTGCATCTTCTAAAAATCAAACTTTCTTTTGGGAAAAATATTGCAAGTAGGAAAAGCCTCAGATTATATCTCATTTTCATGTTTCCCTTAACCTTGTATATGTTTTGGACCTGCTTTTAAGTCACTGGAAAAATCTCCTTGTGACTTTAGTAAATGAAGGAATATCACTGTACATAATTTCATTGTGACTCAGAAGTGAACAAGGGCTGCTTCACACTGTGATTGTCAGGTAAGCCACTTATTCATGGCAAATGAAAGTGCACTGGTGCTGCAGCATGCACATTAATAGCAAAGATCTCTGACCTTAGCACCCATTATTGCAGTAGCATCAGAAATCTATGAGAACAGTGGGATACACATGACAACTTTTCTTCTGAGGACAATCAAAGTCTCTCCTACTCATGGAAAAATCATATGCCTCTGATTTCTTATAGTGTTTGTATTAGCTTGTTTCACAAACTCCAGTGTATGTGTCTGAAGAGGATGTCGACAGACAGTCAATTACGGGTTATGTTCAGGACACTGTTTTCTTCTTTCCTCTGTAGCTGCTGTGTTGCAATAGAATCTAGGAAAACTTAACACACTTCAGGCTACAGCCCGGGCTCCTGGAGCTGGGAGCAGGAATCATTTCTTTTATTCTACATTAAGCCAGTGTTGATTGTCACTTCTTCAAAGGCATCAGGCTGCTCTTCTAGTGTGAGATCCTCTGACAGAGATCATCCTCCCAGGGGTATCAGTAGTGTTCTTGTCAGAGTGTTTTTTAAACTGAACCCATGAAGCATTCATAACAGGAGTAAAGGTTCTTCAGATTTATCATTTACATATTCACTTAGTTCAGAGAGCTAACAGAAGGGTATATAATTCACATGGATGAGACTGTCTGGAGAATGTATCTCCAGGGAACTGCAACAGGCTAAATTATACCTGCAACCAGTAAACTGAGATCAGTTTGATCATGCACTCTTAATTTCTGTAACATATATGTTTACATTTCAGTACTTGTATGTACTGACATATATTTCTGTACTGAATGTATAGTCTATTCATAACCTTTATCAAATGAAGTAATGATATATTGGTAGATGTTTTGTCATGTACCATGAAACCCTATTATAACTAATTGCAGCACTGAACTCAAGGGAAGTTGACTTTATTTTAATTCAAGTCAGTTGAGGTATTTTTTTAATATTTAGTTAAGTTCAAGATCAAAATACATCCAAATGGCCTCTGGGTGAAAGTGAACTGAAAACTTGAGTGTTCTGACTAGGTGAGTAAATAGGATGCAAACTACTAGAAGGCTATACAGAGGAAAGCTCATTACCTGTTGTTGTCCATCATGCTGCTGTTTATAAAACAATCCCGGACCTCAGCTCTTAGTGCTCTGCACCTGATGTGATTGATTTTTTAACAGTGATAAATAGATGTGACATGCTACTAAATCATTAAGGTAGAATATTACATCTAACTGTAGCATAGAGTGTAATTTTGAGAGATAGAGATTTAAGAAGAATCATTAAATCCTTTCACTTCTTTCAAAATAAAGTCTTGGATAAAAATACTTATTACAAACTTTTGAATAACTAAGAAGAAGATACAAAAATGTACATTTGTAAATTCTGATGACGGAATTGATGAGGGACAGAGCTTTCTGTTTTGTTAGCTTTCAATTCTGACCTACAGAAGGGATCTTCTTTTATCAATGTTTCTGTAGCCTTTGGCTATGATTTTATCTCTCTCTCCATCTTGCTTGTAGTAATATTATCCTTGGCACTATGGTATGTGATCATAACAAAAGAAGCAATTCCCACTCTTCCAATTCAAGCTGGTATTACCAAATCACTCTTTGTAGTTTATCCATGTGTAACTATGTAACAGTCTTAAGAACATTAAGGCTTGCAGAGTCAAGTACTAAAATATTTAGAGGAAAAAAAAATAGGCTCAAGACCAATCCAGCCATCACGCTGCCTCTTTCTAAGTACTATTTATGAAGTCTTTTAATTAGATGAAAATGTAGTGACCTTCTTATCTCTTTGCCTTCCTCACATATGTTCAGTCTAAAAAGATGATCATTATTCTCAAAACTGTTGCAAGAAATACATACTGAAATATTCACTATGCCTGTACCTTCTCTTTTTATTAATAGTATTCTAGATGATATTATTAGAAAGTACTAAGTACTCTAATAGTAGCCTGGTTTTCTGACTGACTTTTCATTAAGCTGGGTACCATTGGTTATAGCAGGGAATCAATGGACCTATTGCCACCATCAGAATTGAACTAAGGAAAGCCATTATGAAAGGGAAAGAAAAATGTCTTCGGTTCCTCTAACATTAAGGTTACCTTCTCCATCTTAGTGGAATATGCTGCTGCAATAAAAGAAATAGTTTGGATATTTCTCAGAACACACACTCTATTGTTAGTTGTCAGTTATCACAGCTAATGAAACAGGTTATCTCCAGAAGCTGGCAGGAGCTAGAACAAACAATGGATTTGGCATTTAGTCACATTTTCTTTTACTCTTTCTTTTTGAGGACTTCATAAGCACTTGAGCTAAACACTCTTGTAATTTCCTGCTGGATATCTAGTGAGTGTTGAGGGACTATAACACATCTAGGAGGATTCCAGAAGAAATCAATTGTATTCAGTCAATTTTATAAAAATCCATTTCTTTTGACATTTGAGTAATGATCCATTTTTCTTAAAAAATACAGTAACATATTTTCATCCAGAGAGATTTAAAATCTATTAGATCCTACTTGTAGTGAACTCTTTTGCACTTAAAAAGCTATAAATGGTAAAATGAAGTACACCTAGGTTTTAAGCATTGCTTGTAGCCTGTAGATTAAACTATCTGTGATGGTTTTTAAGGATCTATTGTAAATGATGCACAGATGCACAGCTCATTTCTTAAAATATATATTTCAATGCCTTTTTACTTCTAGAAAAAAAACCACAAAACACTGGAAACTGGCTTTAGATTTGCTAAATACGTAAATTAATACCAGCAAAGGTGTATATGCTTTGATAAATTCAGGATTCCATCTGGACAGTGATAAGAGGTCTTAGTCTGTTCAGTAGGGATTTAACTAAACATTATGCAAATATTTATCTCAGATGGTGGCTGGAAATCTTATGTATTTATTCCCACAGTTGTAATTAAACTACTGTGGTTATTTTACAATGTGATCAAGAGAAAGCAGAAAAGTGCAAAGACGTTAGCTAAATTTGTTATGCAGAAGATGTGTTACAGAATAATCCTTGAAAACAGTTGGATGTAAAATTCAAAAGCTCTGCCTAAGCTTTGGAAACTGTAAATGTTTTGAAATTCATGAATTTCCAGCTATGGTGTTCTGTAATTTGAAAACAAGCAGCAGTATGAGAATAGTAATCAAGATAACTTTTAACTAAACAAAATGCTTACTAGGTACACGAAAGTCAGGGGCGTCTGCTGTGCTATTTACAATGATGTCTTTGATTTTTTGAATCAGCCCTCAAATTACTCTATCAAATAAAGGGATTGTTTCCTACACATAACTGTGTTGAAATAGCAGACAACCTCCAACTCCAGAATAAGTTTGTTTACCATCATAAAATAATCCCCAAAATTGGGAAATATACACATGTATATGTAAAGCCAAGCAACATAGACTGTACAGTGAGGAACAAATGATAGGTGAGCACTTCTTAATGATGCCATGTGCTACTGACATGATACAGAATAGGAGATGTCATACTCTGATTTCAAGAATTGAGTTTGGTCTGATTGACCTCTTATAGTTTGCATTGCAGTCTTCAGTTTTTATTTGCTGCCAAACTCATGCATGCATGTCAAAGTGAACACTGCATATGTGGATTTTTGTTGCTGAAAGCATCAGCCTGAAAACACATCCATTTGCTAGTAACGATGGGATCATTTAAACTAATAAGATAGTGAAAACCAGAGAGACTGAAAAATTTTTATAAACTGACCACATGGGAAGAATCAGTGTCAGTACATTTTTCTGTGCTTTTGAAAAGGTAAAAGGTTATTTCTACTGTGGCTTATTTGTGTTTCTGGCTAAATCATAAGTAAAAAGCTATATTTGAAGATACAAAATATATCAACCAGTTTTACCTACTGCATTTACCTCGCAAAATAGGGTATCTATTTATAGACGTAGTTTTTTGTTTTTACAGATTATAGAGGATTATAAGGATCAGAGTGAAGCTATGTGAACGCTAATGTATAATGTAAGCTGCAATCTTGTTTGTACTTTGAGAGGAGAAATGCACATACAGTAGATGTTTTCACTTTCTGTATTGAAACTCTCTCAGTGCAAAGGACTTCAATGTTATAGGTCAAGATAAGAACGTAGGAACAGGGAATATTTCAGTTCTTGATTTGAAGAAGAAATTGAATTGTTTCCTTTTAGCTTGACACTGTCAGCATACATTTTTCTTTAAATCTTCACAAATACAATTTTCAGTGTCAGTATAACCAGTCTGCAATATTATATTGATGCTAATTTATAAAGGTACTTAGTGTGGGCTTATTTTAAATGCAATGTATAATTCCGTGGCAAACCTTTTAGCAGGTCTGTAAATTGACATCTCCTGTAATCAGCAGCTCAGAAACAATAGCTTTCAATCAATCAGTGAAAAAAATCCCTCCTGTAATACACATGCAATTCTCCAGAGAATCACTATGCTTCATAATTCAAACATGCACTTTTCCCTTGTGAGTCATAATAGAACAGCAACAATTTGGAGTCCTTTAAAATGACAAAATAAAAGGAGTTCAACACAGAAAAGAAAAAATTGCCAGTTAAAAGCTGGAAACAATTTCAAAATTATGCTTTTTCCTTGCAATAAATACTCAAGCTTCAGCTTAGACCTTTCTATTAAGCATGACTGGCATGACTTACTCCTTCTCATTAAAAGAATCAGTACACTTAGACCAAGAGTTGTATCTTTTAACTGCAAGATGTACATTTGTGGGACAAGATGGCATAATTTATCATGTCCAAAAATGTTGTCCTATATTCACGTAACCATTACAGAGGTATCTGCTCCAAAGGCAGTATTCACATTTCTTTTTTTTTTCATATTTCTCTGTTAGTATGTTTTTCTCCTTTGCTGTGGCCTTCAGTAGGATTTCCATGCTCAATTCTGGTTTCATATTTTTAACATTAGAAGAAGAGTTGAATGTAAGATTAATGAGACTATGGATAAGCAGAAAAAAAGAAATATTATTTTTCACTATTGGACTTTCATACTTCATCTTTAGTAAAAACATTTCCTGGACACTGTGCAGTAACAGTTACTTATGCAACAGTTCATACAGAAATGCTGGTCTTTTTCATTCCTCCTTAGCATTCAAATGTCTTTTAATAGAAGTTACTAAAATTAATTCTTAGTTCTCAAGGAACAGAAATTTCCAACACACAAATTAGATATGAGTTTATCTTGTCCAGGAACAAGGAATATTTTCAAGGTGCTAGATGATTTTACTGTCTTTAAAATCTGGCCCAAACCACTTCTGAAAAATTTCTTCCCTAGTCTTTTTTTATTCCAGGAATGATCAGCTGTTAAGGGCACTAGTTGAGAGACAGAGCAATGTGCTTGTTATACACTTAGGACTTAGGCTATTCATGTCAATGGAAAGACATTTATTACCCTTAGAAACCTTCTTGGAGTTACATTGTGATGTTCTTTCAACCTTGCTACAGCATGATGAGTAAAGTTGCTCAGGTGCAGGCAGTGAAAACAAGTGTTAAAACATCCCTCACTGTAACACCAAAAGAATAAATAGAAAGTCAATGAGGTGAGAAGTAAATATTTCTAGATTTGAACTGTTGGCTTGTCTTTGTTGAATTAATTGCACAAATATTGGTGCACAATGATGCACGTAAAGCATTTTAAGACCATGTCCTTTATCAGGAACAAATAGAAAGAAATCTGACAAAACAGGTTTGAGGGGGTAGTCATGAGTGTCATTCATATGTCTGTTCATTTTACCTTTGCCTTAGCAACAATATTCTTTACGATTCAACCCAAGGAACAGCTGTTGTGACTGATATTTTTTTTTTTTTTCTAAGAGTGTTTCGCTTATAATCATGGTGTTAAGAACAGAGATATACCAGAGCACTGTCTGCCAGAACTACTCTGAGCTTTGCCACAGCACACCCAAAGCATCCCATGCACACTCTGGTCTGCAGGCTTTGTTGGGCCTTATTTAAACTCAAAGTTCATCTACAGAGTTAGAGGTTTTTCATTCTACTGCTTGGGTTATAAACCAATGTATTTCCCTTTATGACATCATACTGTTTTCTTAAAATATTTTCCAATTCTGTTTATGATGGCGTATGCCAAAAGAAAAAAAGTAGAGGCTGGGATCATATATGTATTTATATTGCCAAAAATTAAAAAGAGTGTTTCTGCAGGCCCAAAATATTTTATCAGACCTTTCATAACTTTTGCCAGTGTGAATATGTGCATATAAGACCATTAACAAACTGTTTATACTCTGGTTTTTTTTGTAGTAGTTGCTCTAATCCATCTTGCATTAACATAGACTGGTGGGAAAACTTGAGTGTTTGATCAGTGATAATTATTTTAAATAACTGTTTGTACATGTAGTTTTATTGGAAATGCTACAATTCTTGGGAAAGTGATTTAATGATATTACATTGCAAATAGTTTTTTTTTTTTCAAATATGAAGTATTATGAATATTTTTCATGATTTATACCTTTGAATACAATAATCAGTTGAAATATTGATTTCATGAAAATGTTTATTTTTCTTCTCCTGAAAGGATAAAATTATGAGGAAATGGCTGCATGGAATTAAAAATATGTAGTTCAATATACTTATATTGAGTACATGTATTCAAAATATGTAACTCAATATATGTAAGAAAAATTTATTAGTAATTTTGAAATGCAATAGTGCAAGCAAATCTCTGAATGAAGCTGGAGTCAGAATCTCCAGTAATGTAGTGGGATCTATAACTATGGCACTATGCTATGCCAGAACTGTTTGCTGGCTGTCAATTTTCAGCACTTTACTCCTCTCAGAACACTGTTTGTTTTTAAAAGCCTAGTCTTCAACATATAAAAATCCTATAATTTTCTCAAAGTTTTTGGTAACCAAAACTACATAGAAAAATGAGAAATGCAAGTGCTAAAGACTTAGAAAACAGAAAGCCAACAGAAATTGATGTTTTTTACATATATAAACATTTAGACTGACATGAAATCTATGTGTTGACTTACTTTGAAAATTTCTGGTAACACAGCTGATGAAATCACACACTCAACTAGCCTGAGCAGGATTTAACAGCAGTGTGGGGAAGGGACCAATTAATTGCCTGACTTCTAATAATTTTATTAATTTACTACAGAACTCTATAACTAGATATACATTTTGAAATGGGATAATTCGTGTGGCAAAACTAATCTTTCTATTCTGAGTCCTTTAGAATAGGCAACTACTGAAGTCTACAGAAACATCAAGCTTCACCAAGTTTTACAGAGTATATCAGGGATTGTTAGTTGTGCTGACCACTAGGAGACTGATAAAACCATACTGTTTTTATACTCACTTGACATCATGTGTTCAGATTACACTGTATAGTGTTTGTTTCTGTTACTGTTCTTCCAACAGTAGCATACTTTGAAGCATATTTGATCTTTTTTTTATTACCTTTATTATTATTAAAAAAAAAACAGCACCAAAGTTAGAGAATGCAGGGCTCTGTGTCCTCCCTGCTCTGACAGCATAGCAGCATAGCTAGGGGTCTGCCAGAGGAATCAATTATGACTTGGAAAATGGCAAGCCCTGAGTCTGTGCCAATCTGCAAATAGACTGGGCAGTTTGCTATTTCTGACAACATGTGTGCTATTTTAAATGAGAAAAAATACAGGGGTTTTTCTCTTTTTTTTTTTTTTTTTTTTTTTTTCAGCAAGTGGCATGTTGCCATTCGAAATAGCAGGCAATGTCATCCCTTGTGATTGTGCTTTGGAGAACTAACTTAATTTTTGATCTCCAATGATAAAAAGATCCATTATGTAAGGACAGTGTCCAGAGATGGACAACAAAACTGGAGAATAGGCTGGAGAACAAGTCTTAAGATGAAGAGCTGAGGTAATTGGGGACGTTTATCCTGGAGGAGGCTGAGTTGACATGATCACTCTTACAGCTATCTGTAATAAAGGATAGGACTAGAGGAAATGGATTCAGATTGTGCCAGGGGAGGTTTAGATTGGAACTGAGGATGAACTTTTTGACCAAGAGGCTTATTAAGCATTGGAATGGCCAGCCCAGGGAGATGGTGGAGTCACCGACCCTGGAGATTTTTCAAAGATGCATAGATGAGCAACATGGGTTAGTGATCGACTTGAAAGTGTGAGGTTAGTGGTTGGACTCAATGATCTTACAGATCTGTGCCAGTCATAATAATTCTATGATTCTGCACCCTGTGAAAGCCTGGGGTGTTGGAAAACCATGTTCTGTAACCTGTATTTTAGCAACCAGCTGAATCTCCAAAGTGAGGGGACACAACACTGAAAAGAATGCAAGAGATACAGTGAATATCTAGACTTTGAAAGCCTGAGAGGGAGTTTCTGATCTTCATTTTTAACAAATAATTCATGCCTACTAATACCTCATGTTACTGTCAATGTTTAGTAATAGCAGAGACATTGATATCTGCAATATCACTACTTGCCTGCAAGTAGTTTTATAGACAGTGAGTGTATTTAGAGAATGACTGCTCCTCCTGTATTGCATTCTCCTAGACTGTCTGTAAATAAAGTAAGGGGAAAGCATCATACTGCAGAACATTAAAATCCTTTTTGAAACCAGTAATAACTGAGCAAATAACTGAGCAAAACAGTTGCTATTTGAGTTCTGAGCAAGTGGTTTTTTTCAAAATAATTTGTCCTCTTTTAATTATAGAGTGTTTGCATTAAGCAATGGCATCTAGGAGCCTGACAAGTTAAAAACGTAACAAAATTATCTCAAGACTCAGCAAATGCTCCTTGATATTAGAGATAGCTTTCCACTTGGCACAGTTCAAGTTTTATAGCAATTATATAAATGACAGCATTTTTTTAAAAAAAAAGTTAGTTGTATGAGCAGTGATTTCTAAGTTTATGGTCTATTAAGTATTCCTCAGCCCTTACCACTTACATTAAAAGAAATAGCTTCTTAACATGCTATAAATTTACTTTTACATTTATTTGGTAATAAAAGGGCTGATAAAATGTGGGGTGTATAAGCTGAAAAGCTTATAAAACAATGTAGTTAGGCTTATTTGCTTTTAGAGGACTTAATTATTAATTGCATGAATACAATTTTGATGACTAGGAAGCTTTCAGTGCGCAGTGTTGATGGGATGATTTCGCTGTGGCCATCCTGAATGCTTTTGTAGTTTCTTTTTAAGCATGAAATGAGGCTTGAAAGATGCTCAAGAGGTCATACTCCTGCTTTGAAACAGATCAGTTATTCCTTATAGATATTTGTTCTCCTCTCCTTTATCTGGGAGAGCTTTTAGAACTATTTAATCAGTTGCACTGCAAAGAAAAATGTGGTGTTCTAATATCTGACCTGGATTCTTAGTTCACCCAGTAAACACATGTTGCTTTATGTGAACTATTTTGTTGTATGTCAGCCTAATCTAATTCGTCAATATTTTTAGTAAATGTTTCTGTGCTGGTCAAAATGGAAGCACAATGGCTGTTCCCTCCGGTGGGTTGTAGATAGATTAATTTTTCTATACTGTTTATCATCTTTGTTGGTTGGCAAATGAGTTAATGCATATGTGTCTAAAGTTATCATGAATTATGTTTCAAATCTTATTAGGAAATATAGGGGTATATCTTGCAGTCTATTGGTCTCTGTTGATGTCACTACTAGTTCACTTGCTCTATCTTTGATCCATGAGGCATTCACAGAGAATCCAAAGAGTATAGTTAAAAGAATCCTGCCATTTGACCTGAATGTGCATAGTTCAAAAGCCCCTTTTTTTGTCCCCTGTGCATTCAAAAAAGTAAAATATTCAGCTTATGTTTACAAGTTTAAAAGGATAGTATTTAAAAAACATCTAGATGATCTGGATGCATAAATTTCACTGCCATCAAATTTTAAACCTGGGACATAACACAGTTGATTTTTTTTTTTTTCAACTTTGCTTACCTTCTTGAGGAAAGGTAACTTACATGTTCTTGTGTTCACACGACAGCATAGTAATTGTCCAGCTCAATAAGTATGCTGCAGAGTGAAAAGCAACTGGAATTATGCTTTTTACAATGAATTATTGAAAGATGAAAATAAAAGTAGTCAGAAACCAGCAAGTATATTTGATAACAGTAAAATTTTGAGTAATTGATCAGTACTTCTACCTAGCTTTGGGAGGGTCAATTTATTTCCAAAGAAAACTCTTATGTCTTGGTGCCAAGTTGCACAAGCACTTTTCTGTTCTTGAAGGAAGACTTCTGCTTCTGAAGTACCTAATATTATTCTATGTAAGTTTCATTAGTGGTGAAAACAGCAACACTATTTTTATTAATGATTGGATATGGCATAGACAATATTTGGCAGATTCCAGATCTTAATGTGCTAGAAGTCTATGGTCTCTGGAACTGTTTTTACTCAAAAGTTGTCACAGAGGAGAATGCTGTCATCATACTACTAGCAAGGTTCTCACTTGTTTGCTGAAGTGAAGCTTGGCATAATTGTGAATAAATCTTTTATTCTTTTTCTACCCTTCCTCAGTACATACACATACTCTCTGCCTGTCTTCTCTGTATTTCTGTGTAGTAAAAAATGAACTGTTAGAAAACAAGCAGAGGCTGACAGATAGCAGATGAATACCAGACAAGTATTTTACGTGTGCACTATAGCTAAACTTCAAAACTGATAAAGATTGTGCTAGACTTTTCTGGGAATGAAACTAGTTTAGGAAAGCTTAGACGTAGTATTATGAGCACACTTACACATTCAAATGCTGAAAGATTATTACTAGATTGTAAAAACTTCAAAGTTAGGAAGTATATGTGAAATGGTATTTGAGCTGCTTGTGTGAAACTGCAATGAAATTAAAAATGGTCTGAATATTATTTTTTTCTAACTCATTTTTGGTATTAAATCAATGTGTAGTGACAATGATTCTTACCACTGAAATGCTGACCTATGGTACTGCAAAAGTCAAATGGTGAAGAAAATAAGGTAGGAAGTAGTAGACAGAAACAAAATGGCTTCTTGATTCAGGGCTGAAATGCAAAGATCGTGTGTATTGTGGATTCGGTTAAAAACAAATTATACCAAACTGTCCATTAAATTTCTGTTTTGCATTGCTTATTTTTCATCTGCTTGGCTCAAAATGATCTAATTTGCAGAGCTGATCCAGTTTTGAAAGACCAAATCCATTCATCAGAAGTTATGCTTTGAAAATGCAGAAGCCTGAGTAATCAATTAACTGCTCTCTTAAGCTAAGCCGCCATCTTCTCTGAGTGGAGGTCAGGAAACTTAGGAGGTAAACTGTGGAGTAGGAATGGAAACATGAGGAGAGTATGAGTGTATTGGAAAAAGCAGACTAGATAGCTTTGATCGGGATTTCATACCGTTTTAACACCAGATGGAGAAGCCAGTGAGCACAGAAGGGAGGCAGTATCTCAGATTTGGCTGCTGGCATTGCTTGTTTCAGAGAAAGACTTGAATGGTGCATGTGTAGTGTTGATATTTTTAAACCCTCCCTGCAGAGGAATTAAGATTGTGCAGAGATGATGGAAACCTTAGAGGTCATAGGCGTGAAGTAACTTCCTGACTATGTTGAAATAATATTTTCACAAGATATGTAATTTGGCCAAATCTGAGATGACTTTCAATCTAAATTCAAAAGGCTGCTTCTTTACGCATGGGTCTTCCCGTCATTAATATATGGGTATCTTAATTAGTTTTATTTTTGTTAATTAATGACTTTTTAATGTCTTTCCTTCATTCCTGAAAATGCTGAAGTTTTTTTATGCTATTCAGCCTATAAAATTTCACCAATTGTGGAAAACCTTGACCTTCTCTTGATTCTCTTTTAAGTAGCCTATTGGATGGAATTTCTCCTTTTTTCTTCCATGTAGCCTGCAGAAAAAAAAAAAAAAAAACTTAAGAAAGGAAAGTTATAACAAATCCTACTCTATCATAGCTTCCTACCCTAAAGATACATCCTCTAAAGTCTCTCCTACATTACAGTTAATCTTCAAAGACAAAGCATGTTTCAATACCCTTCCCATCTCATAGTTTTTCAGAACTGTTCCTGTAAGTTCCTGTAAGCCAGACATTCTCCCTGATATGATTTTTCTCTGATTTGTACTGAATGTAAAGTTCTAACAACAGCTGCTGCATCACCAATGGTATTCACTTTTTGGAAATCTAATTTTGAAATAAAGACCTTAACAGCTCCAAACCTGAAGGACTGTAAAATGAGAATTACAATTCACAGCTTACTTTTAATTTGCCTTGTATTGAAAAATGTCATTAGCGCTCGTCTGCTAGGGCTTACATACCACCACAGTTGAATGTCTGGGCACACAAAAGTAAGCCAGCAATTTTGTTTGCTCTTGTCAAAGACAAGAGTTGTCATCTTTTCCAATTGTTTGCAGCATTCAGGATCAAACAAGCAATATAATGTTCCAGTGTGGGATAAGGTATAGTGATGGGTTTTCTGGAGAAAGGGAAAAAATGCAAGATTGAGGCACATGTTATTAGTGAACATACAGGATGAGACAACATAGAAATAAGACAACTGTTACTGCATGTGATATAGGTAGTGATCAAAACAAAGAAAACAAACGCTGTGAAGAAGCCAACTTTTGCTGCAGAAGCTCATGTCTGCTCTGACAGTAATGGTGAGTTGTATACACAAAGTTGAGGATAAGTAAGTAAACAAAAAGACAGACATTGATGAATGGCTTTTGACACTGATTTTGACATTCTTAGTGAGAGATTTCCTCTCAAAAATGTCTAAAGGAATAACACCTTAATCAGATAGACTACCTATACATAGTTTTCACTGCAAGAGTCTGGATGTCTGTTAGGTGACCTTTGTCTTGTGATCCTTAGTTCATTGCTAAAAACATTACAACTAATATCTTAACAATATTATTTTATTAGTATAATTTTGTCATTAAAAAAATAGACTAAAACTAGAGCAAGTTTATAGACATAAGAGATGTAACAACTCTTTGAGTGGCTTAAAAAGGACAATTAACGTTCTCTTACAGTTCAAGTAGACCAGACGTTTTTTTCTTGAGATTTAATCAAGTTTCTTCCACTCCAAAACAGGATTATAATAACTGTGAAATTTTACCCAAAACAAAATTCTTGGAACTCGTTCAATTCTATTACTTATATTTTCCTAAATGTTGTTAAAAAATGGAGCTGAAGAAATTCTTAAATTTAAATCCACATGATCCTAAACAACCTAAACAGAAAACTCCAACTTTCCAACAATACTTTTCTTCTGAATTATTTTTCCCTTTGCAATTTTGTCAGAATCATCCTTTCCCTGGACATTTACTTTAAACAAATATATATTTTCCAAGTGAATAATTTTGGTAGGTACCTATATCGGTTTAAGGTTTTCTTATGTTGAAAATGTTTGAGTTCAGTGCTTCCTGGAAGGCAGAGAGGATTTCTTTATGTCCTGCTTACCCTGCTAAGTATTTCCTTCAACAACTAGCACAGTTTACATTAAGAGTGGGAATACTGGACAATTGGCTGATATTGTGACAAGGAGTTTTGTGCAGCTGGTTTTTAAGGAGCATGTTTTCTTGGAAAGACTTACCTAAGTTCGTTCCTGTGATGTTTGTACTAGATATTTAATAGGTTTTAAGCCAAATTTTGTGTGTTCTGTGTATTTCTACGTTACAACTGTCTTCCATGATCTAAACTTAATAGCATGATTTGTGGCAGTGAGCATGGAGGTCTATTATTTTTTTCTTCTTTGAAATCACATCTCTGGTCATGGGTGGAGATAAATTATGATCAGGTAATAGTAAGAGTATTTGCATTGTAAGTGATCATGGCCGAAAGAGTTTCACAAAGAGAAAGGTTTTGCACCATTTATGAAAAACAATGAGACTGCTGTTTTCTAGAAAGTAATTCTCTAGCTACATCCTCCAGATAAAGAATTCCTTGCCACAGTTCTTTTGGATCTCTCTTATCACAGAAACTTTATCATAATAAAACACAACTTAAAACTTGTTTCTGATAAATCTGAATTTGATTTAGGAACTGATTTAAGTGTTCAAGTCAAGCCTTTGTCTAGTATAAAGTAAATCAAATGGTAGGGTAAGAATGTAAGTATGTTCTCACTGCAGTCTAATCCACGGAAAAGAGAGAAAGATACGTTCTTTATTAACAAGTGTAATGCCTTGTGTCTGTATTGAGCAAAGAACTTAAGCCTAGAGATAGGACCATTCTTGTATAAAGAAAGCAAATAAAAGTGAGCATAAAACTTTTTTTTAAAGTGAATGGTTAGTACTTCATTGGATTCTTTCATTTATAATACCTATTTAAAATGTGCATTTATATTATATTTAATTTATCTCCTGCTTGCATGAATATTGTGACCTAGTACTTAGTAACAGTGTGACCTGGTGGTTAGTAGCAGGAGGTAAAGAAGAGCAAACAAACCATGATGTTTCAAAAGAGATTAAGAAGAACTGCAACTCTGCAATTGATTTTAAATTAACATAGGATGAAATTGGAAAAAGTTTAAAGTATGTACTCATAGCTTAAAAGAATTTGTCTGTCTGATTCATTCTTTAATCCTGTCAGAATTTTGAGACAGGCTGGGCAAACAGGTAAATCAAGGACACTACACTTTCCAAAATGATTCTGCCATACTTTAGAGTGACGTCATACGCGCTGTAAGGACAGAAAATGTTACAGAGAGGGCATCATGTTAGAGAGAATAAGGAAAGAAATTGGTTTAATATTTTAACTGATGTTTTCTTTGTGCCTGATACAGTAGTATTGTATTAGACCTTTCAATAAAGCATTGACAGGTATGAGGACCTCTGTTTGAATCACTATAAAAATGGCAGCAGCATAGCTTTAGGACTCGGAAAAGCTTTTGGAACAATGGATTGAAAGTGATATTACAGATGGTCCATAAGTAAGACTTTAACTTTTCTCTACAGTGAAGTAGCAGTTGTTGCTAATGTTAGATTTTCAATTGCCAAATGCCTCAGATTGCTTGGTATGATTGGTAAGACATCAGCTGTTAGCAGTATGAGTATTCTTGAGGTTTTTCATAGCTTCATGACAGGTCTACTGCTAATGTCTGGTGTTGTCCTGAAACTGTTAATCACACCAAATTAGTAAGTAGATCTTGTATTGTGTTCCCCTGTACAAAACATGTTAATGCAATGGCAAATGCTATGTAATTCAGATTGAAAGAAAGGAATGAACAAAGTAACAATCTCAGTATCTCCTACTTTACATCTCACTGAGCTGAAAGAACTCTGTAGAAAGAAGATATGCCTGGGGGCATGAGACTAAGTATGTGGCATCATTGCTGTAGTAATTACTCATCAGTTATGAATATAGACATTCAAGGTTCTATTCTTAGTTGTCACTGGATTGCTATGTATTAATACTCATCTCTCTGTATTTCTGTCTCCATCTTTTATAATATAATTACTTCCTAAAACAAAATAGTGAGAACCTTTAACAAAATGAGGTGTGTAAGGTCCAAAGTGCTACTACAGCACTCAGTAAACTAGATCCACAGCAAACAGTATGAAATATGCCTTAGAGAATCCTAATTAATTTAGAACCACAGTAAACAAATGGCTTGTCACTTTCAGTTTATATAAGTATTAAAAAAGTGGAGGTTGGGGTTAGAAACATTCGCAAGAACATATGCTTAACAAACCACAGTAAGCAGAGCAAACCAGAGAAAGTCTAAGCAGAAGCAGAGATAACCCTGGCACCATCAGCAGATTGTATGGCCACGATCCAGAATGCAAACAGAAAATTGTTCAAACAAGTCATTCATATATTTAATTAACTATGGCAAAGTTTTCCAATTGTGAGAGGTTATTTTAATATTGTGCAAATGCCATACTAACCACACACTCACCCCTGTCCTTCTGGAGATAACAGCAAAACTCCCACTGACTTAAAGAGGAGCAAGACAGGACATCAAATATTGAAAATCGGGGATTACATTGGGTAGCATTAAATCTTCAAACCTGTGAAAAGAACAGACTGAAGAGAGTAGAATACAAGTTATTTTAATAGAAATCTTGGCAATATATTATCCCTCTCTACCCTAAACTCTTAATAAAAACATTTGGTTAACTATTTAAATTTGTCTGTTTTCCATCTTTAGAGATGTGCGTGTTTGTATTTCTATAGAATATGATTAAGTTTGTATATACATTAGTGTATACAAGCACATACACAAAAGTATCTGTGCTGAGGGGAAGTTCATCACGTGTTTGGTCTCTGTTCTGGTCATCAGGCTGTCCTGAACAGCCACATCTGGGAATGGTATAGCCCTCCCAACTGTGCTCAGGAGTTCTACTGCCTCTTGTATCTTTGTAGAAGGAACAGCAAGTGGTTTTACTTTGTTTTCTGGTGTTAATGTGAAGCAGAGATGGGACTGAGAAGTGGGTCATCTCTCTTTGGTACTTCAGTGGAAGGCATGGACTCCTAACAAACTCAGATGGAGCTGGGCTGGATCTGAGGTTAACAGGACTGGCAATGGAAGCAGGAGAGAGGCAAAGCTAGTGAGAGGGAGCCAAATCTTCTTAGTTCAAATTACAGTTATGCAACTTGTTACAGCTAGTCTGCACATCTCCTGAAAAGACATGTGCCCAGCCAGGCTTCCCTGCCATTTGTCCTGCACTTTTATTCTTGCTCATATGTGGATCAGTAAGTTAAAAAGGCTGAAAGCTATCCAACCTTTCAAAAAAATAGTTTTGAACCCTATAAGTTCTATCACCTTGTGAACTTCATGGACATTTGTAATGCTGGTACAGGAAGGAGAAGAATAAGAGACAGCAGAACCAATGCTTTTGGAGGCTGTATATCTTAAAATCATTTTGCCAGTCCTACACTGGTGATAGATCCAGCCTGGGAGCAGACAGGACGAGCTGAAGAGATAAGAAGATAATAGTGGCATCCCTAGGAAGTGAGAGGCCAAGGGTTAGACAAAGGAAGTCAAGTGCTGAATCGAGTGATTTGTGAAACTGAAAATTTTCTAAAATAAAAGTGTAGTTGCCAAAACATTGTAGAGATGATCTATATATTTCCCTCAAATTATCAGGCTAAATGTCAACTATATTGCTTAAATCTGTAGACAAGAAAGTCTGAAATATATTTGAAAGTCTTAGCCCTGCTTAAGTGTTGTATGCTATGTCTTCCTCTGCAGTTAAGGGTTTAATTACCTAGTTTAAGTTACTTGAAATTGTCAACTTTTGTAAAAGCCTGTTTAAATAAGAAAGATGTCATGCTTCTTTTTCAGCTGAAAAAAATTGCACTCAAATTATTTTTCCTCAATCAGAAATACGTAGATTGTTTTTGAAGAGTGGTTAAAACTTCTTATTTCCCAAGGTAAAGTGAGAAAACTTATTCTTCTCTGCTAATTAGAGTGCAAAACTACATATGTGATTTGTAAATCTGCCACTACTTTTCAGTAATAGCATTGATAAGCCTCCCTGTCAAGATTTAAATTTGCTAAAGACAGGCACTCATCAGAAGCAATGTCAATGCTCAAGCAGATTTGCCTACATCAGGTCACAGGATTCCTCTTTCTTTCCTTTATTTTTAGTATCAGGCCTTTGAATTTATGTAAAATAGATTTAAATGTAATGAGCAGTTTATCAACTCACAAGTGATCAACTTGTGGCATCCCTAGCTTTGATGGATTCACGTGGAAAATAATCAATGAACTAATCCTAATCAACAGATTCAATAGCCTCCAAATATTCTTTTCATTGTAGTGGTTTTATCTTTAGCTATTTTTAATAATTTTTCTGCTTTTCTTGAATGTGTACTTGTATATCCAGACTTTCACATTACTGTATTCTCAAGCATCAAAATTCTATACTATTTTCTGTAAATCACATATAAGAAAAAACTATTTCACTGTGAGAGTGACAGAGCAGTGGAACAAGTTGCCCAGAGGGGTTGTGGAATGTCCTTCCTTGGAGGTCTTCAAGACCTGCCTGGACATGTTTCTATGTGACCTGATCTAGGTGAACTTGCTTCTGCAGGGGAATTGGACTAGATAATCTCTAAAGGTCCATTTCAACCCTGCTGTTCTATGATTCTATGATTCAAACACTTTATTTTCCCAGAGAAAATACTGTCACTTAGTCATATTTGCACTTTTTTTAGCTACAACTGTTTAAAATATTACACTTTTTCCATCAAACTTTGGTATCCCTGACCTTATGTAACTCTTCCAAATGATTATGCTAAAAATAAATACACACTCTGATCTTCCCCAGGCATCACAAATGATTGATGGGAGGTGGAAAGACTCATCCTACAGAAAGCACTAGTGTATTATCTTAGGATACAAAAATGTAGACTTTCTAAAATTGGTGTCTTTATACATTTAAGGATTAAAATAATAATCCAGATACCCTAAATTAGTCACAGATGTACTAAACAGTAATAAACATAGAAGATTTTCATGGTCATTAGTAGGGGATTGCAAAGCACACGGATTCGATAACAGATCTTTTATAAGTGACTGTGACTATTCTGCGTACAGATAACATGACTGATAGGTTTCTAACTCTAGGCAAATTTTCAGGGCCTAATCTAGAATGTTTCCCTGGAATTTTTTCTCACTTATTAACCTTGTAAATCAATTAGAGATTATGGGATTGGTTATGGGGAAGGCTGTCCAATGTCATCAGCTTGTTATGTACATATGGGATCCTCCTTCTGTAACATGATCATTGTTGATTTAGGTTGGAATTAGATTTAGGTAGTGCTCAGATTCCATAAATAATTGTGATTCTGACTATCTGCCCTTGACATTATAGCTAACTGATCTTTAGAAAGTTTTCTTTCTGTGTTTCAGAAAAAACATTAACTTTCAATGGCCAGGCATTCTTCTATCTGTACCATATGTAGAACTGACGGACAATATCTTTCTGAAGAGAACAGCAAGGCACAGTATGTGAGGACACATTGTTTATATGTATTTAAAGGTTATCACATGCTATTCACTATATGAATAGCCCCAACTGACATTTTCTGTCTCTTCTCAAGCGGTGCATGTCTTGTTCATTGTGCTATGCCGAGTCAGCTGTCAGGCACTGCATCAGGGGACCAAAAGCTATTTTCTTTCACTGTTTTGTTTGCACTTCAACTAAAAAGCTTTGAATCTTATGATTTCTTTGCAATACAAAAACTAATATACAACCATGGATGGCAACTTTTAGCAGACGAAGAAATTCTGCAGTGCTTCATTTCAGATTTCAGCTGTGCCACACAGAGTAGTGACTAAAAAAGAAAGTCAAATTTCTAATAAGTGCTTATTTTAAAAAGTCTTTTGTTAGCAAACAATGTCTAAGTTATCCAATCCTTGATGAGTTTAATTAAAGTGATAAAAAATTACAAAAGGAATGATGACAGAATGTTTGGTTTTATACTTACATTGTCACTATAAAATACCTGTCCACTTTACTCTTGCTGGACCAAGTAGCAAATCAGACTGTGTGCAGATTGCTTGCTTGGAAGTGGCAGCGGTACCTAAAAGACTCTGTATCAACTTAGAACTGTACTAAAAGCAATGTTTCGAGCCATATGTCAATAGAAACAAGAGCTGCACCATAAATACACATTATTCCTTTACAGAGAAAAAAACTTCAGGTTTTAATTCTGAAGTGCCAACTGGAAAAGAGTGAAGTGTCCTACGAATCCATTAAATGTCTGTTCAATAGCTGATGTATGCTTAATATTTGTAACGTAGCACAATGACTAAGTGTCCCATTAGGTAAAGCTAGTCCATAGATGATAGAAAGCTCTAATAAAAACAATTTGCAGAACAAATTCATGATTTTTTCAAACTTCTGTTGATTTTTGTAATTAGTATTCATTTTATACCAGCAAAACACAAAAGGCATATTTCATTACTGTTCATTCTCAAATGCATTTTCATTGATTAGGAAAGTGATGCAAGCATTTTTTTTTAATACAAGCTGAAACCATTTGTGGTACTAACAAAACTGAGGTATTAGCCTAATTTAGGCTAAAAGTGGATAATAATGGTTTCAAAGGCCTTTTACCTTTCTCAAACCTGGAACTAAATGAAAATATATCTTTTTCCTTTTCTTTCCACAGCTGGAGCTGAGCTCTGCATGTGTAGTTGTGAACACAAGGAATATTCTGTTTGAGATAGAGATCCTAATAGAGTGGCTGAATTCTTAATGCCTTTCCTCGTTTCAGTAGCTATAGTCACAAATCCTGCAGAATTTGATCTATCTACCAGCTTGGCAGCTTTTAACTGTTTGTCTAATGAGTACATCAAGACTAGGCACTGTATATCAGATTTAGCAGCTATAAAATAACTGCCTTGTTCAAAAGGTGAATTTTATCTATCCATTTTTATAGCATTTCTGTTCTAACCAAAAAGGAGTGTTAGGAATCTCCAGTTTTAATGAATAGGAAGGAGACGTAAGGTGGTTTAAAAAAAAAAAAAAAAAGAAAAGAGGCATTGCAAAGGAACTTTAGCAAAAGTCCCCCAAACCTTTTATCGTAATAAGGTTTTATGCATTCAATGCCATTGAAGGAGTCATATGCATTTTCAACAGACTTTTACAGTTCTGTTTGGGAAAATATACAGTAAGCAAGCATAATAGCTGCTAAGCAAAAGCTATTTGTTGCAAGTTGGATAAACCCAAACTAGAGGGTGTCTCACTAATATGTAAATTATCTTCTTTATATTTAATCTGTTAAGAAGAATAAATAGCTCAGTAGATTTAAACTTTTCAAAAAGATGTCTCTTTCACACATTTCATTAAATGGATGCTGAGGAATTCAAAATATACCCATACTAATCACATGAGATAGCAAGGTCACCTCAGTCCTTGCTGACTTTTCCAGGGAGTATTCTTGCAGTTGTTGTTTTCTCTGAGTGAGGGATGCCAAATCCTCCTGAAACATTTATGAGAGCATTATTTTAAGAGGTTATAGAATTACAGTGTGTTGCTATCATTGAATTTGATTTTTAGAACAAAAGACTCATCATGTGATTCAGCTTAAGCTATGAAAAGGTACCCATTCATTTCTACTTCTGAAATTATTTTAGATAAAGCAAGTTCTTTAGATCATGGTATGGATGTAACACAGACAGTCACATACCCTGAGTTATACCTCAGAAAATACAAATCTTTAGACAGTCTCATTCCTCAAGACTTAAGACTGAAATGCAGAGTAAGGATAGTTGTTCTGGAGTGTGAAAGAAAGAGGCAACTGATGAGTCTGATTAAGCAGCCTTTTGAATTATCGTTTTCTAATGGGAGTGATGAAAGTACGTTTTGTGTCAAGTTTTGTTGTGACTCAGTCTGCCATGAAGCTATTTGAATCTAGGATTATGCCCACATTATTCATATTGCCAAAAACATCAACACAGGAACAAAGGGAAAGCTAACCTTGAATTTTCAGAATGTATTTCAGTCCTTGTAAACAAGTTACCATGGAGATAGAACCCACGTGAACTGCTGTCTTCCTCATAACTGCTGTAGACTTTGGACCAGCAAGAAAATGTGACATGGCATTGGTGCCATTTGTGACAAAAAAAAAAAAAAAAAGGTATTTAAAATGCTACACTTAAGCTTTTCCCTGCAACACTTCCAACTGAAAGCTTAGAAATTGCTTAAAAGCATCGAATTGTTTAGAAAAATATGTGAGAAAAGTGAGAAGAGAAGCTTTACCTGTTTTACTTTTCCAAATTAAATAATATTCTAGCAGAAAAGAAGATGCAAGGTCACTCTGCCTGTCTTACTAGCAAGATGAAAGTCTGCAAAGACAGTCTGATTGCAGTTTTAAATAGTTATCACTATGAAATCGTTTCAAAGAAACAGAAGTTATGACACAAAAAGGGTTCTTAAAACAAAAGGGAACAAAAATAACCTTGTCATTGATTTTGTTTCTATTGTTATTATATTTTGAATAGAGTTGCAATTGTCATGTCAGAAATAAAAATCAGCCATCATACTTACTAGCCTACTTATCTTCCATGGATAGAAAAGGATAAAAGCACAAGTATTTGTAGTTTTTCCCCATCCTTCAGATTTCCAGGGTATCTCTTTTCTTGTTTGAGAAAGTCTGCTTGCTAGTTCAGTAGATTTATTGTTTAAACCATGAGTTCTGAACATCATTGTCAATAATCCTCCATCTACGCAGCTACTAATTGCTTAAATCCCCTTACTTCTTTATATCCTGTAGATAAAAAAAGAAAGACACATACATCTTCTAAAACAATACCTATGATACTAGAAGGTTGTGAATAAAACCCCATTGCAGGTGACAAAAATAGGATGGATTCTAATTTTGGTATAGTCATTAGTGTAAATAAATAGGAATAATATAAAAGATGTGGTCTCATCTCTAATTTTCCTTTTCTTACTCCAGTTTGAACTCATCATTGCCTTTCAAAGCATTGAAGGCTAGAAATTAAAACTACTGTAATATATCATGGGATTTTATTGTTTAACCTGATAACATATATGCTTGAAGGGGAAAATTGTCTTTTAATCCACAACTGGATTTTTTTTTTTTCTAGATTTCTTCCCTTTTGCTGAAATTCTGTTCTAAACTAATACACTTATTATTCATTTTTATTTTCCCTCTGACTTTTGTTCTTCTTTTCCTTATTTAACTATTTTCATTCCTTCTTTTTCCCATTAGTTCTTTTTTTTGTTTTATTTTTTTCCCCCCACAGGTGTCATCTATTTTAATTACTTTGGTTCTCCTGCCATAAGTTCTGATCCTAAAGCCACTGAAATCCATGGCAACGTTCTCTGATTACAGTAACAGTTGGCCCTTATTTCTTTTATTGATGGCACCTTCAGAAGTCATCAGTTCTGCTTGAAGAGCTTAGACAGTGTAACCAAATTGTCACTCTAAGATAAACAGGTAGGAAAATATTCTGTTACAGATGCAGAGATTTTCTAGTTTTGTAGCATCACGTAGACACATAGCAAAACAATAATCTGGGTTACAGTAGTTTTTTATAGAATAAAAAGTTACAACATTAAAATCAAATGACTTCTTAAAGAAAATTCACTTACAAAATGTATAGTTTTGGAAAAAATTGAAATGAGACACCATATAAAATTTTGTTAATAGTTCTAGGTACTTTGCTTTTAACACAGAATCTTACTGCTGAGGAAACTGTCTGGCCATGTGTATTGGCAGCTCCCCCATGTTACAATGCAAGTAATATTTTTTTCCTATCCAAAACAGAGTGGTTAAAATTGGATTCTCCCAAGCTGTATGGAAATACACATATTTGTAACTTTCTAAAGCTAACACTTTTATGCTTCAGAGATACATAATTTAGTCACAAACAGCAGACTGAATTTTGATCAGGTTTAAAAAATAGGTACAATAGCCTTCAGACTTTAAATGAGCTGAAAAGGCTGCCTTGGCATTGTCTGAAATTTAAGGGTAACTTTCTGAAGGTTCTTTTAAAAGGTAATGAACAATTCAAAAATACCTATTTATTAATGCTGCTACCCAGATACCTTGTTAACTAAGTTTTCTGTGTCAGTCCAAGCACTAGCCTTCCGTAATGGTTTCTTGCATAAGTGATACAAACTGTTCCACTTACCTTACACTACTCTTGTTAATATAATGGAGGAGCTGAATAAATTAGGAATAGATCTCAATCAAGTATTCTGTAAAATCCTATCAGATTCATGGTTAAGAAATCACTGTAGCATTTTAAGTCTTTGAGGAATGAGGAAGATACAGTTCAAAATATTAAGAAGTTTTTTCATTAATGGATTAGAAACTAAACAAAGCAGACAATTGTGTAAATGGTAGCTTGATGTCTAGATTTGACTAAATAAGTTTTATATATTCAAAGGATCTGAATTATGGGCAAACGTGATTAGCTGGAACTTAAAAATAGGAGAAAATATGTATTGTATGCTAAACAAAGCATATTACAGAAACTGTTCTTCAGTCGAGATATTTATACCTAAGCAAGTCTGGTCAAACTGTGAGACTATTTGGGTTAAGTCTTAGTTTTAGATGCTGTCAAATTAATTTCCACTTTTGGACTTTCTGTAGTTCACATTTCTTTCTTCTTTCTAATGTCTCTTAATGATGGCAAATAGAAAAGGAAAGGCTACAGGAACTTGGGGCTGTTTAGTCCAGAGAAGAGGAAGCTGAATGGGATATTGTTAATATTTACAAATTTGATGGGTGTCAGAAGGTTGGAGCATCCCTATTTTTTCTATTGTATCTAGCAACAGGGTAATGGGATGAAACCGGAACACAAAAAGTTCCATTTAAACATAAGAAATAACCATTTTGCTGTGAGGGTGAGGGAGCCCTGGCACAGGCTGCCCAGAAGGGTTGTGAAGTCTCCTTCCTTGGAGGTCTTCAAGACCCACCTGGAAATGTTCCTGTGTGACCTGATGTAGGTTGACCTGTTTTTGCAGGGAGGTTGGACTAGGTGATTTCTAAACGTTCCTTCCTACTCCTATCATTTGATGATTCTAAGGTTTTGTAGATGGAATCTTACAGAAAGAACCTATTTCAAAGCAAGAAGCATAAAGGTGAACCCTAATTATCAGTCTAGACATAGACATACTGCTGAACTGAGATGACAACTTTGTAACTACTCGCAGTCACAGAGGAAAATATTTCGCTGTCTTTCTGGTAGAAACAGCACTTTCCATCACTGACATCTGTGACTGGTGCCACCTGACAGACCAACTGTTGACAATGAAAGATGAAACTGCAGCTCATTGGGAAAGCAGTTTTGCAGTAAGAAAATGGTGTTTTGTGAACACTTTCTACCAGATAAGTTTTCAGTAATGCCTTTTGAAAGAATACAACGGAACTGAAAAATTTTAGGTCATTAGAGACATTGAGCTTGGTATGTTGGACAGATTACCTCTTTTTTTTGGTAATTAGTAGTATTGGTTTTATAATCTTATGATAGAAAGGCACAGGGAGTCAGGTGCTCTGTCTTTGATTTTGTGGATCTCTCCTTTGTTTCCCTTGAGTTCTTATACAGATGATATTACAAATATTACTGGGATTTTATTAATGTTTTTTATTCACTATTTTTTAAGAACTTATTTTCATGAGATTCAGGTTCTCATGGTGCATTATTGGCTTCTTATGCTCCTCATAGAAGTTGCCAATCTAGATTATATAACACATCTAGGGTTCATTATTTGAAATCTAGGTGATAACACATGGTGCAATGTTTCATCCTTTCTAGGCATGTTGCATGAATAAGTCTATTTCTTAGTAATTAAAATGTTACTGTAATAAATAAATAGAATTCAAAGAAATGACTTCCACATTTCTATTCAATAAGAATGTCAGTCACCTGATTCATGTTCACATAGCTAATGCAGAGTAATCATGGGATGGATTTCTCTTCACCTATTTTTCCTACGAACTTTTGCAGTTTTTCTAGTGCATGTCCCTATACTTGTGACAAGAAGGAATATTAGTGGTGCAGAAAACCTACTAAAAAAAAAAAAAACAACCTTATCTTCACTTATAATAAAACTGAATATCTTCTATCCTTTGTTCCACAAGTTTAAGTGGAGGTTTATATATTACCGAGATTTCCTGTTGGCCTACAAGTTTCTGCATCAAAACAGCTTCAATCCAAATATTTCTGATGGACATGCACTACAAGGCAATGCCATGTTTACACTGATGCACTGCTGTTTTATAAACCTTTGTTGTGGAGTATAACAAGATCTGTATAAGATATGTGTAGAGATCTCTGTGGAAAT
The DNA here is from genome assembly GCA_013401255.1 of Urocolius indicus. Lineage (NCBI taxonomy): Eukaryota > Metazoa > Chordata > Aves > Coliiformes > Coliidae > Urocolius > Urocolius indicus. The sequence goes on along the minus strand of WBNH01001171.1, from coordinate 1,141,962 downwards.
TCCCTTTGAATACTTGCTGAAATTGTGGTGTGTATTGTTTGGATGCTTTATTTGATGGAGGATAGATCATAGGCACAGTCCAGCTGAATAGATTTTCATATATATACCTGACTCTTCGCCTGTCCTTTGGTCAAGACAATGAGGAGTCTTGCTCTGCCAGTCTGGCCTCATTGGCTAGCCAGGAAGGTTACTGGAGGAGCCAGAGACACAGGAGCCTGGCAGGTCCCTGCTCTGCCTGTCATCTAGTTCTCTCACAACTGCAGAAGCCCATAACCTGAGCACTGAGGCAGCTTAATAGGTGGGCTGCCTGTACTTTTAATTATATTTGTTTCTAACTCAAAACTGTAGAAAGTACAAATTTGGAATTTACTGCATGGGTGATTCCCATTTCTACACAACTTTGATTCATTAACACTATTATCCAATTCCTATACATTATAAGGAATAAAAAACTGTCTGGTTTGAATCTGATAATGAAAATTTCAAATGCTTCCAGCCTGCATCTTTTATCAAGAAGTGTGTTGAAAATTCTGGACTTCAGATTCCATTATAAGTATAATCAGAATATTGCAGGTCTCTCTTTTACCATTAATGAAGGCTGACATGCTACATTTGCAAAACCTTTAGAATTAACGTAATAAGCCAGACCTTTATTACTGTTGTTATTATTGTTATTAACAATATTATAGTACCTTCATATAGAAAGAAGGCTAATATAGACAGACATTGAACCTGGAATATTGTCTGTCTTCCTGCAGTAAATACTAAAGTATGGTGTGTTTTATGGTCAGATATGTTCACACATATCTGGCCATAAATCAGTGCCACAAGCTTCCCTCAAGGAAAGTTGAAAGAGTGCATCTCACAAGAGAGGAAAATGCATTTAAAATTACTACAGCTATAAACCAAACTGACATAACCCAAAGCAACAAATATGAGGAAGGAAGTCTTCTGGGGCCACATCAGTACTCTGAGAAGATTTCCACTTTTTGGTTTTATTTCCTATCAGTGATCCAGTGTGGTTTACAAATGGAATAAAATCTATTTATTATGCCCCCTAACATTCAAGCAGCTGCATCTCTTCTTTGGAGTCATTTTGTTACAGAAGCAGCACAGCACAGAGCTGAAAGAAAATGATACTTGGTGTTTTTCCATGAAGATTTTCTCTTTTATGGTCAGATGTGTCCAATTCAATTTGCTGTAGTGCACTCTCATTTGCAGGTGTTTCACCAATTTTGGTGAAGAAGGTGGAGAAGCTAAAAGAGTTTTACTATAAATTCAAATGGTTTTGTAAGTTCTCATTTCAGGGAATAGAACTGAGAGAGTTTTAGGGAGTTTCTTCTAGAAATCTCTTCCAGCAACATTTTCTCATTTCAGGCTTCATCCTTAAAGGTTTGCACTGCTCAGATTACATTATGATGCAGTTTATTTCATTAAAACTGTATCTAATTGATGGCACTCACTTAAGATTTTATCACTTGTACTGATTCTCAGTGGCATTTAGGGAGAAGTCTGGGCAATTTGGATGGAATTCAATTTTGGAATACATGTTGTAGACCTATTTATCATTTATCACTGTTATGAAGATGGTGGTGTACATAACTGAAGCTAAATCATGAACAAAGGAGGAATCTTCTGAATTTATGCTGAAATGAAAAAAAAATATTCATCACTTGATACTAACTCATGGTCATAATTCACAGACTCATGGAATAGCAGGGTTTGGAAGGGACCTCTGGAGATCATCCAGTCCAACACATGCTAAAGCAGGTTCACCTCAGTTAGGTCACAGAGGAATGCATCCAGACAGGTTTGGAAACCCCCAGAGACTCAACAATCTCCCTGGGCAGCCTTTGCCAGGGCTCCCTCACTCTCACAGGAAAGCTTTTCCTCATGTTCAAGGGGAACTTCCTGTGTTTCAACTTATGCCCATTACTCCTTGCCCTGTCACTAGGCAATAGAGAAAAAAGGCTGACCCTGTCCTCATGACACCCATCGGTTAGATATTTATAAGCATTGAGGTCTTCTCTCAGTCTTCTCTCCTCCAGGCTAAACAGCCCCAAGTTCTGCAGCCTTTCCTCATCAGAGAGATGTTCCAGTCCCCTGATCATCTTGGTAGACTGCTGCTCTAGACTCTCTCTAGAAGTTCTCTCTCTCTCTCTTGAGCTGAGGAGCCAAAAGCTGGACATAATACTCCAGATGTGGCCTTACTAGAGCCACAGCATAGAAGGGGAGGATTACTCCCCTTGACCTGCTGGCCACATTCTTCTTCATGCATTCCAGGATGCCACTGGCCTTCTTGGTCACAAAGGCACATTGCTGGCTCATGGTTTGTTTGCTGTCAGCCGTAACTCCCAGGTCTCTGTCTGCAGAGCTGCTCTCCAGCAGGTCACCCTCAGCCTCTCCTGGTGCATGGGGTTGTTGTTGTTGTGCAGGACTCTGCACTGTTTTGAACATCATGAGGTTCCTCTTTGCCCAGAGTCTCCAGTGAATCAGTGACCTCTCTCAGTTTGGTGACATCAGTGAACTTCCTGAGGGTACACTCTATCCTTTCATCCAGGTCTTCTTGTCTTGAAGCTTCTTCATAGGACCAGTATATAGTAAACATATTATTATAACCTCATTAATTCTAATATTTTTTTATCTTTCCTTCCCATGTTTAACATGTGTTTTTCAAGCAGAGTCCATCAGTGAGAAAAGAACTAATTCAAGTCTGTGGTCATGTATAATGGCTAGTAACAGAAACATATCTATTAATTAGATATCAATCTTCTGCCATGTAATAAAATATGTATTAATATATTTAATGCCCATCATTGCATTTTCAGAAAAGAGAGCTAGGAAAAAAAAGCCCTGAGTTTCCTACTAAACTTTCTTGCTTCACACTTTGTGAATCTTCATGAGTTCAAACGCTCTGTGAGTGCTAAGTAATGTTGTGTGCCCAGGAGAAGGCATAGAAAGAAAGAAAGAAAACCATCCAAACCCAAAGCTTTGCTCTTACATTATTCCTCTGTCAGCACCTTATCACTCTGGGCCACTACAATCTGACCCTTGTGAAAGTTCAACACAGCAGCCAGCCACAAGGTTTCTGGCATCCAGTCAACTTCAGAGCTGCTGAGAGAATCTATCCATCATCCAGCATCTCCTGAAAATATCAATGGGCTGACTCAGACTGGGCTTGGTGAAGGCATTACAGTTCAATAATGGATTTTCGTTTCCATGACAGACTAGTTTATATAAGATTAAGTTCTTCTTTGTTTGTTAAAATTCTGCCCAAAATGAAGAGGCACTCATTGATTTTTCCATTTAGACATTACTGTTGTTGCTAACTTATTTCCATCTTAATTTTCCTTTTGCAAAATTGGTCATGACTTCAGAGAGGACTGAGTCTTCCCGAGATACCTTGTTGCTACACTTAATAGCAGATTGTTAAGTGTGTAATGGCTTTGGATTGTGACTGAGCTATTCAGCAATGAATGGAGATAAAATATGCAGTGAAATGGAAAGCATTGCCCGCTGCTGTAAAAGCTGGCCTTAGAGTGTTTCTTTCTTTTTCCAAAATTTAATGAATCGCTTCAGCACTTAGAAAAGTGAGTGAACTACACTGACCTGCATCAAACAGAGCATAAGCGCAAGATTCACAAACCCGCTCGACTGAAAATCTACTGAAACCTGTACATTCCTCTGAGAGTTGCATTATGCTTTCAGGTCATCAAATAAATGCTGGAACACCATATACATTTCTCAGTAGAGTTTTTAACATCTTTAGAATAGAAAGCTGTAGTATTCCGGTTAATTTTTTAACTTAATCTAAAATTGGTTTTCAAACCAGGAGCTCTGTGCAGCACATATGTTCCTGCTACTTAAACTTGACCCCATGAGATTCAGCAGTCCTTTTGAATATCCACATTCTAAAAAAAGGTGTTTTAAAGGTTGTGTTTACTTTCATGAACATTGACTGGCTTTTAAACTAGAGCTCCCTAAAGGCAGGGAAAATATTTTGTTACTTCTGTAGCTTTACTCAACCAGCATGGTTGGCTCAAAGGAGAGAACTGCTACATTTAACAAAGTCCATGGCAAAAGAAATTAAACTGGCCAAATGATACAGTACAGAATGAAGAGGACTTGCTCTGAGCAGGCAGCAAAGATGAGAAGGATGGTAAAACTGATTGAGGCTTTAAGAGACAATAACCTGGGACTTAAGAGGAAAAGAAGGATCTGGCTGAGAAAGAGATCTAGAGGAAATGAGGTTTAAATGCACCTCAGATATGGCAAAGTTGTAAAAATTTAGCCTAAATGATCATGCTCCCCAAACCTAGGGACATCTCCTAGAAGCTTTATATCCAAGATTTCACGACTTGAAACCACTATGCATAGAAATCACTGACCATAAGCTTTTGTGTTTAGTCAGGGTTATAGTGATGCCAGTGATCCATGAGGAGGAAAAGAAAAAAAGTTAGATCAAAACCTAAGAAAAGTTAACATCTTCAGGTCAAGATATGTTTAACCTGGATCAGTGTAGGAGAAGAGTTAAAAATATTTGTCTGTTTCTTTAAAAGGTTATTGGATTTTTTTCAGTAGGAATCATCAATTACTGAAATGTCTGGGTTTCCATAAAGACCTATTTGTTCCTCTTTCATTAAGAGAGTTCTTTCAGGTGCAAAACAGAATCTGTGATCAATTTTGATCAAAATCGATCATTTCTTGGTACAGCTCTATTACGAGGCTGTTCCAATACAAATATGTGCCCTTACATGACTCTTTTAGCTGTTATTTTTAAAAGAGGGAACTTCATTAATCCTTCACAGAATAAAAAAAAAAAATCAGTGTTTTCCTTAGAAACTGTTGCTAGACAACCAGTTCAGTTCATCCTTCCTCTTAATATAAGGAGTTAAATACAGCAAAGAGTATGTTTTGCTATATTAGCATAACTAGAAACTATATTATTTTATCTGCAGTTGTAAGTGTGAAGAAGTAAGTCCTAATAATGGGAAAGCTATAACCCTGCTAAGTCAAGGGTTTCTTGTGCTATGGCTCTATCTGGACCTTCCGCAACTTTCAGCTAAATATTTCTAGGTATGCATTTCTGATTCTGACCTGTCATTGGAATACTGACAAGATAACAAAGACTGAGATGTGTTTGATGCTTCTTCCACTTGAGGGTGATACTCAGAGTTTTATTTCACCAGTTAATTCTGAAAAACAGAGTAATGGATAGGCATTGTAGAAAATCACTTGATAGGTACTGGTACTGTTGAATTCTTCCTCTCTTCTTTCTGCTGATGCATATTTGTATCATTATTGATAGACATTTTGTGAATAACATATAAGTGCTGCTTTTACTAATTAAACATCTACAATTTGTGGACAAGTTTCTGTACTAAAGAAGGGAGAAGGCTCACAAACTTAATGAGTATCCTAGTAAAAATAAATAAATGGACATGTCATGAGATAAAAAACATAAAAAACCAAACAGCCCACACTCCTTGAGTGTATAGGTTTGGTATGTCATCTGCTTAACAACTATATGAGAACCTACATGGATCATTATGCTCAGCACATCCTTCTAAATTAGATCCTAAATACATTTGAATCACTATGGTAAAATGAGTTTCTCACTGCTTTACTGTAAATAAGTATGTGCAAAGCTTCTGATCTGCTGAATAGTGTGATCAATTACAAATATTCTCATTATCCTCTCAAGCTTATACTGATTTAAAACTATGAAATTAATTTAATATGGTCCCAACAAAAATTGCAAAGAAAAGAAATTTTTCTAGTGTAAAGTGTCTGTGTATTTGAGGATGAGATGAATTCAGCTGAAATTTTTCTGTGAAGATTATTGTAATTTTAGATATTTCATCAAAATCTGGTATTCTGGTAGTTTGAAATATCTTATTGCTCTGTGTGTTTTTCCTTGCAAAGACAAGTTAATAATGAGTCAGAACAAATACAGAAATAACAGTGCAGGTGTTCAGTGAAATGAATTTTCTGGCAGGTTTTTAGAAATGAACTATAGACTGTTTCAGTCACAGTCTCTTTGGATGAATTCTGCAGTATGGTATAATGTAGTTGAAATATATAATCCGTTGGAGTCATAAAATAACTCCAAGAAACTATGAATTACAATATCTAATGGCCAGAGGTTTTGGCAATATTTAAATGACACATTAAATGGCAAGATGTTTGTTATCAGAGCACTGCAAGGCTAGTGGAGCCCTGCAATTTAACAATTGTTCTCTTATTTATTCTGAAATTAGATTTTTTTCCATCTGTTCTTGTTAAAAATCATTTTATGAGAATTTTTGTTGTTATTGCTGAAGAGTCATGGTAGTGTTAAGTTCCCTTAACACAATAGCAGAGGCTAATAGTTTAAGACTCCAAACTGCTCCTTCCCTGTCATGTTTAAATGCCTCTTAGTGGCCCCCAATGGCACATGGAAGTGATATATATCTGAAAAGAAGACTTCTTCCTCCACTGAGATGGTAGACCAAAGGATGTTGACAGCAAACCATCCTCAAAGACCAGAATGCTATCACCAGGCTTATCTCTGTCGAGCCTTGTTTTGCCCCTTTCCCCTTTCAAATCTAGGTTAAAGCTCTTCCAAGGAACCTTACTAACTCTTGTCCCAGGATTCTTTTCCTCCTTTGTGACAGGCATATCTCATCAATTTCCAGTAGCCCTGGTGCCACATAAATAGCCCAATGACAAAAAAAAATAAAACAAAAAACACCAAACCAATTTCTAGTTTGAAGCCAGATATTGATTTGTTTTCTTGTCCTGTTACTTACATTGTCCTTCCCTGCAACCAAAGGGGTAGCAGAGAACACTACTCGTGCTCCTGATCCCTTAACCAGTCATCCTAAGACCCTGAAGTCTCAGTCAATACCTTTTGGACTTCTGTTCTCAATTTAATTTCTGACCATCTGAAAAATCAATAATGAGGAGTAATCTGACAACCATACCAGAGTAGAGAGATTTCTCTTCGTATCTTTAACACAAACCCCAGGGAAGCAGCTTCCCTAAGAACTAGGTTGTGGCTTAAGCCATGACACCTGCAAGCTCCAAAGCTGTGCTAGATATTGCCTCATCTGAGCAAGAGACAAACTGTCATCACAAAGCTTTCAAATTCTGCTTGACTAGGGAATTTCCAAACAGATCTGCACTGCAAAGAGACTCAGATAGTGATGCTTTCGTTCCGATTTAATCCCACTGAAATAGATCAGGAAGGGAAAGGGAGAGGATGTGAGTTTAACTAGGGGGAGGAGTTATCACTCCTTACATGAGCAAGTTGCAAGGCACTCTTAAAGGATTTTAAGGTGAATTAAAGTTTAGGTTCAGCCTAGGGCTACTCAGGAATTTGAACTGTATGAGTACTGAGGCTTTGTTATTTCAGGAGAGGTATCTTACATAAAGGGCACAATAGGATGGGGAAGGCAGTAAAAACATGTCAGAGCACTGACATTGTGGCCCTCAGGAAAGAAGATGTGGATTTAAAACTCTGAGGGAAAGTAAACAACAAATCTATGTCTTAGATGGATTTTCCCTTTCTCATTACTGCGCTTTGCATATTCTCCTAAAAGAAGCCAACTTTCATCAAGATATTATTATTATTTGGGAATTTTATCTATCCTAACAACCTTAGCAACCTGAATTTTGGCTGTCTGAGATTAAACAGGCTAGCAGTATCTATGAGGGCAAGGGCAAACTGAGTGATCTTTGTAGTATCTGCTAATTCCTGGCTCTGCTCTGGATTCTCTCACATACTCTAATAGCAGTTTTCCACCAACATTCCCCAGCACATTGACAGAGCAACCAATTAATCACTTTGTCCACTAATCTATTGTATCATTGATTCCTTCTAAACCACTGTCTATCACTGCAGCTCTGTTTTGGAATGCCTGTAAGCATTTCTGTCTTCTTGTCATCAGCTGAAACTGGGGGTCAACAATACATTGAACTAAAACCTCAACAGCAATAAATTTAAGTCAAAAGTATTTAATATTTTGGGTTTGTTAATTTTGTATCAGGTATTTTTTGATATAAGGTATCATCTGTCCATGTCGCTAACTTTATGGTAAATATTGTCTTCTGAAGGACTTAAATTATTTCCACACTATTTTCACTCTCCAAATATTTTTATTCAGTGTATTCTACTTACATATTTTTCAGTCATCCCCACTTTTTGGTTCTTTATGAATAACAAGATTTCTGATGTTTTTTTTTTCAAAGGGGTAAGATTTCTAAGAAGCACTGATATATATATATTCTTTGTTTAAACTTAAGCTTATGATCTACTTCAAAATTTAAAGAACAATTTCCTTTTATGATACTAATTTCAGGTTGTCATTTTACGCTTCTTGTTCATATCTAATTTATTAGATCATTTTGTGCAGACATTTTCTTTCAGTCTAAGTCAGTACCTGTAATTAAAGCTGTCTGTAACTAATAATGAGTAATTTATGGCAAAAAGATGCTTGTTTGGTTTTTTTTTTTTTAAAAAGGGAACTTAAAACATACATGGTAAAGATTCCATGCTATTTGCAAAGTAATCATGTATGGATTTGGGTATAGACAAACACATAAAGAAGTTGCTGGTTTTGATGGCAGATGGGTTAATTTGAACAAGCAATGTTTTGTCAGGAGCTGTTGATGGTGTGCTGAGGTGCAGAGTTCACAGCTTTTTTATGAAAGTCAAATTTACATATGGTAACATATAACTTTTAAAAAAATGAATCTCAAAATCTCCTTCTGGAATGACATTTGACCAATTTCTCTTCAGTAGAAGTTTAATTTTACTTCATTCACACCAATAAGAATTTGGTAATTCCAATTGTACAAAACATGGATAATACCAAACATGAACAAAATGATGAACCACTTATCAAGTACATTCCCCTAAGTGAGGACTTAGTCAAAGCATGTGTCAACAATTTTTACAGTATAGTGGTTGATTTCTTAACAATATTGAAAGATGAGGATGATCTTCCAATAGGCAGGAAAAGTGTGTGGATGTTTCTGTGCGTAATTGTAGAAATCACACTGACTTTTTTAGTTGCCTTATACTGGAAAGAAAATGACTTCAAGAAAAATAAGGATACTAGAAGAGAAAAGGGGAAAGCTGATGAAAGTATTTTTAAAAAGCAAGAATTTGTAACAGATGTAGAAATGGAAATAGCTAGCTTGGTGAAATATGAGATTATAAAGTGAGAGAGAATTTACAAGGAGCAGAAGATGTCAGGGGAATTTTGTGATTGAACTGTAGTAAGCTTTTATAATTGTAATAACTGGTACAATTGAAAGGAATATGACATTTTTTCTACAGAAGTTGTTCTTTAAGACTTCATTTTTTTATAAGTAATTTTCTTTTTTCTCTATCCTGAAACAATTAGAATAGATTCCAAACATCACTGCTTCCTAATAAATTATATATACATTTTTTCCTCCAAGTATTTAAGATATGAATTTACTAGGTGTTCCGTTTCCTTACTGTATACTTTCCGACTCAACAAAGTGAAATGAACAAACTTAGAAAATGGACAAAAAAGTTATTAGCTAACAAAAAAATCTATTAATTCTTTGAGTTATTGTACTTGAATGCCTGTATTCAATATTTACTTAGTTCTGGGTATAGAATCCATTTTCTCTTATTGGGATGTGGGTGTGTGTATTATGCAAGATTCATGAGAAAGCTAAGTTTGATTTTTTTTTTTTTTTTCTAATAGTTGACTGAATAGAATAAATACAGCAACTGCTTCCACAGGACATGAAGATTGTATATTTATAATTTATCAATTGTTTTGTTGAAAAAGGCCAATATTTTTCCTGCTTTGTATGAATGTTAAGATGTATTATTGTTTAGAAGACAGAACCCTACAGCTCTTGCATGCTGGGTAACTGTAAATACAAGATAGTATCCTATTTATGAATTCTGGTCTCAAATGCTAATTTAATTGGTGTATTCCAACTACTATTGCTTATTTCACACTTCAATGGGTAAAGATGCATTAATAATCAAAATTTCAAATTGTAATTAACGTTAGCTTTAGGCTCCTGACAATGAAATTATTACATTTTTATGTATGTCTTGATACACAAAGTTAATCTAACCCATGAATGAGTAACGAAAGGGATGCACATTTACTCTGTAATGCAAATCACTTCATGTAATTATGTGTTCTCTGCAACTGCTGAGGAGGAAAAAAGTAAGACACTAGCAACAGTGAAATCTGTATGGATGTCTCTCATTCATCTACTTCAGCTCTGTAGGTGATTACAGTGAACTGTGGCTGATGTGTTTCATGTCATTTCTTTCCACACTGTTACTTCATATGCTCTTCAGTTACAGAACAGTGTTCATTTTCTTCATTTACATGTGTTTGAGTAAAAGGTGACAGGGTGTCTGCCTTAAGAGGAAAAAGTGTAATTTTTCTATCGTGCCATGCAAGTTTGCTATACAAAATCCTACCACTACCCCTCCAGTAAGTCTTTCAGAATCCATTTTATTACTTTTCCCCTGAAGTGACAAAGTAGTCTTCCAATTACTTTTATGATTCTGAAGTAATCACCTTGCTTTCTTTCAATACAGGCCAGGGAACATGTAGCTGTAAATTACTAGCAAGAAGGATCTAAATATGTGACAGTGAGGCAAAGTATCTGTTTCCAAATTGTAGGATTATCAGTTCTGTTTTTTTTCTGTGGTCTAGTGTTGATTAAACCAAATTTAACACAAGTAATACATTTTATTGCCCACTCTGGTCATTATAAGTAACAAGTAAGCTAAGAGGAGAACATTATCCTAATGTCCTTTGCTGCACTAAATGGTGATGTTTAGAAACAGGCCAGAAGTTCTCAGCAATAAACCACAAGAAGCTGAAACTGAAAGCGTAAAGCTGCTGCGAGTGTCCCATGCCTTGCCAGGGCACTGAGAATGGAGGTCTGGGATCTGGGCTCTGGGCCTAGCTCTGGAAGGGGGTGGGCACTGCTAAGGGCAGCTGAGAGACCTTAGCACTGCCAGCACACCCACACTGTTGGTGCTATTGAGGGCACTCTCATCAATCTGCATGTAAAAGGGAAAAGCATACAAAGCAGCTGAATCTATTTTCCAATGAGAAATACATTTAATACCTCATTGTAAGTAAATATAACTGAAAAATGCTGAAATTGTTACTTGTGAAAGAGCTATTGATCTATTTTTTAACAAAAAGTGGAATCCAGATTTGACTCTTTGAGTAGGAAGTGGGTAAAAGGCAGTTTGAGGAGCTCCACATTCTGTTGGAAGGGTAAATATGTAAAGGAGGGCAGTTAATATTTATTCTTTCATGCATGGTCTTTGTTCTTCTCTGTTCCTGCCTGTTTTCATCTATATTCCCACTGATACCTTTTGTTCTCTCTTTAACTCCTCACCCAATCTTTGTACTCCCACAGACTTTCTCCCTTAACATTTTTTCTGTAGGGAGCAGTGGACACAAATGCTTTCATTTAGAAATTCCATCTGGGACCTTCTCAGTTCATGACGGGAAGAAAAGGAAAAAAAATAAAGGGGAAGCCAGGCAGGATAATAAGCTGAGAAATTAGCATATCTCCTGTGCTTCTAAATTCTCTTCATAAATCAAATGGTGGCTGCTTGAGATTCTAAAATGCAGCTTACAAAATGCTGAAAAGATATTCAAAATAAGATGTTGCTCCTGTTTTGAATTTGGCTTCTTTTTAGCGAAACAACACTGGATAGATTAGTTAGTCACAGATACATTAGACAAATCGTTTTATCCAGGCTCCCCCCAAAAAATAGTTGCATCAGAGAAGTCTTTTAAGAGTGGTCATGTGGAAAAGTTTGATGACAACAATGGGATCTAAGTGTGATGATTGAAGTGGCATCTGTGGGAACTTCCATCAGAGAAAAACTGCTCTATCTGCTGGCCCAGGCTGGTGGGCAAGCTGTCTGGGGAGCTATGTTGCACTGTGGGCTTTGCCTGGTTTTCCTGGTGGCCTGTTTCTCGGAAGCCTATACTGAATATTTGACCCATTTTCTCGAATCTACTTTAGAAATGAATTCATGACATAAAAGCATTTAGTGCCTAATGCAGAGGTGGCCAAAATTCCTTGCTGAGCTGGACAGATACCAAAATGTTCCTTAAGTAACAAAATCCTCCCATACATAACACACCAGAGAAAACGATGGGGACCTGAGCATGGACTGTTGATGGTGTACTTCCAGGGGTGCTGGATGTCCTTTCTCAGCATGCTAATGAGTCTTTGAAGTTTGTCAAAGAAATCTCCATTGGCTTGTGTTTTGTTTGTAGTAGCCACATCTCCTGGTAAAACTCAAATCCCCATATCAGTGCAGTTCTCCTTCAGATGCATGATATAGCCCTGGCATGAGTGCTACATTTCTACAGAGCCATAGGAAACTCAAGACTGCGCCCTCCTGAACTATTGTATGAACAAATCAATACCTTGATATTTATTTAACTGGTGGGAATCTAGATAGATGGTGTTTGGTAACATGCATCATTTATCTCTCATTATTTACTTTCTCAACTAAAACTTCATTTCACTCTGTTTTGCAGGTTTTCGATTACATCTAATTCAAAACTACAGTGCTTTAAATAGAATAAATTAGCTGATGTTAGTATAGAAGAGAATCTCTTTCTTCTTTGCATTGGCAAGGCAAGTGGAAGAACTGATTCTCTGATGGTTTGTGATGGTCTGAAAATATGTTCTTCCATTACAGCCCAATCACCGTAAAAGTTAGACTGGGGAAATGCACCAGCAGCATTAAAATGAATGCCACTGACAATAAGTCAGTTTGTAATTTCTCTTTCTTCCTTTTTCTATGCCTCGAAGGGTAAGGAAAAAAATTAATACCAATATTATCCTATTATACTATAAAGATTCCAATGGATTGAATCCACTTGCAGGAAAGAGATTTTCTGTGCACTATGCAAATATAAATCTGATGTCATTGCATAACACCTTCTATTTATTATTTTAAAAGGATATTCTTTTTCTCTCAAACTTTATGGAGTAAAGGCTTTCACTTCTTTTATTGAAAGATGAAAAGCAGAGAATAATGTACATACAAAAGGAAAAAAAAAGTCAAGTGTACTCTTTCTGATATATGAAGGTAGCATTATGCTACAAGTATTGAGGAAAATGCTTTACATTTCATTATAAAGTATGAATATCTATATATTTAGATAGATATTTCAGGTTACTCCAAGTAATGTTTATCTTTTGTTTAGCTTGTGATATTTACCACTTCAAAATTAAAAAGATTTCCTTCTCAGTGGGGATTTGGGGAAGCATATGATACATTTTTACTATTAGAGTGTCATCTCTGCCTGTATTGGGAGAATTCTTCTGCCTTTGGGGAATCAATGGCATACGAAAGTCCCGTCATTTTCCCAAAACTGTTGTGATTTGCAAGTTGCATATTTGTGCCCATTTTGTTGGAAAATGGCCTGGTTTGTGACCAAACCACTGTTGTGTTTCAATGAAAAAGAAAGAAAAAAGAAAAAGAGTGAGGCTGGGATGGACCAAAAGTAAATGTTTCTATCTATATTTGCACATCCTATCTGTATATTGATGTTCAGGAGAAATAATGGCAATTATTATTGTCATTCTGATTTTACTTATTTGCATTTGAATAAACAAGAAAGGGTTTTTACAAATTGAATCTAATTCTGTCAGTGTGACCTGAGCCACTTTGGACCAAAAATAGATAAATACAATTAATACGGCTTCTGTATCTGCTGACCTGGTCATGGACTTTCATAATGTAAGACCCATTTGTAGAACTGGAGGAACTGTTTTTTAATGCAAATTAAATTGATACTAAAAATGCATTACAAAGTAATTTCTAAATTATAGTAAAATTTAATGGGAAAGAAGATAGGTACATCTCAAAAGGATGCTGCTATTTTCAACTTTACTGGTGTTTAAAGAGAGAGTAGACTTTTGAAAACTAAGGCAAATATGATTTTAACCTCAGTTTCTGCCATTTCTTTTTTCAAAAAGAGATTGAGTAATTATTGCCTAGTTAGTTATTTACTGCAAGATGTAAAATATTTTATTTCCTGACATTTTTATGTCTCCAGCATTCAGTCCAGACCTGACAACTGACAGATATTCTATGCCTCATTTGTACACTGAAATCTTTTTTTTTTCCTAAGCATGCCATTGTCTTAAAATACAAATATGGAAATCAATATACACATGCTTTTAACAAAGAAAGCATTGCTGAACTAGCTTCCATGGACTCATCTGTCACTTTACTGACAGTAGGCTTTTAACAATGATGGTATCATCTAAAATGTTTGGCTAAAGTTGTGTTAGATTTATAATGTTGTAATTGTGATCTACTTTGTTATATTTTGAGTGAGTCAGACCAGATGGTGTGGGGAATATATTAATTAAATTTGGGGGATATTATAAAGATACATGAGGCCTATCTATCTTTAGAAAGGTTGAACATTCCTTTTTATTCTTGCATTTATGCTTAACCCTTCCAAATGTCATGAATAATTGCATTTTATTAACAATAGTAAAATTCTTTTAAACTGAGGCATGCACGAGGAGGTCCATTTTTTATTATTATTGTTTATTTTCAATCAACTGCTTTTTACTTGCTTTGTTTAATGAAGATATTTGCAAAATGGACTTCAAATCGCACATTAAGTTACTCTGTATAGTCCTATGAAATGCTAATAATAGATACCTCATCAAATAATTAAAGCTTGTATCAGTGGGTATTTGGTCGTCTTCTATTTTAATTTTAACATGTGATGGAGGCTCATTATAACAAACTGTTGCTTCTGTGGCTATAAAATCAGCACAGCTGTTGTTACTAATTAGGACTATCTAGCTGTCCTTTACACTCAGCAGAGACTGTAGCATAGGCACTTTCTAGGAGATTATGTAGCTAAATTGTTTCAGGAATTTCCTGATGTTGCTGTGGTTGACTTTAAAATCCTTGTAGGAGCTCTGCATGTTTGTGTATAAACAATACGCTGAACTTGACGTATGCCAACATCCACATCGGGGTTACCAGAATGTTTTACAGGCATGGAATACTCATGTTTTGCTATTTTTAGATCCTTCTGAAATAATAGGTGTCTATGAACATTTACTTCTGCAGTATCTGTGCATCTCGAAAATGATTGCTGTTCTTCCAGTACTGCAGTCTCTGTACATTTCACAGATGCTTCTTTCCCAGCTGTATTGTTATAGTGAGATTTTGTATTGCTCCTTTGAGCCAGTTGCAGGAAGCAAGGAGATAAGCAAAAGGATAAGGGAAAAAAGTTCCATAGTGAGCATGACACAGAAGTTTAGTGTTAATATTTTTCCTCTTTCTTACAGTATCTTCTCTTTTTCACTGTTACGAGAAAGGGATTTTTTTTTTTCTGTGCCCTTTCTGCTTTGTTGGCAGGGACATCTCTGTGCCTGTGTTGCTGCTTATATTTACTAGCATAAAATGTATTTATAAGCTGTGTAATTCTGAACCAAGTTACAAACTGGAAGGTTAAAAAGCTAAAAACAGAATTGAGAAAGAGGAAATGGAGTATTTAGTGTGGTGTTTCTTTGCATTAAGTTTTTATTTATTAGACTAACTACATTACCCTGTAAGTAGTAACTAGTAGCCCCTACTACAACACTATGTCAACATTTCTGTTCCTAATGACTGAGAAACTAATGCCCTGGTTTTAACACTTGTCCATGTTAAATACCCAATGCCCCCTAGTGCTATATTTTTATTCTTGTACCACAGAGTATGCATTTACTTCTTCACCAAATCAAAACTATCACATATATACAATTCAGGATAACACATTTTTGAGATGTTAAATATTATCATAAATCTATCTTTTAAAAAAAATAGAAAATGGGACAAAAGGTACTCATTTTCATTCTGGCTTTTAGGTTATAATCATTTCAGCCCATTCTAAGGCCACAGTTTGGATGATAGGCAGTTGAAATCCAATTTGAATTCATAATACCACATTTAATTTACGCTACCACCTGTCAATAGGAAATAGACTGAGACATATCTCCTGAGATATCCATAGGGAATGTTCATTTATAATTAACCTTTTTTTTTAAATGAAATCTTTGTCATTGCAATAGAGTGTTTGTGCCTTTTCACATTTTCTAACTGTCCCTCACTGAGAAGTACTTTAATTTTCCTTTAATATTTTCTATGAAAAGTAACAGAAGATGTTTCCTGTAATCTTTTATGTTGTTTACATCCATCTCCTTTCCTCTTTTGTCTGTGCCCGCATTAACAGCTAACCCACCGTAAAAAATAGAATGGCCTTGCCAAATTTTTGAAAAGCCCGATGAGCTTTATTAGGTCATAATATCTAGTATAAAACGTAGCTAGTGTAACTCTGTTCTTTGAAAGAAGATGTCACAAACAGATGAAATGATCATAGAAGTGGGCATTGGCACAGATTTAACCTAGTCATTATTCTTATTAGACTGCAGTTTTGGTGACGGCACAGGATGATAGCTGACATCTACTTTGAATTCATATTAGCATGCTTAACATGTTCAAATAGTCTTTTCCAACAGCTGAAAGTGCAAATGCATGTCTTCTAAGATGTTCATATAAACATTGTTCATATCTATCTATCCACAAATACTACAGATAATGTAGTTGGCTGGTACTTAAAATCCAAGATATAAAAAAATAGCTCCTCTGCATACGAACATTTGAAATCGAGGGGAAGAAGAACACAGGAAATCAAACCATTTACAGATTTTTTCCCCCCATTCAGCTTTATACTCCTTAATTCCAGAAGCAATAAAGTTTATTTCAGTGTTGGCACATCTAAGAGGATTATAGTAGTTCAACAAAGCTCCTGAGTCTTTCAAAATATTTCTTGAAAAGACATATTCCACTGATGTTTTGTCACTTAATAATACACGGCGAGGAAATAATGCAGCTCCATCAATAATTTCTTATGGCTTCTGTGAAGTTTTCCCTTTAACGTGAGACTCAAAAAATAATGTTAAATTAACATTCCTCTCTAGGGAAAATTGCTTCCCTTTTTCCCTATGAAGCTTGGAAAAGAAATGAAACCCAAACGATATGCAAACTATCTTGGCACTGGTCTCAGCCTGCAGGCTCCCTCTCAGCCTGCACTCTGAAGCAAAAGGCATTTTGCACTTTTCTGTGTTTTCATCTGTAATGCAATGTGACTCTTGAAAAGGAACTTGATTTAGATACACCAGCTTCTTTTTTCTCGTTTTTCTTCCAAAATCCATAAATTCTTCCAGACGATGCTCACTGTGAAGCTATCACAGCTCAGTAGATATTCTTGACCTGAGGTTTAGGATTGCAACAAAAACTCTACATAGTCCTTCTAATTTTTGTATGTGAATTGGGATCAGTAGCTTAGAAAGTGTATTTGGTGACGCCTTGTGATCTTGAACGAGTTTTCTCCTTACTTTGCAATTAAACTTTATGTGTAAAATGGTGATAATATTTACTCTTCATGCAATATAATTTTGAGAGCAAAGGAAAGCAGGTTTATACTGGGCACCTGCATGACTTACAGCATATGTATATATGATGATCTAATACCTATAGCATTTTCAAAATGTGAAATGGAAGTATACATACTACAGAAGTATTTCCATCTCAGAATCCTTCTGGTAACTACTACAGCAATTGATTTCTTTGCTGTTTGCTTTCTGTCAGCAAAGCAAAGGGGGAAATAGGACTACGTAGAACAACACAGAAATAAAGCCAAAAGTAAACTATCCCTCATTTCCCCACCTCATCCTAAACTCTGTAATTTCTGGCACTTGCTTATTTAAAAAGGCCTTGAAAACCGTAAACCTGTTAGCACTTCAGTCTATATAGTGCAAAGTTTCTAGCCATGGGCAGTATGTCCTTACATTTTCCAACCTAGGAAATTATCTTCCTAGCAGGAAATGGTCATAATATCATCTTTTAGGACTTAAAAAATATAGTATTGAATTTATAGATTGTCTCTTGAAAATATCTGCTCGCATAGTTGGTCTTCTCACACTGAGCAATGGTCAGCTATCAAATATCTGTCTGGTTTCCTCTGTTCTCAATTTTAAAAGTCATTTTCACTCAAGGATTCTTCTTCCCATTTCCTGCTACTGATAGTGTTGTTTGAAGGAGAACTATCCTACTTTGATTATGCTACCTATTGTAGCATGTGGCTTTCATCTTCGGATTTGGTGAGTGAAGCTAATATCATCAGACAAATCCAGATTCATCAGTGGGAGTAGCTGAGCACATATTCTGTGTCCTACTGATCTACCTTTTCCAAGTTCAAAAAATGTTCATAACACTTACTTTGAACCAAAATATAAGGAAAGATACTTGCTTATATGTGTTTGCTTTAAATCACAACAGCCTGAAATGTGCTTGTGGTCTACAGCTTTATAGGAAAAGGCAGAGAAAAAGAAACTCAGAGAAGTAAATGACTAGTTTTTTTGTGAAAGAAAGATTTGCTGGTTTACATCTTCTTTGCCAAAAATATAGCTATAACTTCTCTATGTGGTTATTAAATGTTTCAGGATGAGATTACTATGTTTTACGAACAACCATTAGGATTTTCATATGAAATCTGAGTAGTTATGTGTACAGGTGTATAGTTACATTCTTATTACAATTATTTAGCTTATTTCCTGCTACTGTTATCTCTAAGCATGAAAAACAGTAAACTGCAGCTCATGCTTAATATGTAATAGGTTTAGCTAAAATACCTCTTAAAGCAGAACTTCTCTCTTAGCCTTAGCCAGAAAGATTGTTATCTCTATGTATCATTTCATAAGTAACATAGAGATATAGTCTTCCACCAGCAGAAGAAAGCACAAACATCTTTACTAGATGATCAGCAAGTGTATTTTCCACTCTTTTGTTATTATATAAGAAAAAAAACCCAACCATCTTGTGTAGGGTGTGACCAGCAAATCTGCTATGACCAAGAAGCTGTTCTTCCTCAGAAATGGCTTTTACCCTGAAATATCACATTTATTATGATTAAATAAGAGGGGAAGTTTTCTCCTTGATATCAGCACTGTCAAGGATATAGCTTTCGGTAGTGAGGACACAGATCTCTGTGAGTATGTAATGGACCTAATGCATCAAATGTAATGGTGTGAGTGATCTCATACAATTATTTCCAAGGGGTGTTGAGTCCACATGCTATCAGCATTACTGTGCAGATGCCACAAGAAACCTGAGACTATAATTTCCACATCCAATTCAAATAATGGATATGGAAATAGAAGTAATTTCAGATAGTAGATAGATATCCCAAGCCAATAAAAAACATATAGAGCTCAATTTCCTCTTCAGCACCATAATAGAAGGTAAACAGCCATTCAGATACAGTATAGTACTCACATTGCTCTGGACACATGCAGTGTTATATGCAATGTGAAAGGTATCCTCTTAAACTCAATAAAATAAGCTGGCTTTTTATGTCCTATTATGATCTTAAATTTCACTATGTACCTCAGGAAGGGGGCAATCTTCACTTTGATGAAATATTTTACTTTGGGATTGCACACTCATTGGTGTCCTAACACATTTTTCAGTAGAACCAAAACAAGCAATGGAAGGAAAATATTTGACTCGTACAGCCAATAAGGTCTTGTTTATTTAAGCAAGCAAGTTTTGATGTCCATTTTTTACCTGACCAAAGAACATAAAGTCTTATTTCATAAGGATATAAAGTATTGTCTCTGTTTTACTTGCTACTCTTGAGTGCAGTCCTGCATGCTTCAGCATAAGAGAGTTTATTTGTGTGTGTGTAGAGAGGAATGTCAGAAGCTAGGTGTTTACACCATGCTGGGATATGGAGATAATGATGAAATTCCACATCTGTAGATAAATGTTTAATGAGTTAGTACAGTGAATAGGAGAAGTTTAGCTTTCATATAACCTGTAAGGATAAAAGGGTTTAAGTTTCATGCCTGTATTTATCTTTCTGCTGATATTTGTGTCTCTTTTAGAGACATAAACATTTTAGGTTGCAAAATGCTCAGGGCAGGCATGACACAGAGAGGTACAGTTTTTAGTCTGCCAGTATGTCCACAATAGTTAACATAGTTAATGACAGCAGTACAACTGTTCAAAGACTTCAATATTTGATTCGAATGAATATGTGTAGTGAACATGATTAATGTTCTTAGCAAGACTCTATGAATTTAAAATATTAAATAAATATTTACAAAATTAACAAGTATTATTTTATAACCAGCTGGTGAGTTCTTAGTGAATTGTGAATAGTAATTGAAAATGTGATGATAGTTTACTTTAGAAAATGTAATTACTTGTAATGATAAGGATGATGTTTCTTATTTTTATAATAATCAATAATAGATTTGTAAAATTATCATAAGTTCAACTGTACAACTTCTTCATATTCCCATGCATTTGATATAGAGACAGTTACTGATTTATGTCACCGATAACTTGAACTTGCATTTTGGATGGAAACTGATTAGAAACCTGAAATTTTCATAGCTCTATGAGAAAGTCAGGACACTTGAATCTGGTCTCTGATATCCTCAAATTTGTATTTAAATGCAGTATAAGTTGTGTGACATCAATATGTGAACTGATCAATTTCTTAAAGTTCATACTGTATGGGACATTCTCTCACTCTTCTTTCTTTGCAAAGACTTAAAAAGGTTGAAATACTGGCAAACTCCAGGGGAGGGGAAATATCAACTTTTCTAGCCACACCTATTAAGGCATTACCCTTTAAGAAATTTGATAGAGGAAAACCAGAGGATTCTCAATTTTAAACACTGAAAAAAACTTAGAAGATTAAGAACACGTTTTTCTTCAAAAACATATTCTGATGATATGTCAGAAATTTGACTTGTGAAAATCATAAATGTTTAAGTCTTTAAGGTAGCTCAGATCAGTTATGAGGAAAGTGTTGCTCGAGCTTGTGGACTAGAATCAAAGTTTGTGTTCTGGGTGTTTACAATCTACATTGAGGACGAGTAAGTGAAAAAAACATTTTATGAACGTGAACTGATGCTGAGAAATTTTGTTCTACTTTGGGTGATTTCCACAATTTTAAAGAGATGTGGAGCATAAATCTCTTGATATTTTCAAGATATAGTTTGGAAATTCAAACATACAGATTTAGTACTGTTAACATCATGTCAGTTACTTTGGTAAAGTGAAGGTGTGTTTTCCATTGCTTGAATAGGAACTCTGCTAAAGAAACAAGCCAAAATTCTTCCCTTCTGTCTTTAGCTTACTAATCAGAGGCTGAAAATACAATATTTTTGCCACTGTGAAATAAAGTCTTCCTCATTGCAGAAGTACACTACTTGATCTTATGGGCGTTTAGTATTTTATGACTTCATCTCAGCTTCTTCATTACTTATAAATCACTGACAACTTCATACTTAAGCAATTAAAACAAGTAACAATTAGCTTATTACCCCCATGATCCATTGCACAATAATTGCACTAGAGAATTCATTTAACATAATAAAATGAAGAACATTAGAAATCATTTTGTGCAGAGCCAGCACTAGTTTGACAATAAGCTTTATGGTGGTTGAGTACCTTATGCTCTAATAAAAGCAAATAGATTTTCCATTATTGTCAGCCACTCACGTAAAGCCAGTAGGGCAAATGGTGATTCTAAGTAAAGAGTAAATAATCACACTGGCAGAATATCTCCTTTCAAGTTAAAAAAAGTAAACCCATTTATGATTGTTTCTTTCCCATCTTGTGGATGCAGAGAATTGTTTATTAGATGTACACATTAGAAGTTATGTTAAATAAGTAAAAAAATGTTAAAAGTAAATCTGCAGTATCAATATCTGTGCAAGTTTGGAATTGATCATGTACACGATAATAAATTGAAGGTCATAGAAAATGAGGAGCTGGCATTGTATCAGTGTATGATTTCAAAAAGCCATTAAATCCTTTTCTTCTGTCTCCAATGTACTGCAAAACACGTAGATGAAATCTTGCCATATTTCAGCTGAATTAAGAGCTGAATCAAAGCCTAGTGAAGTGATTAATATCTTTCTCAGCAGCTTTGGTGGACAATATCTTTTCCCCTCTTGAATACAATGCTTGCTCAATACTGTGTCATGGGAAACCATTAGTCAAGTGTCTTAACAAATAATGTTAACAGCCTGTAGTGGCTGTCAGTTCTACTGACCTCTACCATCTACATTCTCATAAGTGCTTTTTACCCTTTAGTGAGTTCTAATGCCTTTTATTCCTTCCAATATTACCACAACAGCATTTTCCATGTCTTTTCAGATACTTCACTGAAATAAGTTTATAATCTCTTTTTCTTATCCTCCCATAATTTTATGTACTACTTTTCCATATCAATGACAGTCTATTTTATTCCAGAGCTGACATTTGCAAATTACTTTTTAGAGGTAGTATATTCAGAGATGTCAGGAACTGGCAATCGATTTTTAATTCTACCATTTTACTTATTCACTTCCATGGGAGTGGCACAATTGGAAGCAGATTCTGAATAGATTAGTTTGCAGATCCTCCCCAAAATTTTATATATCTTTGAATTTATTTCCTTATTAAATAATTTATTCAACATTAAGACTGCTTCCTGTGGAATTTATGTTCTTATTACAAGGCATGTGGAAACTGTTTCTGCCAGCTCCTTCAAGAAAGTAAGACATCAGATGCCCTTTGCTTCTATTCTCATACATTTTGTTTGGGACAGAGACTACTGCTCTTTTACTTCCAACAAAAGCACACAGAATAATGCCCTAAGCAAAAGCAATTGTGCAGTTGAACTAATATGGAGATGAAAATAAACTGCTAAAAGAATAATGACAGTATAGTTAACTGCTTTTTCTGGCAACTAGCAAGGAGTCAGAAGCTGAATTATGGTTCTTTTTTCAGAAAACATACAACAGTTTGACAGCGTCAGGAGAGATTTCCATGTGATATGGTACCAAGCTGAGTTAGAATTCTCTTCTAACATACCCCATTCTTCCTAACACACTCTTCTCAGAATGTTTGAGTGTTTGTTGTCTGGAAAAATTTGTTTCAAATTTCTTTTGTGTTTTTTTTTTGTTTTTGTTTTTTTTTGAAATCTCTGTCGTTTAATTTCCCCAACCACACGACTAAAATGAGTTTAAATCCCTGCTCTACCCTACACCATCCTACTATATGAAGTGACATTACCAGTGCAGGAGTGACAATTAAAAGAATTATAAAAGCCTGATTGTAATTAGTTGAGGTTTCATTGTAAAGCCTGTATTAAAGCATGTTGTGGAAAGTGTTTTGAATAGTTGCATTCTGAATGTTTTTATCTTAAAGAAAAACACATCAAACTATTATTCAATAAGCAAGACATTTAAATTAATTTAGTAATTATTACTGACATCAGGACAAAAGAATATAAATACAGAAGTTGAATGCTTTATTCTGTTAGAGTTATTGGTTCAGCTTATTAGACAAAATTAAATAAGATACTAAACAATCCTGGGAATTCAAAACCATAATATAGGGAAGTAATGCCCTTTCCAGTGCCCTTTATTTTCTGCCTATTTGGAAGAAAGAACATTTAACCTCTGTGTTAGCAGTGATAATAATGGTGGGTGGTACATAATAATCTTTCAGAGGAAGCCTACGAAAAGCTATTTAAATATATGACAAGTAAATAATACATAATTAGTCAAGTTTTCTGCATTCACTGACATAAAAAGATTAATGAACATTTCCTCTCACTTTGACAAAAGAGTTGAACAATTATTCTAGTCCTTTCTACATTGTATTAGATTAAGAATAACTAATATATTTTACATTTTGTTAAGAATATATTAAAAAGTTGCATATTTTTCCATTGTATATTTTCCAAGCTCTGTGCTTTTATTTGTGGTACTCTTCTTCAAAACAATGCTTTGTGAGGATAAATTACAATATGTTATTGAAATACTTCCTGTTTAATGAAACTCTGGTGATAACACTGTCTTTTTAATGACACAGCTCTTCTTGGGGTGAATGCTGATCTCCTTTTTTTTCTATTTCCTGACCAAGTCTTTGCACATTAGCAGTAACCTGCAGGTAATTTCTTTTTCCTGTTTATCAGTCAGGTCTCAGAGTATTACTTATCAGTAGACTCTCAATGGACATGAATCTTATACCTCAGATTACCTAATCTCTTTTGATTTTACATGAAACACTGATGTTCTTTTCCCTCTAGGCAAAGACAGTAATGGGAAATGGTAACAAAAAGTCTTTTCAAAACAGAAGTGGTTTGGGTTGTTTTCTTTGTTTGGGTTATTTTTTTAAATGAAAAAGCATCATAGAAACCATGAGAATGCATTTCTTAGCTTTCTTCTAAAACTTCTCTTTCACTGTCAATGAGAAGAGTCAGTTCTGAAGAATCACAGCTAGACTGTCTTCCTCCATCAGAGTGTCTTCCTGCATAAGTTCAGAAAAATAATTCCATCTTTGTTCAAGTAAAAAATAACTTCAGTGCCTTCATTTTCTCTTACTGTTTCCCCAGTACATCAACCTATATTTAACGGCTGTCATGGTTTAACCCAGGCAGCAAACATGCAGCTGGTCATTCAGTTGTGGGAAGGTGAAGAGAATTGGAAAATAAGAAAAAAGCAAAACTTCTGGGTTAAGATAAGAACAGTTTAAGAACCAAAATTAAGTATGATAACAATTAAAATGTAGAATAATAGAATATACAGAATGCTAATAGTTGTAATATAGTAATAATAATTTTAATAAAAAGCAACATAACAAAAAGAGAGAGAGAAATTCATCATACCATTACAATAATATAATTGTATAGTTATATGTGCATACATAGTTATACTCTGCATAGATTGAAGAGTAGGACCAAATGTCCATATAGCAAAGTATCTATCAAGTATTTGTAACTTATATCCATACCTGAATCTAATACTCTGATGATGGCCTGTAGTTAGGGAAGAACACAGCTGCAGTTAGGGAAGAGCACAAGCCCAGGTCAAGTACACATTCTCTCCAGAAGCGTTTCTAGCTCCTGACTATCCCTTGAAGATGCTTTGTTTTTCCTCAAAGAAAACTCAAATAACTTTTCTAAAGAATTAACTAGTTATTTGAGTTACAGGAAATCTCTGAAGTTATTTCTTTAGATTACATTGTTCTTTGAACTGTGACATTTAAAGAAATAATTACAGGAAATCTCTGAAGTTATTTCTTTAGATTACATTGTTCTTTGAACTGTGACATTTCTGCCTTCCATCACATGTGAAGCTTTAATGAACAATTATGCTTTTCCTCTGAAATATTTCTAGGTTTTGCAGTTAATAGATGTGTACAACTGTCAGCATATGAGGTCTATTGGCAACATTTTCACTAAGTAAGCTTTCTGAAATGTTGTTTTTGATTCTTCATTGATTTGAAATATCTTAAAGGTGTTATCCTTATCAATTTGTTAAAGCAACCAAGATTCCAGAATGATGTTTATTGTTGGTTTGTCTTACAGTTTTGTGAGTAACGTGGACAAGTGAGTAGTATATTCTTGATCCTTGAATTAGACATTTATCCTGACTGTCTGTACAACTGCATTCACCAAATGTACTAATCTGCACTGAACCTTCTCATTTCCATAGTACATTATAGAATTTAGTAAAAAAAAACTTCCTAATTCTGCATTTGTCTTAAAAAAGTGATGATTGAGTATATTCTGAGAAAACCAGTTCTTGATACCAGCCCGTCACCATGTAGTAATAGATTATATTACTATATATATAGTGTATATATATTACTAGATATATGATACAAAGACACTGATTTCCAAGCAAAAGATACTCATTAGAAATGTTTTAAATAATCCTAATAACTTATTATGTGACAGTGAAATATGTAAGTGGTTATATTTGATAGTCAGTTATTCAAAATGTATTTATAGAGAAGGAGACCAATCATATAATTTCTCCTTTTATGTGTTTTTAATAATAAGACTTCCAAAAAAAGCTCGCTAAAACAGCTGGAAAGTATCCTTCCCAGAGAGTGTCCTTCATCCCATTGTCTAGGTTGTAAATAAGGATATTAAACAGTATTGGCACTAGCACCTGTGAGTAGCACCAGTCACCAGTTGCATTTTCTACTGCTGACCAAATGTTGACCCTTCCAGACTGATGGTCCAGCTATTTTCCCATCCATTTATCCCTCCCATATTTCACTAATGTGGCTGCAGGCTGTCTCTAGGATAGTTTAACAAAAGCCCTGTTGAACTCAAACTGCACAACACACACTGTCTTCTCCTTGACCATGATGTCAGGCTGTCTGGGTCCAATTACTTCTTGGGTCAACTGTCCACCTCTTCTAAGTTCTATGTTGCCTTTCACCTTTAGACTTGTCACATTGCTTTTCACATTGATAGTTTGGTGATCATGGTTCTAATTGTCTATCTAAATAGAGATGCAGTAGGAAGTTTTTGGATATCTTCCTAGGCTACTCAAACAATTACACTGAGATCAGCAGAGGCAAACATATCAGAAAAGATGGATCATTCTGAATGACTATTCAGAGCTCTAGGTGAAGTCTGAATATCATCCTCTCGGGCTGCTCTGTGGTATAGGCAGAAGAGACCTTAAGAATAAACATGCAGAATTTTAAAAGCCTGTTCAAACAGATCTGCATCAATTAGCAGAGCAGGGATTTTACCCATACATTTTTCAGTTTCCTAAGTAATCTCTTACTTTACTCTGAAGCATCAAATCTGTCTGGAAATGTGAACTTTTTAGAAAAGAGCATAAAGATAACATTAATTACACCAGCATATATTACCAGTGTTCCTAATCAAATGAGTTAGAGGAGAATTTGGATGCAATTCCAAAGTTAGAATGGTTTTTCTGTTCTTTTTAGAAGATCTGCTGCTGCACTGATGCTTTCAAAGCCCTGTATTCTCTTTTTCCCAAGTTACATGGTTATGAATATTTAAAATACAAGAGCAATATTTTAAACTTTTTAGACCTCACAGTACTGTGGACTTTAGGATGGTTTTTAGTATGAGCTCTCTACTTCATGCTTCAGCTGTATATAGTTTAGCAAGAATCTAATAATGTATAACAATGTTATACAAAATTAATGTAATAAAACCTTGGAGCAAATTGTCCTGCCTATGTACAGTTAAGAAGCAGCAGCCTTCAGAATTTTAATGCTGTTGGAGATGAGGGATTTGTAAATGGGTTCTTAGCTTCACCTGAAGTTGACTATATGCTTCCTGATTCACAGTATATATGTTTAAACAAAAATGCCAACAACTATATTTAACCAGGCTATGGCAGGAATAACTAATAGAATAAAGTATAGTAAAATTAGTTATGGTATCTGTCATAATTTCTTTTTTGTATGGTTAATTTGATTCTCACTTGTTCATTGCAAAGCCCACTGAAATTTGATTGGTGTAGATCTTCCAGTAAGGGCATTCAGTATTTTGTGCTGAGTTTTTGTTTTTTCCTGCTTACCATGGAGAACCATGCACTCAATTCAGCATTATTAGTGTTATCCATCTCATTTTGTAGCAAATTACAAATGCATTCATGGAAGGGGACATATGTTCTTCTAGAACGTTTTTATCAATGAAAATTTCTTATGCATTTTGAATGCAAATCCAGTGTGCTTGAATGTCAAGATGATCTTAAAGAACAAAATAAAGAGTGAACCCTGAGAAAAACTCAGACCCTGTAACTATATACACAATATTATCTTTCAGAAACTGACTGAGGATATACTTTAAATATCACATTTATTCACATTGAATTTTTTGTGATTAGTTTGGAAAGTTCCTTTCAAAGCTGGAATTTTTCTGCTGCATGAATACACATTTTGCGCTTTACTATCGTATATTAAAGCTTACACTCACTGTGTTGGATCCATGCAGAATGCCTAAACATGGCTTCACATTTTTCTCTGATGATTTTTTTTCCCAACAATAGCTAAGAAAATTCTTTGTAAGAAAGAGCGAGGATTGGCAAAATAGTTTGTCTGTCTCATAAGTTTTCAGTTGTTCTGCTCATCTAATGATGTCTGTGTCCCGCTTCTCAAAGAAAAGAAACTGTAAGATCATTTTAAGTTTATCCTCTTCAGAAGACTAAGAGAAAGCAGAACCAACTCCCCCACTCCGTTATGTGTTAATTTACCTGAACAACTTTGTGATGTACCAACTTTCTCAATTGGCAGTTACCACCTATCCTGCTACCATTGAACAATCTTGGCCTTCACATTAGGAAGAATCATGGGTAAAACTGACTGGTGTCAATTTTCCTGGGAAATAGTTTGTGCAGCGAAAAGCTGTTTAAAATATCCTGAGAGAGATGAGATAGCCACTTCAGAAAGCAGGCTAAACAAAACCAAACTTGATCGTAGCTCCTTTATGTTTCTACCACAGTAGAACTGTTGCAGGTTCTCATATGAAAATCTGATGATGTTGTTTATACTGGGACTACTGAGTTATATCACAGTCTCTTAAATACTCTATAATTCTAAATAATGGATCTCAGACCACTTTGCAACTTACTGTCTGTCAATGACAAATCTCAATAAAGGACTCACATACTTAAAAGCTGTAATGAAAGCTCCAGTGCAGAACTTCTTCCCAGAGGAAAACGCAGTTATGAGCAACTGTGGCAAATGTCAACATATACTTTTTCATATAAGAAATCTTCCTTTTTTCATTTATTTTTTTCTCATAGTGATAGGTAAGTAAAAATATATTAGTGAAAATTATATATTGACTTCATAAACAGCTGAAAATATGTTCTATTAAATATTAGAATTGAACACTCCAGTGTAATTAATCTATATGAATGTACTGCAGCTGGAAATAGCAAATAGTAAGCTGCCTCAGCAGCTTTCTCTAGTTTTTAAAATGCCATGTTCATTGTGAAACATGAATAAATTAGTAAAAAACTGCTACAAATTGTACTTACTTAGAAGCTGGTATTTCTATTGGGTCTAAGTTTTTATTTATCCCAAGAAAAACAAAAAAACAAATAAACTACGCTCTTGGGGACAAAGACCAGTTGTCCTGCCTTCTACTCAGTGAATTTGAAATGACAAGATTTGAGAAATCCTTGCTCTTCCAGCACAGTGCAATATTCAACTACATTTAGAGCTCTGCAGTGTACTGTAGCTTTATTTGATCAGTGTGGAGTTTGTATTATTTATCTCAGAGAACAGATGAAAAGAGTTGTAAAGGAGCAGAATTTGTTTTGCTTTGATTCTTCTCCTCTCCACCATGTGAATGCAGTGTGATAAAAAGGTAATTCTACTCAAGTAGAGGTTAATTTTCATGACCACATAGCATGAAAAGTAGTTCTAGGACTACAAACTTTAATATTGACAGTGACAGTGTTAAGTCAGTGGCTATTTGCTGTATGCAAGCATAAACCAAGTGTTTTATGGTTCAATATAGCTAGAGTAAAGACATATGTGTGGAGACAACCACTAAAAAATACTGTTATCATTTCAGCTGAATAAAATCTAACTCATTTTGTAGATCTTAATGCAGATGATATGGTGCAATTTTAAAATACTGTTATTTTTTACAAAACTCATAAACCATGAGGCATGGGATACAGCCAAGAAGCTGGGATAGACAACACTCTGAGGCTACAAAAATGATGACTTTCATCATTTCTATGTTGATCAAATTGTTGAAGTTGTAAAATGTTCTTTTGACACACTTAAGGACCTGCAATTTTTGGGGGCATAAAAACGTGAATGAGAGACTTTCACTTACCCTAAGTGTAACAACTCTTTGAAGCTGCAAGATATTGCAGAATTATGTTGCAATAAAAATTTTAGTCATGTAAAAAAGCACATTGCAACAGTTTAATTTAATAATATGTATGTGGGCTTGCTCTAGCTTTTATAAATACTATACAGTTTTGATAATTTCCCAAACACAACTATGCAATGATTATATATCTGGAATGGTTGAAAGCATGAGGCAAGTATAATCTAAGCAAGTTTTCCTAGAATAATTGTATACTGTCATGTGTGATTGGCTAAGTATTACATAAAGTACTCAAAACATAAGCAAGCAGGAATCTTTAATTAAATAAAAACAGTACTGTGCAGATGTTTGTCTTTTTCCATGAACTTCAGGAGTGATTTTTTATTAATAAGTCCATTGTGAATGTTTCCTCCTCTGAAAGACAGCCTTAGAACTAAGAGCAGTGAATATTGTGCTTCACAGAAGCTCTAGATGTGCAGCTGTTTCCCCAACCTGTCATGCCTATGCTTTGTGTGACTATAGCTATGACGTCCTAGAGCAGAGGAGCTATATCCTGTAATATCCTGTGTAATATTCTGTTCCTCTACTTATAAGTTCAGGAAACTCTGTGATGCATGACATTGCTGAGTGTCACTCATGCATGTCAGGAATCAGTGAGAGCTGCTTGGTGCCCATCTCTATCCCCCATGACCATTTGAGCACAGATGAAATGAAAATTCTTGTACTCTCAGGGATTTTCATGAAGGTCAAAGTCAGAATTTGTCAGTGACAGAAACATCCACTGAAAATGAAGCTAAAAGTGGTTTAGACCAGTTGTGCAAATTCCTGGATATACTTTAGTACTATATACTTCTGTTTCAGGAACTTTATATGTCAGAGATGTTAAGTATTTTGCAGTTTGATTGTTTATAATACTGTGCATAGGCCTGAACCCATGCATAAACTGAACTTCTGACTGTCCTCACTTCTTGAAGATGAGCCTACAGTCAGCCTCTTGATTGCAGGAGAAAGTAGAATGAAAAAATTTGACTTTAGAATAGATCTAAATACACTCCTGTCTGATGGAACTGGGTATGCTCTGCCTTTGAGTACCTAAGCTCACTTTTGTAGAAGACAAAACTAACATACACATTGAGGCTGTGTGTAGTTTCAGTTCCTAGCTGGCGTAAGAACACTTTGGAATTGTTTCATTTTTTTATTTCTTCTCAGTAAAAATGGGAATTGTGCCATTTATATTCTTAGAGAATGCTGGTTTTAGATGTTCAGAAAATTTAATGGAGAATGTTGTATAAATACCACCCCCCAAAAAAATTCAGTAAAGCCAATCTATTAGGACATACTTAACAGTAGCTTACAATGGATAATTATCCATTGCTTCACTGCTACTGGGCAATTACATTGCCAGTGAACTAAATTAGTCCATCTGTGGGTTATGTGTCGCTAGGTTATTCAGTTAATTATATTACAGTATATTTTTACTCATGTGAAGCAGAACTATCTAATGCTTAAAAGACTGAATAATGAATTTAGAGGTGTGGTTTAGATGCAACTCATTATGTAATGTTCTCATTCATCACACTGTCTTGTCTTCCTCATCTGAGGTTCTGAAAGAGTTAAAGACAGTTCTGTGAACTTCATTACACACTTTGTGATTAACAGAAAGAGAGTTGGCATTGCCTCCTTGTAGATGAATGCTTTGAATTATTTTGTATGTGTCTGTTACCCAGTTGAGCAATCAGTATGTGATACAGAGCTTTACATAGCAGGAAGAAGTGGGAGCTATATCAGCATTCTGAGGAAGAAAACCTGAAATCCTTTTCATTTTTCTTCAAATTTTCAGAAGTGGGTACTTAACAGCACAGTTGCATAACCTAAAGCTGAGACTTCTAAAATGTTTATTGTAGCTTAAGTGTGCATCAATGTAGAGGTAATTAAAACAGTCAGAAGAAATTTTCTGACAAGATGACATTTTCAAAACAAATAAAGATTCTCCAGATATTTATAACTTTATGTCAAGGACAATTTATACTCCATGTCATATTACAATATTTAATTTGTTTTTGTTGTCATACAACATTAGCTTTAAAAGACTTTTAATATTTCAGCAGCTGCTGCATTGCCCCCATCACTACTGAAAAAACATTCAGTACTGCATGTACACAATACACCAAGCATTTTCTTTGGATTACTCACCACCCATCCCTAGGTGAGGGTCTTTCACGTGAACAGTTAGCTTCTGGAAGTAGCAGAATCCATATGAGTGAAATTGGGAGGAACAGAACAGAAAACCAGCAGCTTTGATTACTGCTAGCAATCCTATCTAGTAAAGACCTTATGCCAATGGCCCTACTGACATACGTTGTGATATGTATTGTTAGATGTATCATGCTGTTCTGATTGAGTAAAGGGGCAGAACTTGTCCCTCTCAGTAAAAAGCAAATTGTTCCCTGCATTATCATGAATTGACCTTGGATTATGGTCTTGAAGAAGTAGATCAGTGAGAGCATTTTGATTTTTATCTATCAGACTTCTGTATGCTCAGTCTAAGATTGGCACACTGTGTATTTACTTTGAAATTATTACTAGTGTCAAGAATCCGGAGGAAGTAATACTGTTATTTTTACCGTGCTTCTAATAGATGTGTGAGAGTTAATAATTAAAACAGATGCTTCAGGGTCAGATATGTTTTATTATATCTGTCTTGGTCATTACAGATTTCTTAATTACTTAGAGAGGTCAATTAGAATACATCTCATTTCTATTCTAAATTAGATCTCCCTGTGATGGTTATGAAACATTCTACTTTATTGAACAAGAGAAATATATAGCAATCCAAGATAAGAATAGGACAATAAATATTATAGGAAAGGTCTGATTATGATGGTATTGCTAAGCCTTTGGGTTTTTTCAGTCCTCTAATTATCAAAATTCTGCAGCAGTACTGAAAATATGACACCACCACTTGGATTGATAAATCGGAAATGACACAATTCAGAACAGTGCTTTGAACCTGTACCAGAGGTTAAAACTATTAACAGTGAAGTAGCTTACTGAAATTAGACTCTACTTGAAGCAAATTGATGTCATTGATTTGTATGACAGGCTGGAGTACTCAGCCTTTAGTGAATGTGAGTGTATCTGAGTTAAGCAGAGGGTACTGTCACCTTCACATTTTTAAGGACTATCCCAGACCATTCCCACTGTCAAATTTCAATTACATAAATTTGGTAGGAAAAGATGTTCTATATGTCTTTTATCTACCCTCAGCTGCTGACAAAACAAACTGCCTTTTTCCATATTTGGCATTTATTAATAATATTTTGAATACCATTGCGCTTTTTAAGCTGAGTGTGGTGGAATTCTCATGTGGGATTATTAAATGAGTCGATTTGCATTCTAATGAGAACAAATGTTTAGGATTGCATTGTTAAAATGCTAAAACGGTGTGTGTATAATTATTTTGCAGCTTAGATTCGCAGAACTCATTTCCCCAAACTCCTTTTTTTAAATAACTAAAGAGACAGAGCATACTGACGGCTGGAGGGGAGGTGATTAGGGTAATTTAAACTGTTCACAAATGACTTTGCTACTGAATGAAAGCATTTCTTTGGCTTTGCTGTGCTCCTTTCATTATCTTTAAGCGGCTGCAGTGTTGAGTCCCATAAGAAGTCTCACCAAGCTCTCTTTCCTTGTACAATTTCTCATTTGTATTGATTAATCATTTTGTAATTCCATTCTAGGTTGCCTTGCTCATCTTTAAGGCATGTGCTGCTTTTCTTTGCTTGTCTATCCTGTAACGGTTATGTTGTCTCTTCTAATACCTTAGCTTTATCACTGCAAGTCAAGCTTTAAAACATTAATCCCTTCATGCTTTAATTTCATATTCTATTACCAGAATGAATGCAAATACTGTTTCCTTTTTGCTCCTTTTTAATCATCTTCACTACAGCTTTTGCAAATGGTCCAAGAGTAAAGTAAGCTTTTTATTACAGTCAAAGTCGAAGATTTGTTCGGCTACTCTTTTCATATATTTTTCCACAACTATTGCCAAACAAGAATTGTTTACTGCAGGCTTCTGAGATGTTCTGCTGTCTTTCTATCCCCATCTCGTGCATTGCAAAGCAGTATTGTTTAAAATACTGCTTTCCTAAGAAAAGCTGTATGTAGCTCAGGGCAAATTACCATAAGATACTGCAAGGAGGTTTTAATAAAGTCTTGTTTCTCTCCCCTCCCCGCTCTGTATTTCTTGTCATAAGCAATTGTGGTTGTGAGATGTGGGTAGGGGCTGCTCTTTAACTTGCTGTGTGAACCACCAGGCACCACTGTGGCATTCTAAACTTATGTAAAATGTATACTGAGAGACCTTAACAGCTCTATAGTGAAGCTCAAGTTACACTCTTCAAGCAGGTTTTAAATCCCTGAGATTGACACAAAGTTTTTTTTCCAAAGATCCCATCAGAAAACTTGTACCATTTTCAGTAGGAAGAATACATGTGGAAGTTTCTAGCTAAAAAAACCACAGTCTGGCTACGGATCAGAATTTTAATAATTTGCAGCCCTCTACAGAGTTTTTCATTATTTTTTCAGATCCTGACCTTTGTTAGTTGTGACAACTGCAGGGTCTAATTTCTTTTAAAACATAATTCTAGTCTTATCTGAATATTCCCAGTTCTCATTAGCAGTAGCATCTTTTCCAAAGAACCCAAACATCTCATTCTCTCCAGTTTTCCTAAAGGAGAGGGAGGAGCTGCATCACGGGAGACAATGCTAAGTGTCATATCAGAGGGCAAAGAGCTGCATAGCAATCTCTGCTAACACTCAGGAAGAACAAAATTTTTCCTTTTCCTTCTCACTATTCTAATGTTGCTTATGGAGGAAGTACTCAATGAATCATAGAATCATTTCAGCTAGAAGAGTTCTTTTAGTGAGATAAATTATCTCAGATATTAATTATATCAGATAATTTCCTTGTAAAAGTTGTGTTTCCAATTCTCCTCTCTGCAACAAACTTGGAATCATTGTGTATAGGATGAACAGAAGATTTGTTGAGGCACCTGTGCTTATATGGACTTACCTCTGTAAAGACAAGAGGCTCCACTGCCTTTTTCAGTGGGTACTTGAGAATATAACCTACACACCATCTTCCATGATGCATTTCTAAGCATTTGAAAACAGATAAAATATTAAGTTATGCTAGTCTTAATTTCTAACAACACCTCCACCAAAACAACGTTTCTCTTGTTTTGTAATTTTGTTTTCTTTCAGCACTAATGGTAAACTTCTGAAGAGAATTGAAGTAGCACATATGCAACTTCATGGACATGGTAAACCTCAGAAATGCTTTGCTTTTTTACCTTCACAGCTTGCTCACCCTTTTCAACCACTCACAAGTTACATGATCCACGACAAACCTTCAAGTTCATAACACTTATGTTTACAGAAAAAGACTAAGTATTTCTATGAAATTAGGGAGAAAAATTATGAATGTATCTGTTACATTATGAAAGAGTTAGCTCCATTTTGTATGTTTTTATGGTGACATGATAAAGCCATTAATCATTATCAAATCACAATGTTCATCAGCATGTATTTACAGCTTAATTAAGAACTGTGCTGTTTGAAACTGCCAATTAATTATCAGAAACACAAGCACCTCTCCACCCAAAATGTGTTAAATCATTGGTTATCATGATCTTTCTTTCCTTCACAACATTCTTTAAATATCACAGGCTCCAGATTTTCCTTAGTTCAGGTATACAACGAAAGGCTTATTAAACTTCAGAAGCTTGTGGTTTCTAATATTTATTAGCAGTTAGGTTGACTTTAGATGCCTACTGTTTTGGGCTAGGGCAATGCCATTGGCTAATAGAGGATAAAACTCAATATTCATAGCATAGTGTTTTACTCCATTTATTTTAGCAGTCTCTGGTTTATTTATGGCTATTCAGAAATGAGTGTTAACTTATTTGTTCTTCCCTCTTGTGCTCATAAAACCAGGAACTGGTAGTCAATATGCTAAACATCATCATCTTTTTAACCACAGCAAAATTTAGAAAAATTCTGTCATCACGAGTCAGCTCACTAAATACCCACAATGAGTGTCTGCCTGCCCGCGTGCATACTTATACCTCTTCTTCAGACAACACGTACTGCTCAAGTGTGGTGTGTGATTTAGATGAGAAGTAAAAAAAAAAAAATTTCTATTTAAATTCTTGCAATGCCTGGTATGAAATTGATGTTTATAGAATATTTCAGAGATTAACACACTCAAAGGCAGTGGTTGGACATCTCCTCTTCTAGAAGGTTCATTCAGCATGAATACCACCTTGTGACTGAAGACATTTAACATCATTGAGTCCCATTTAATGGTTACATTAATTATATTTAATGTCAACTTGCAGCACTCACTCATATTGTACCACTAAATGTTGCTCTAGCCACAGAGGACTTTCTCACAGAAGAGGGGCTGAGAGGCTCAGGTGTTTCTGGGTTGAGGAGGAAGGGCCCAGGTGGTGCACACAGGTGAGGGAGGAAAGGCGGCTCCCCAGTGAGCAGGGGAACATGGCGCAGCTGAGGCTGACATTATGGCCAGGCCTTCTGGGGCAGCTGTGGAAATAGGGGCAGAAGAGCAGGAGAATGAAGGTGGGACAAGGGTATGCAGATAAGGTAAAGTAGCTGTTGTTTTTTATCAGGAATTTTTTTTTTTTTTTTTTTTAATGAGGGCTTGGCAAAGAGCAGGAGCTCGTGTGGGGGTGTCCAGGGCAGGGCAGCCCTGAGGTAAAATGGCGGTGGGGAAATAGCCCCAGGACTTTGGTAGTGGGTGGTCTCCTGAGTGGGCTTGTTCTCTTCCTGGGGATGTATGCTCATGGTGTGTCTGTGGTGGGAGGTAGTGAGGTGCAGGAGAGCAGTACTTGACACGGCTGGAATGGAGGCTGTGCTCAGTGCTGGTACTCACCAGAAGCCCTTTGCCGACGAGGCGGTCATTAAAAGTGGTGTGAGGGCAGAGCAGATTTTGGTATCTTCTGTAAAGATCAAGTACTATAAGCACAAACATTTTAAAATGCTATTTTCAGTTATATACTTAGTGATCACGCTAATAATCTGCTTGGGACAGAAGTAGAAAAACTAGAAACCACCGCCAGTAAATATAGACTCAGCTTTTCAGGGTGCTGTTATCATTTGCATATTAGTATGCAAATGTCTTATGTAGGTGCAGTTGTATGTTTGTACTTCTTCCTGTCAAATGATCATATGACTACTCTATAAATGAAAAGGAAGGCTTTCGTGTCATTATTTCAGATCTGTAATAGAAGGAAGTTAAGGGAATTTCTGTGTGTTTTATTTGTGTCTGTGATTTATTTCTCTAAGTATCCCTGAGTACAATTGTTTTGTGGTCTTGTTTCATAGCTTAATGAGTTAAGCTTTGGCAGTATTATTGATACTTGTATTCTTGAGGGGAAAAAAAAATTGTGTTTGTGTCCTTGGATTTTCATGTTTATGAAACAACATTAATTCTATCACAGTTATGTTTAAAAAAGAAAAAAAAACAACCACCACCTTGAAAAAGGAATATCTAATTTGCTGCAGAGTGCTGTTTAAAGAAGGCTTTCATTAAGTGTATTCAAAGGGGATCATTTCCTGCTCTGTTTTTGCACAAATACTAAAAAGCATATGTTGCAACCAGGTTCTTTCATTTATCAGACAGCACTTCAAAGAATGAAAGACCTTCAGTGTGTACATCATCACGCTCTGATGGGAACTTTTGCTGTAAACACATATTTTAATCTTTCAGACATTTATAATATCTTTTTTTATACTTAAGAATGTGGTACAAAATTGAAGATGAAGATGTCTTTTTCTGACAGAAAAACTGTTTATATTAGACTTCTGACTGTTAACCGGTATGCTACCTACATATAGTTAATGAAATATTGAGGATGACCAATAGGTCTTAAAAAAGGTGTTTCAGTCTTGCTCTCTGTCTCAATTTCT
The DNA here is from genome assembly GCA_013401255.1 of Urocolius indicus. NCBI lineage: Eukaryota > Metazoa > Chordata > Aves > Coliiformes > Coliidae > Urocolius > Urocolius indicus. The sequence goes on along the minus strand of WBNH01001171.1, from coordinate 1,104,217 downwards.
GGTAGAAAAATAACAGAATGAAGAATGAATGAAATGTATATTGTTACTTAATTGTTTTTGGACAATGTAAACTTAAACATCCCAGCCTTGTTGTCTACACAGTAAGGTTTTTGGATCTGTGAGCTTGAGAAGAAATACTCTTACACAGAAAAACTGTGCATGTGATTACTTCATTTTTTAAAAAGAAGGTAGGCAAAATGATACACTTAGTCTGAAAATTAGTCAAGTAATGCAAGTATCTAGATTACCTTAAGAGATGCTAAATTCTAAAGCTTTTGCCACTAGATGCATGATTTTTGTGTGGATAAAGAGATGGATAGCTGATTTTAATTTGTATCTTACTAACATGCTTGAAAAACATTGTAGGAACTTGCTCAGCATGTTAACTAGGTGAAATTATATCTATTTGCATGTTTCCATGTAGATGCATTTTAATTTCTTGAAGTGTAGACCAGCACAGCCAGATTCTGTTTTCTCATGCTCAAGAGCATGAAGCCTGTTAAGCACTTCAAAAGGATCATATTCTGTTTCTATAAAACCATATAATAAGACCACTATCTGTTGGATTTTATGTTTTGGAATAAAATGTTTTCTCTGTATCTTTATTCTTATTATGTTCATCCATCTTTTGTCTTTGTTATATGTGGCTGCCAGTTTTTTCCTCACTTGCTCTCCACTGCTGTTTTCCTAAGAACTGTGAATGGAAGGAAATTTAAAAACAAAATGAAAATTAAGGTTCTAAGGAGAAACTTCTTTTGGCTGTAGCCTGAAAAGATGAGATTTTGGGAATAATTTAGATCACCATAAAGAGAGACACCAAGGAAAATATTAGAAAGAATTTTGGGACCCTAAGAGCTGAACATACAAAATGAGCCTCAGTTGCCCATGAACAACTTTTGGATGTTTTTCATGCTTCCAGTCAGGCTATATGCCAGGGTTGTAATTCCAATCATACTACACTTGTATACTCTTTTATATTGGGTCCAATTCAGGCACAACTTTACTGAGTGAAGTCTATGAATCTGAAAGTCAGTTGACAGATCTTTAATCTGCCTTGTGTTTTGATGTATTAGATCTCTGCACGTGGTTGACTTGTGCCCCTTCTGAAAGGCTATACTTGAGCAGTAAAAATAAAGGAAATGATCTGTTGGTGTTAACAGCAGATACTAATGCTATTAGTAGCTTTAAAACTGTTCTTTATGAAGAACGATTCAAAGTTATCTTCTTCACTATCATTAAATTGTATAATACGTGAGCTGAGTATTGAAGTCAAATTAGAAAATATGCTCTGACAATATCCATATCCCTGGAATTATGATATTTCATGGCCAATTTGAAATCAGTGATACAAAGATTACTTCATAAAAACATTAATTCGTTCTTCAGCATCCTAGTTGAAAGCACATTTTGCCTCTATCAAGTAATGATCTACACACAATTCTAAGTAACTGATATTATTTGGTGGATTTTTTTTCATTTTTTCTTTTTCCACAAATAGGGTGATTGAAGTGGAGGGAAGGAAACTACACTAATTTTATTGCTTTAGGACTAGTAGTGCAAAGACTACACTAGGATCTGCTTCCTAAGCTGCAGATTGCTCAGGAACTCAAGTCATGTTTGAAGTCTAGGCTCTGCTTCTGCAACTGAAACTCTCCCAGGAAATAAAAATAATGCTGATCTGTAAACCCAAATTAGAGCTTTCTTTTTGGTGTCTTAAAAAGAACGCCACAAGAACAATCCCTATATGACATGGCACTACTCAGTGACAGAGTCCATGTTAAGAGAACATATAGGCTAATAAGTAGATGTGTAAAGTGAAAAAGTGTCTTGAATATGGCATTTACACCAATACATATTTAGCAGAGATTATATTCTGCATTAATTGCACCCTCATTTTCTAAATGGAACGTTCATTCTGGATAGGAAGCACTTACATGTAATGCTAGAGCCCATCTTCTAGCCACCTTTAAGATGAAAAGCATCTTCTTTGTATATTCTGTTCACTCGTTGTATTTTTGTTCACTTAGTTGTGAAATTTGCATTAAAACCAACAAACTACACTTCTGACCCAAAATGAAGTTCTAATGTAGGCACACCTAGGGATGATTACATACCACCATTACTGAACGTCTGTGTGAGGCACATTCTAATTGCATTTCATTATTAGAGACATGGCTCATTACATTTACACCCAAAAGTATGAACAGGTTTATTTGGGGTGGAAAGAGCTCACTTTTGTCATTAAAAATAATTTGATTACCTACGTGGAATCATAAAACTAAGTTTATAGAGAATGTGCTCTGTGTTAAGTTAAATGGAAGTATATCCCAGTATCATTTTCAAGCTACCTGCAGTGAGTTTGTGCCCCATATTTGAACACTGGCAAGTTGAGAGGTATGTTGCTCAGCAGAAGGTAAACCTGTCAGAGTAGATGGAGTGCCCCAGATCTACCACAGATGATCAATGAGACAAGCTGATATAAAATTCAGATCTGTCAGTAAGTATAGGGTGGAATTTTTTTTGTTGCCCATGTATAAATATAGGATGGATATCACAAATTTAACTCAGAAGATAAACACAAGTGCTATTAAAAAAAATAATAGTAATATTTGGTGTCCTGATAAATGTCAGTTACAAGCAGACAAAAACGAATGTTGAGGAAATTCCAATGAAGATATGCTATTAAGATGAGGTAGGAAAAAAAAATATTAAGAAAATCCATAGTAACTTTGACATTATTTGTCACACTACAGCTACTATAAATATCTCAACATCTTCTGGTATGTGTAGGTATGTTGATAGTCTCATGAGCACACATCAAAAACGGAATCATTCCTGTCATTTTAATTCTCCCATCTTGGCTGTAAATTGAAGGCATCTCTTGGGTTATGATGATCATCTCTTCCACTTCTTTGAAGATAAAGCTTCATTTTCTCAGCTCAGAATGCCCCAATTGCTGGCATGAAATGTCTGCCCCCTGTGAATGACTGAGATTTCCACGTCCTAACTCACGAATTTCATGTTACTACCGAAGTCATTGTAAGTTGCAGTCTGTTGCAAAGAATAACAGGATCTTAAATTAAAAATAATGTGATATGCTGGTGTATTAAAGACAACCTTTGTACGAGGATGGTAGAAGTATGTAATTTTGAAATAAGAAAAAGAGGAATATATGGGATGTTACAAAGTGTTTTATGATAAATAGCATAAAGCGATAGGAGTGCTTGTTGCAGACTATGCCTTCTAAGAGCTCTGTTAAGATGTAGGATGTTAATAACCTAGATCACTGTTTCATTCTTGCATGTTCTCTTGAAAATATGATCACCTGGATAATTGTGAGGAGTTTTAGTTAAAATTGTTCTACATCACACATCCTATTATATTCCCCGTTTACCTTTTCTGGGTGCTTGGGCTAATGGCTTAAGCCTGGAGTGCTTGTGTCAGAGTGGTTTGGCAAGTCGTCAGCATTTTGAGTCCTTTACTGGGAGGAAAACTATCATGCTTTTGTCTTCCCCACTTAAGCATTTACATGCATTCCTTCTTATAAATTTGCTAACATGCTTTTATATCTTACTTTTCTTTAATCTACGTCTCCGTGTTACATGTATCTTTTAGTATTTCTATGAAGCAATTTTTCTTATCCCTAAAGCTATTTCTGTCTAGTTCAGTTTTGTGCTTATTTAATTGGCCACTGGTGAATTTGTAGCCTTGGGGTCTCTAGTGCAAAGCCTGGGACCTATCTCTTTATTTTATGCTTCTGCTATGCGGTATTCTGTCTCTCCACTTCTCACAGTCTCTGCTGCCATTCCATGCCTGTATTTCTCTTCACTGACTCACTGTGTTGGTTGTAAATATCCCATTCCTCACCGAGTAACTACTTTTTACTGTTACCTACATACAAAAGTTAGTTATTCTATAAAAAAATAATTTCAGCTGTTTAGTCATTAGAAAAATTGTTATAGTTAAACAAAGTAAAAATCATCTGGGCAGGTGAAGGAATTTGCATCAGGACACTGCAAACTCAGCACTGTATATGTGGCCTGTTAATAGCAATGTGAATGCAGCATTGCTGGATTATAAGACTAGAGTGTCCGTGTGAGACCTCGTGCAAATGGGAAGTTTGGGAAACCAAATAACAGAAGGGTAAATTAGGAAAGTTGAAGCAGACTTTATTTGGTTGGTAAAGAATGCTGTGAATGAAGTACTTAAAAAAGTTACAGTGTTGTTATCATCAGGCTAAAAATCGTATTATCTTTGACAGAGGTAAGCACAAATATCATTCAGAAATCTGATGTTTCCATGGCTGCAGAAGAAACAATTTAGTTGATAGTAGTGACTGCAAGCAGAGGGATTTCTTAGCAGAGGCTGTGTGGCCTGGATGACTTTAGCCTGTGGGTTAGTATTGATAGTTTCTGCTCATTTGTTATGGAGGTGGTACTGTAATTGGAGGAGCACAGACTAGTAGAGGTGAAACCTGTGTCACCTGGATTGACCTCCTGTTCGGCCAGTTTTACCATGTGGAGCTGCATGAAGGCAATGAGGATCTTTGATATATGTTCTCCTAAACTAAATCTAGAAACTGTATCTGGTTTTCATTATGCTTAGTGCTCTTGATCAGTACACGTCTCAGAGACTTCCATCTCTTCAGTGGCCATTAACTCAAGGGCATTTATGTAAGCTCCTAATCGTTAACAAGTGTCCCAGCATCTGTAAGGACTGCTTAGAGAGAAATATGTAAACAGAGACTGCACAAAAAGATACTAAGTGCATTTTACTTCAAGCAATGAAGATCTTCTAACTTTATTATGATTGAAGTTTCAGAGTAGTTTCCTTTTTCACCCTCCCTTTTCCTTGTCAGAAAGATGTGGGGTCTTAGCTTGTACATCAGTAAGAAGGGCTAATTATCAGAACTTCTGTTTATTAAAACAAAACTGTACCAAGTTGGCAATATGTTAGCCTTTATTTTTTTTCTCCATGGTGTTAGTAAGAAATAAATGGGGAGAAGAATGAAACAAACTAAAGACTTAGGTTTTGTGGTGATTTTTGGGGGTTGTTTTTTTTTTTTCCCCTAAGGCCTAAATTTCATTATTGGTAGTTCTGAATACCATATTTTTCTGAATATGCATCACATTTATTTTGGATTATTTAATTTAGCTTCTTTCCAGATGAACTAGTTTTATTAAACACTTGCCATGGATGAGCAAACAGAGTTTGTGCAGACTACAAATATCTATGATTAGTCTTATACAGTATTTTGTGATCTAAGGTTTAGCAGTTGTGTATAATGTTTTTACCCGGGTTTGATAAGCTACACTGAGGAGGAAAGCAGGCTAGGGTAGGGAGAGAGAGTAGTTTAAAATCCAGTAGTGAAACAGAACCAGAACACTACCTACCTCCAAAAAATTACAGTCAGACTCTGGTATATGCCACATCTAAGGGAAGAACTTCCATGAAACTCCATTAGGCTGTTAGTGCAGGCAGTTTAAGTTATAAACAGCATCAATTTTTCATAGAAAGGTTGTATACTCTAAGGTACAGGACTAAAGTCTGGGTTACATAGACCAGAGTCCCCAAGGTTGCTGGCAAGTTCCCACTAGTTTACTTGAGGTAATACAGAGGAAAACCTCATTTAAAGCACTTTGTATAAAGTCCGAGCAGAAGTTCCATGCCTATAGGCACGTGGTCACGCTCGTTGAAATTTTGGAAGCTATTGCATCTTCAACTCTCTTCACAGCAATATTTAGGTCTAGTTTTGTTGTCTTTATTAAAAAGATAAAGTTCCTTGTTTTGTCCTGGATTCTTTGGAGATTTCTTTTTTTAGTTGCCTTGCTGTTTTAAAGCAGTTTAATAAGTAGTGATTTTCCTTGAAGCTGTCGTGCATTTTAGGAATAACTAAATACTGGCAAAGAGCCATTTGTGGTTGATTAGAATTTTGCTGCTTGTATGTTTCTTACACTGTGATCATGGGCCATGCAGACTGGATTAAGTATCCATATTGGCATTTGTTGACCTAGTGTGTATTACATGAGGATCCTTTAAAACTTCAGAGGCTTGCATAAAAATTCTCTTCCAACATCTCTGCTAAAGCAAGTCTACCTAGATCAGGTCACAAATTTTATTACATGATGTTATTCATCAGTCTGTTATTGATACAGAGATGTAATAGCATGTATGTGTTTTGGGTTGATCTGAACTTCAGGGTTTTTACCAGTTCATTTGGATTATTTAGTGCAGAATTAGTTATAGTACAACTCATCTTTTTCCATAGTATTAAATTATTAAAGCCAGGTTGATTATAGGTTTTTTGAGGCATACAGTGAAAGTCCCCCCCAGTGCAAGAGCAAGGCTTGTCTCAGGGCAGACGTGCAACTGTTACAAAGTTCTTCGGCAGCTATCGTATGATGCTTTACATCAGGCTGGTGCCTGTATGCCTTTGCATCCCAGATGTTGTAGGTGGTTGAAAGTTGTCATAGACCCAAGGCGTGGATATTACTTTTATGTCTCTGTGGATTTGCATGATGTCTGAATAGGTGCAAAATTTTATGTTGTGAAATACACAAAGCAATCAGGCCAGAAGTAACAAAATGACTATGCACAAACTTAGGAGTAGATTTCTGAAAAATATTAATCAGATCAGTAGCAAGGCAAGTAATCTTTGTTCTAAGTCTGAGATACTTAGACTCTTGAGCCCTCTGACAGCTGTGGGTGACACTATATTACTGTTCTTATGTTTTAGGAATGAAATAATGTAACAGTGTTAGTAATTCATTAAATAGGAACAAAACTTTCAAATAACACACATAATGTATTTAATGAGTAAGTAAAACTGTAATTTATAAGTGTAAACCTTACTCTAGTTAGGAAGAGAGGAATATGAGAGTTCTGTTACAGTTATTTCATGATCTGGGGTTTAATTTCATATATATCTCACAAGAGTTATCACCTGCATTTTGGTTTTTCATGTAACTAGTACCCAGATTAAATGATTTAAAGATTACATCCTTTAAGTGGGGAAAAAAAAGAACTAAAAGTACAAGTTCATGTTGTACACAAGTGAAACTCAACTCTGTTAGAAGTAGAGATTCTAACTGTGTCTTTAATGAATATAACAATCAAAAAATATATGACATGCTTTGGTGGATAAATAGGAAGTTAATATTATAGATGAGTAACTTTAAGGTTCTCATTTTTGTGACTGACATTTCTGAAATGGAATGTTTACCAGAAGACGTGAATGATAGGGCAGTTCTTAATTATGATTTACTTTCTCTCTATTCTGATCATCGACTGAGATGTTACTCTGTGTGATTTTTCTGTGGTAGTTCTAAGGATATTTGTTTAAATTACTTAACAAATTTCACAATGATAACTAGTCACAGATCATAAAAATACAGAATTAGATACTACGAATGGAACTAGACTGAAAATCTTAATAAAGTGATATCTTAGTCTTTCAAAGGAGAATAATGTTGTATTGGAAGTATAAATTAAAAAGCCTATCCTACTCTAACTTTGTAGCATAACTCAGAGGTGTGATATAAGTATGATTGAAAATATCATTGCTGTAGGTTAATTTTTACCATTTCATTCAGATCATTAAGAGAATGACCTGAGTCAGTTGGGGATCAGTTGCGTTAAAAAAAAAATGTTAAAAAGTCTCATGGGGTGGCTCAGTATAGGAGGTTGAGAAAAGTGTTTTTTGAAGCTGGTCTTTCTCTGGTGTCTTACATGGTGTCCCATGAATTCTGAGGACTATGATGTGTCTTCAGTTTCCAGCAGTTGTTTTGCAAACTTGCCTGAAGGCTTTGAAGTCTTTTCAAAAGTGGCAGACAATTTAAATTGTAGGGTAAGAGGAGAAGTACTTGGATATACGACTGTTAATGGTGTCACTTCACAGATCAGTTAGTGCAGCAAGGTCCACAGTGTACAGTGAACCTTACCACCTGATGGTAAAACTGTGAGCTTTTGTAATCTTTTCTTGGTTTTTTTTTTTTTTTTGGTGTATTTTCTAAAGCAATAGACATTGACAGGGATGAGAGGTAACAGAAACTTAGGCCAAAAAAAGTCTGTGGTGAAGTCTGTCATTACGTTTTCAGTAACTTAATTAAGGATCCCATTTACAACGTTGCATCATTTTATTGTCAATCAGCTGCTGGCAGGTGTTCACATTCACCCAATCCAAAAATATGCTAAAATTTTCATTGAATCAAATTTAGTGAAGGGCTTGGCAGTGTGAGGTTAGTGGTTGCACTTGATGCACTTAAAGGTCTTTTCCAACTGTAACAAGTCTATGATTCTATGATTGTTGGAAAGCTCCCTTCAGTATCTTCAAGTACATGAAAGAGTACTTAGTAAACATGTGTTGCTCACATTCTGTAGCATCTTTCAAGACAGCTCACATTCTGTCATCATTCAAGACAGCAAAAAATATGTTCTGTTTTGATATGGTTTAGATCCAAGTTGCTGATCTGGAAATTAAATACTTAGAGGCGTGTGGTCTACCCTCTTCTTTACACTTGGGGTAGATAGGTTCTTCACCATTTGTTTCCAAATGATATATACTGACAAAAGGAACGTTTCTTAAGTCAATTTTAATGTGTCTTGAATGACTGTAACACTAAATCAAAGAATTAATGATCCCAAAGAGACTTAATGTTTCTTTCACCATGAACTGGAACAGACTTTCCTTTTGGAAAGTCTACCTCTAAGACCAAAAGGGGATGACGAGCAGAGCCAGAACATAAATTTAAGAAAGATTATTTAACAAGTAGATGTACTGTAGCACTGAGTTCTGGAGCAGCAATCGAATTCTTCCTGTCTTTCTTCTAAACTTCTAGGTTTTTAAGATGATTTCCAGACTTTTACAGACCATATTACAAGAATTTTGAGTTCCCTGAATGCTGCTTTATTAATATATCAAAATAAGAAATTACCAAGTTAAACATCAACAAACAGCTTGGGGTTCATTTGTGCATTTAAATAATATGCCTCAAGTTCCCACTTAATCAGCTGGTGTCATGAGTCTTACACAGTCTGAAAGCATCTCAATTTTATTTAAATGATTAATGTTGATTATTTCATTTTGAGATTTTTTTATGTGGGAATTTTTTTCTAGATATTGAAATGAATGCCACAAGTATTACAGTAACTGTATTGATTATTTTGATTTATGTATTGGTTTGTTTTTGTTTTTTTTAATCTGAGACTCAAACATGCATTTTGAAGCTCTAATTAACATTTGTGTTCTGACAAACTGACACTGGCTTTTCTATTAATGGGATATGATTTCAAATGTGCAATGAGATGACTTACAAGCTGAGTAGGATGCAAGGCTTAGGCTGCTTTAAAAAAAAATAAAGAAAAAAGTAAACATTTCCTGAGGAAAACCAAGGATTAAAGTTTGACTCCGTATGTCACAGCTCTGCATTTCTCACGTGCTTCCATTGTACAGTTAGAACGTAAGTCACTTTTGGTTTTAAGTAGATAATTTAGGAGGTTTCTAAAAATTACAGTATAAAATGAACTTTGACTTCCACCCAACACTGGATGAAATTGCTGTCACTTGCTACCAAGTACTGACTGGTGCTGATCAAAGCTATCTGTTCTATAACAACAAATGAAGAGCACTATTCTTTTCAGGGAGAGGGCAAGGGGGGACAGCAAAATGACGTTTATATCATAGTTTGAGAAAGATTAATCTATTACTAGGCATCTTGTGGAATTTTGTCCAAGGTAAAAGGTGGGAATTTTTATCTTCTTGTTGTATTTTCCTTTTTTTTTAAAAAAAAAACCAAACCAAAACAGCCGATTTTACAAACACAAGTCAAGTCAATTACATATTTGGCTATTCCACTACAATTCAGTTTTCCTGTGTTTTTTCTGAGTGATATTAGCCATATGAACTCTTAATAATCATAATCCTGGAATGCTGCAATCCTCATGCAACTGTTAATTTGCATAGATACGGTTCTTGCACAGTTTCCTGTCACTGTTTTTTGCTAAGGAACAAATTTTACTTGGGAGGATTGTAACTGAAGGTCATTCCCACAGTATTTTAAGGAGTATCTATGATTATAAATGAAAGATGAATTGATTCCAAATTGCTGATGTAGAATCATAGAATTGTTATGATTGGAAAAGGCCTTTAAGATCATCAGGTCCAATCACTAACCTCACACTGCCCAGCCCATCACTGAGCTAACCCATATCCCTCAGCACTTTGTCTATGCAGTTTTTTAATATCTCTAGGGATGGTGACTCCACCACCTCCCTGGGCAGCTCATTCCAATGCTTAATAACCTTTTTCATGAAAGAGTTTTTCCTAATGTCTAATCTAAACCACCCTTGGCACAATTTGAACCCATTTCCTCCTGTTCTTTCATTTGTTACTGGAGAGAATGTATTAAGTATTAAGAGAACACTTTTGGACTTTGAGAGGACCTTGTATAACCAAGTTTTGCTCATTTTCCTGGTGCACTAGTCGTCTTGAGGAAAGTGGTTTTTTTCAACTTTACCTCTGTTGCACCTGTGGCAAGCAAGACCATGCCAGTGTCAGAGCTATGGAATGCCTAAATACAAACAGGCAATGGCTTCCATTGGCAGCTGACTTCAGTTCCTTCCTCTCTGCAAGAGCCAGATTGAGCCAGGTCATCTCCTCTTTTAACTAGACTCTATTGTGCATCACTCATTTTCATTAACATTTTTCCCATAGACAAAGGCAAGTCTCATGCAAAGGGTTGCTTCATTTTTTTTTTTCCGTTATCTGAACCAGTCTGTTCTGGATTGCTGAAAAGGGTGACTGTCCACTTCTTTACATCAATGTGACTTATTTACAGATTGAATGCTATTTATCTTATTCAAGTACTTACACAATGAGTGCCATCATGATTTTATTATTTTTATTCAACTCTTCCAAACAAATAAACCACAAGTATTTCACTTTGTGATGTGTACCAGACAGTCTTGTGATATGTCTGGATGCAAGCCACACAGGTTACAGTTTGTTCTTCTTTTAAGTCACTCACACTTGTGACAGTTCTGTGTACAGGGCAAACAATTACAAATAAGCCTTCAACCTACAGCAGGAAATGTGAGGGAAAGGCTTCAATTAGGATGTGTAAACTATATTGACTTTATTATAGGCAATATTTGCAGTATGGTAGTTATGTACTTGTGAAGCTGTACGGTTCAAGGAATTGCTCTGAGAAAGGAACTACCCATCTGTACTCACGTTACACCTAGTAAGTGACACAATAGCTGCATGAAGAAGGTATTGTGTAGCATGTCCTTTCTGCATCTGATAAGAATCTTTGTTCCAATCTCTCCTAAATGTCAGAATCAATACAGACTTTTTAAAGGTCAAGATGTCGGTCATTTACATATGTTTATCTATGTCTGAAACAAATTGGTGGATAATTAAATATCTGATATAATCTAATATTAAGATTGAGAGCTTTCTCTTCAAATACCCTCCTAATGCATCTTCCAAAACAACTTTCTGTCATCTCTGATAGAAACAAAGCATCCTTCCCAAGCCTTTTTTGCCTGTCATTCTAACCCTATAATTGCACTCTCTGATCTCGTCATGGAGTGAGGCTCGTGCCCTATGGAGCAATCTTGGGTATTCATACAATTAAAAGCACGTAATAAAACACATAAACAAGGCAACAGAATTAAGGCTGCTCTGAAATGTCTAACCATACTCCTTCCTCACCACCCTGCACATCTTTGACATTCTTAAAAACAGGGTTTCAATCTTTCTTTCCCAAGCTTTACGTCATTGTAGTGGGTTTGTGTGTCCAAGTTTTGGTAGTAAGGGGCTACAGGGGTGGCTACTTCAAAAGCAACAAAAAAAAAAGTTGCTATAAGTTTCCCCTGTACCTGATAGGCCAGTACCACTTGAGAAGAAGAGAGGGATGTGGGAAGGTGTTTTACAATTCAGGTTTTTTTAGTAATTTCTATACTTTTTTTGATTGGTTATTAATAAACCAAACCGATTCTCCCCAAGTTGAGCCTGTTTTACCTATGACGGTAACTGCTGAGTGATCTCCCTGTCCTTATCTTAACTTGCAAGCCCTTTGTTATATTTCTCTCTCCTCTGTCCAGTTTAGGATAGGGAGTGATAGAATGACTTGGTGGGCACCTATCACCCAACCAGGATTAAACCACCACTTATATAACATATAACAGCAGAAAAGTTTAAGCTTTCTGTAGTGTGTTATGGTCCTTTAATGTGGTATAGGCATTGACTACATTATAGAACAGCAAGAGAAAACTGATATCTCTGTCTTGTGCTGCATCAAAGATGTATAATAAATAAATGATCTGATGGTTTATGTCTACAAAAGCAGTTCCTGCTATAAGCCAGGGCAAATACTTAATGGATATTTTGAAAGATAATATTATAAATCTGAAATTCAAGAATGTAATATTTAGAACATTCGAGTTTCTTGATGTGTCCCTTAAACTGTGTAGCCCTAATTAGCAATAAAGTGCTAGGAGTTTTAACAGAAGAAATATTCATTGGAAGATTTCCAATAGACAGAACTGTGACCTGACTCAAGGGAATTCTATTGGATTCCTCACTCCAAGACAGATGAGTAGATTGAGGGCAATACCACCATTGTGCTGCATTTTGAATGTTAACAAAAATAAGTTTCACTTTGTTGCTGAAAATGCTCCTTGTACATTGTTTGGTGGAGCAAAAGGAGCCTCTGTTAAATCTCGGAGCGCCCTCAGAGTTGATTGTTCCAGACAATGAAAATACTTTTAGAGAATTATAATGTGCTTGTTATACTGGAAACTGTTAGGCAGGATAGAAATGTATTATATACATTCATAAATGGACTTAGACATCCACATACTTAATTTATCATAGGAAAGTTAGTAGCCAAACTCCTGTTTGGCACGGTACGATGTCTGAGTGAGTAGACTACAGCAGCTCATATTGAACCATTTTATATTTGGAAAATGATAGCTCATGTCAAGAGGGTGATGCAGATAAACAAAAATGAGCCAATGCTAGAAAGTTATTTTTGTAATGGCAGTAAGGGCAGATGGAGAATCCATGGTATTTAGCTCAGAATAATATATAATTGCAGTACTGGACCAGATCACTATCCATCACCAAGTTTCAATATTTTTTTGCCAGGTACCAAATACTAGGATATTCCTATACTTGAGATTAGAAGTTGGGTTTTTTTCACCCTTTCATAAATATAGCCCTCATTAGCATTATCATCTACTTCTCTAAATGTCATTTTTTAAATATGAATTTATTAAATGTCAGTTGAGCAGGGTGATTTGAATAGTTATTTTCTCCTGCCATTACTCTGTTGCGCTATCCTATTATTAAGGACATTTTAACTGTTGATTGCTTATATTACTGATTGGAACCTTTGTTTGTCTATGTTAAAAACAACTTTGTTTTTTTAATGTGGTCTGATTTTTCTTCTCCTCCATTAGAAGCCAATGCAGACAATGGAATATAATTGCAAAATCATAGTGCAAATTTTGCTTTGTTGAGAGACATTTTGTCTTATGCTGAAGATAATTCTTGCCTTCTTTCTACCTGAAGCTAGATCTTGGCATCCTTGTGATTTCTCTTCATTTAGTCTCATCAGAAGATTTCCAGAAAAGACTCAATTAATTGCAGCTACAATTGTCACTATCAAATTATCAATCTTCTGCAAAATCTGATTCCCTAATTAATGTGGTAGCATATGTGCATTAATCTGTCTGCTAGTTCTGCTCTCTAATGAGACAGATACTTATAACTCTTTCTTAAGTAATACTAATAAACTGAGTGGTTATGCAGAACGTTATCAGCTAATATATAGGATAATGGTAGCTTTAGTAATCAACCCCATTCTTTAACTCCTGTCATCAACATTTTTGCTCATCATACCTTTAGAGTCAAATACTGGAGATACAATATGTATTTGAAAATTGGCAATTACTACTTTTGGACTAAACGAACAAGTCAATATGACTTGAAAATACGTTTTCTTTTCTTTTTCCAATGTAGCAACGAAGCCGGATACTCTGTAAACTCAGTGTCAGAAACGTGCGATTCACAATGTTCTGTTTGCAGTGACATCTAGTGGCGTAGGGTTCTTCTGGCTAGATGGAAAACCCCAATACAAACGTGCTAAAACATGTGAAGAGTGCAAGGTTGCATGACAATAAGTTAACTCTCTGATTATGGGAAATAGTACCGAACTTAGCTCTATTTTTCCCTCCTCACAGTCATCAAGGTGCTCTGATGTCACAGTCAAGCTTGATTTTTAAATGCATTGGCTTCGAAAAAGGATAAATGTTTATGTAGGGAGAAGCTGATTGCAGTAACCTAGTCACAGCCAGTTGATCAGGTCATGACCATGATAGGCTGTCTGTTTTTTTTCAAACAAAGCTGTGTTGTTATATGATGATCAAGTTTTGGTAATCGGGACGATTTCCTGTTATTTTGAGTTTTGCCTGGGGGAGATGTGATCAGGAACAAATGCTCAAGAAAGTGCCATAGATTTGTGAGTTTTCCCTCTGACTTAGACAAGCAAACAGCTTATTTTAAACGATGCAGCCATCTTTCTTTTATTTATTTTTATTTATTACTTTTAAAGGTCGTATTGTCCCTTCCCTTCTCCTCCACTTACCTTTTGGACTTTTTAGCACGCTCAAACCTGAAGCATGTTTTTTATGTGCAGATCAAAGGCATAGGAACCCACATTACAAATAACATGCCACAAAAAAAAAAAAAAACCCACCCTAAAATACACTTCCAGAAAATTAAGTCTGTGATTGGATCCCTTTTTATAGACAAACTCAATGTGAATGAAGAGGTAATATTCCTTTTAAACAGTTTTGCTGCTTACCCAGGAGAACTTTTTCAACTGTCCAAAGTGCCTAGAATAATCTAGAATTTGTTTTACAGGTTGATAGTTTTGTACTAATTGCTTCCATGTGCATCTAGTCACTGAAGTATTGTTATTGTTCAGTGGAACAGTGTTAGTTAGAAAGACAAGACATTGAACTTTATATTTGACAGAAACATGACTGAGAATAAAGAAAAACAGATCTATAAAAAAAAAATGCCTACACTAAACATAAGATCTTAACCTTGCAGAAATATATAGGCAAGTTGGGTGTGGATATGTAGATACAGAAGAGAAATTTCACTGAAAGTCTTTATTTTTCATGTGCAACTAAATTTGTGGTTTCTGAGGACTTATGCTTTCTTGCCCTTGTTTTCTGTTCTATTTGCTTAATGTGCTCCCTGTGATACTGTTCTGACTACTTGGAAAGATTTGGCTAAGCAAAACTGTAGTTGAAGACAGGCAGATGTAACTGCCATTCTGGGGTTCTATGGTTTTGTTGTTTTGGTTGGAAGAGCAAGGAAAGACCTGAGGAATATGTAGGGATTTGTGTCCTTTATCTTGGGACAATTATTGATACCCTTAGATCTGCACTAAGAGGTGTTTGAAATTTGATCTGTTGGTGAAAATAAACTTAATTTTTAAAAAGAAGTGCCCGGACAATTTCTGTTAAAAAGTAAATATGTATGCATTTGAAAAAGTCTAAGAGAATTCCTTCTTCCCGTTTTCTAAAAAGCTTTAATTGTTTTTCAGAATAAACTCTTTACTCCTGCTGTGCATGCCTGAAAGTGATACTCTCTTTGAGCTTTGTGCTGTGTAGTACCGAGTTTCATTAATGATTGAGTTCATGGCTGGCCTTTCCCTATAAAAAAGGAAGTTTTTTTCTTACAGGCAGGCAAAAGAAGCAGAAATTCTTGTAAAAAGAACAACTGTTTTTAAATGTCTGTACATTATATAATTAGTTCTCAATGCATAAACAGGAACCTTTCTATACACAGATAAACAGAAGGTAAAGAAAATATCTGTAAACTGGTCACCAAACTCACAAAAATTAAGTAGTTGTCAAGGCTCATTAACATGTGTTGCTAAGGCTTGTTTCTCTGGAGCTGTGCACTGATAAACAAGCTTGCCTCTGATTTTCCAGGAGGCCTGGAAAAAAAAAATAATATAAATCTTCGAAATCATAGTCTGCCGGGCTTTGACTTATCCTTTCAATCCACATTCACAGCTGGACTCCAGTAGATATCAAAGTATCCCAGCTGCTCAATAGAGCCACCAAACACCATCTCTTCATACAGAACTCCTTTGAAAAGCATGGAGGGAAGAGAAGGGAAAAAAAAAAACCCAAGTCCTAACTTGACGTGCCATAAATATAAAGTGAAAGAGGTGGAGAAGAAGCAATGCAGTTCTGATAACTGAAATCTATGGGAATTGCATGTTTGATTCCAAAAGCACAGCTGTGCTTTAGGAGACTGGCTTACTAGCAACTCATTAAAGTAATATACAAATATTGACTGCATTTGAGAGCAACAGCTGTGAAGTCACACTTGTAAATTCAAAAAGTAAATTTGTGCTCTAAGGCTTATGCAATAAGTATCATTGACAAGAGAATGTTAACCAAAATAGTTTTTGATGCTTTTGATATTTAAAGAACTTGGTATATCTTTTATCAATCTCATTGATATTTAGAAGAAAGAGTGCTTACAACAGCTCTTACAGAAAGGGTCAAGGTATGAGACAGGAAATTGCCAGTTATAAGTTCACTTCTATTTCTACTATTAATTACATTTCGAAACTAGAGGTGGTAGGAGAGGTCTGAACTTAGCATTGGCTATGAAGCTGCCCAGAACATTGAGTATATACTAGAGTACCTTACATGAGCTTCAAATTGTACTGCTGTGATTATACTGCTGTCAATACTGAAATTAGGTAAGACCTAACTGAGAAGTATTTACGCTACCTTGGACTGAATCAGTTATGATTTTTCCTGTTTACCTAAGTTCTCGTTCTGTCAAGTAGGGAAGTAGTTGTTAGTTATACATCTTTCATGTTTTCTGGTTTCCTCTTCTCGTTTGAGGGTATCTTGATAGAGCTTTCATATAAAAATTAACATCCATGGATCAGAAATTTTGTTTGGTCATTTTTCAAACCGCAGGGAATCCACTTCAATAGTGCAAATTCCCTGACATTACTGATAATGGATCACATCTGTACCTGGGGCACATATGGTTGTTCAAACCTCAGTTACATATTTTATTGTCAGGTAGGCGGGGTTACGGCTTCTGATCTACTTTGTTCTGTATTCTGTGTTCAGCTGCTTTACCTCCAAAGCCTTGTTCTGTATTTCATTGTCTAAATGCTTACTTACCTTAGAAAAGTGTGAAGTACTTGCATGTCTTTCAATTGTACCCTCAGCAGAACAGCAGCAGGAGAATCAATAGGGAGTCATTCTGTCCAACACTTCAAGAAGCAATATTGTACTATTTATCTTCTTCCTTTGTTCAGTGATATGGAAATAAGTGGTGTCAAAAATAAGAGGTAAAATATTTGCAGATTCAGATAGTCATTGAAATTTTTTCATTGTAATTTTATGATGTACTTGGAGCAAACTCTGCTTTGGTAACACTTGTGCAAATCCACTAAAATTAACTAATTGCATTATGTTGTTTGCTTTCACATATGTTTTGCATCTTGACAACAGCTGATACTGTTGTAAAAAGTGTAAGATTTCCCTTTGAACTGTGAAATGATTAGCACAGAGAATTTGTGTGGTTTGTGCTCCATCATTTGCTAAATACAAAAGCTTAACATTAAAATTGTTGGATTAAAGTAACTTAATTCACGTGCAGTTTAATAGCACATTGTATTTCGTTAAGGATCACACTCTTCTACTCTGACATCAAGTGCGGCTTCGAGTTGATTTTTTTAAAAGTTCTGTTTGAACAGTATCTCTGCATGAAATAATGGAGCCTGATTCTGACTCCCACTCTTCATTTGACTGTGAAGTGAAAAAATAATCGATTTCAATGGAAGACACTTGCCACTACATTGTTAGTTTATTATAGAGATGCAAAAAGCTGTTGTGAAAACTATTTTTATGATGATCTTTCTCTCCCCTCCCTAAATAGTAACAGAATATCACAGCATGAATCACTAGTTGAGGATGCTATGATGCTCCTAAAGTGATACTATTATGCAAGCATTTGAACTGTATTGTTAATAAGTAACACATTTGAAAATTTCTTTCTAAATAAATTACCTTGAGAAGACAGGTTTGAAAGATAATAGGTTTATGGTTAAAAAAACCACAAACATTCATAAAACAGTCCCACCAAAAAACAATAAAACATCCCCAAACACTACATTTCTAATCATTAAGCTTACAACTATGTCATTTTTTTCAATAGTATAAACCTATGTAAATAAATATAGGTTTTTAAATGCATAAAAGAGCATGAAATAAAAACATTTTTAAATAGTAATTCTCATAGAAAGGTTGAATGACTTAAACATGTATCATGATTTAAACAAGTATCTTTAGATAAGTGCAAATCAAGGTTGGAATGAAAGATTTTGGTGTTTGTTTTGTGTAGCTACATATCGTTACTTGCTTTGTCATGTTTTGGTGTTTCCCTTTGTTTTCTGTAATTAGTTGATCATATTCTATGTGAGTTTTCCTGTCTCTGCCTTTCATAGTGACTTTCCTCATCAAGAGTGTGAAGTTGCATATACTCAAGTAAACAGTTATGATGTATTAACAAATCCCAGGTGGATCTAAAAGGAAGCATAGAATTTCACTCTTATTTCCACCTGCCTTGATGTACTGATTTTCATTGTCACGTTTTTAGTATATATCTTAGTCTCTTTTTTGTCTTTGTTTTTCTTTCCATTGTCTGATAAAAACACTAAGGAGTTCTCTTTTAAAGAAGGAGGAATAGTATTAAGAAAACAAATGATAGCCATTTCCAAGGCCCTCTGAAAGCTTGATTTTCAATTTATAAAGGTTCTTTGAGATTGACTGTGATCTGTTTACTGAAGTGTTTAAAGTTTTTCCTTTACTTTCTGATCTATACCTACTCCTAATGATCCAAGGAAGTATCATGTAATAATGAAATGTGAAGGTCAAAAATGAAGGATGTTATATAAATAACAACATCCTTCAGAATAGACCAAAACCTATAAATCAGATTTTTTTTTTTTTTTTTTAGTAGATCTTTCCTTATATTTGCACTATGAAGACACAGAAAAGTTCTTCCTTGACCTAGCTGATTTCTGGATTCCTTTGCATGTGTTCTGCTACTCTTATCCCCTGATTTTGCCTTCCCGCTTTTGTATCTGGACAGAAGTGATAAATGCATAAAATAAAGAATACACATGAGTTTAGCTGCTTAACTGAATATTTCCCTGGTCAATTTTTGCCAAAGCAAACAGTTTTCAATGCTTTCTGAAATAATAGCGCTTAATATGGATGGTCAATGGTACTTGGTCCATGGTTTCTCTGTTGAATGGGAAGTGCTGTGGCATTCATAAAACTAAATCCGTCTCAAGTATATAGTGATACAAAAAGCGCAGCCTTTTGCTTGCCAAATCCCCTGTGCTTAGTTAGAAGCTCAAATATTTTCTAAGGCTCTCCAGTATAAATTAGACTGTCTCCAGATGTTTTGGTAGAGTGAATGCTGAGGCTCAAATTCACTTTTAATGAACCGTATTTTAATGTCAGTCTCTCCTGTCTGCTTAAATGACAAAGAGCTCATCTGACTTTGTAATAAATCCCACAACTGTATCATTTATTGAGCCTCTGTCTCAGCATTGTGCTGGTCCATGATAACATAGGTTGGCAGTCTAAGTAAATGGCATTCAAGGTTTGTTACCAAAGCTACAGAACTTGAAGAAATGACATCCAACACAGCAGGAAGTGTTGGAATCTCTGCAGAGGAGAGCTGTAGCTGTAGGTGGGAGATAGGTTAAAAGGGTTTAAAAATCAAGAAGCAGGACATGGCAATACATGAGGAAGTATCCAGCAGAAAACCTAATAATAAAAGAACTGTGCGGTGCCCAAATCAAGTCTGAATTGACTATATATATATATGCTTCTTGATAGTGTGTAAAAGACCAATATAGGTAAATAAGAAAGTGTGTAAATAGATTAGCTTATTTGTATAGGTGTGTGAAAATTAAAGAAAGATTGTACTAGTAGTTTTGCTACATAAAAAGTCTTAATATATATTTTTATAGAGATATAAGGAATAAGGACATATTAGAAGAAAGTGCAGGGTGTACTGAGGCACACAAAAAATTAAATGCTGTCAGTATGTCGTCAACATGGCAACATATGCTATGTAAGAGAAAGAGACAGCTTGGAAGCAAATCATAAAAAGATGGATGTATAGAGTGAAGACTGACAAATTAGAAAATGAGATAGAATCTATCTTGTACTTTCAAAGGAAGAGCCAAACTAAAAATCTATATCATTGTATCTTTTGGAAATAAGGAGGCATTGGAGCAGGTTAATCAATAGTCAATGTTTATGAAAGACTTGAAGGAAGAAGTATGAAATTTTGTCTCTAGCCTTGTACTCGGCAGTGAAGCAGATACTAGAAGTAAATGCTAACTGAGGAACCTATTGGAAATGAAGAAATAGTGAGATATACTTTTTCATCTGTATCTGTTTTCTGGTAAGACATTTTTAAACAAATCTTTTTATTGCCTTCTAGTGACGTTTATGGTGATCAGTAACTCACTTGTTGCAGGTGCTGCATGTAAACATCGTCCTGACTGTAAGGGAGCGCCCTCTCATGGTGTTAAACATACTGTTTCTGGATTTGATTTTGTTTCTTCATGGTGAAATGTTCCTCTTCTCTCTGGGTATTGGACTATGATTTCTCACTGTAGTTCTCTCAATTCAAAAGTATTTAAATTTCTCTCGGACAGTTAATATTTTGGTGTCGAGGCACTGGCAGGTCTTTATAAGGATGTGAGACAGCTCACTTCATTCATTAAATAGAATATGAGACAGTGGCAATCATGAAAAGAGGTGAAGTGTTTGTTCCATTTGGCATTTCTTTTGAAAATTGCGTTGAGTGAAATGTTCTGAGTGAGCATTTGCACCAATCTTTGCACTTACAGGTACCATCAGATGTTTCAAGAACTTATTTTCTCTCTCACGTCCCCCATAATCTGAGTAATATAAAATTTGTCTCTCTTTTTTTTCCATGGATACAGTGAGTGTTATAGAAGCAAGGGGAGCTTTACTGGCTATAGTTGATTGAAATCCTATTTCATTCTCTTTAACAGAACATCACTGGGTCTAACATAGGGAAAACTTCCCTATATGAAGTGTAGGTTGTAAGTAAACTTTTTTTTTTTTTTTTTAAGAAATGCCATGCTTCTACTGTTCAGTGGATCTCTGGCAATATTTGAAAGGAAAAACTTTGTAGCTTTTAAGTATATGAAAATGTCTGAGAATGTAAAGGGACTTGAATTGGGGAATATTACAGAAAAAAAAAAGCTATCTAAGGAAATTTTTGTCAAATTTGAGACAAACTGTCATCAACTATAACATAACCTCCCTTAGGGAGCTGACAACTTGTTGATTATCAGGAATGTCAAACGAGGATGCATTTTCTACACAGAGTACTGGATCATCTAGTGTGTGACCGTAGTGTAGGCATTGGGATTTGAACTTCAATAGAATTGCTTTTAGGGATTACTCTTCCCATATAGTAATTGTTTTAAAATTCTGCACAGATAGCTCATTCCAAAGGAGTCTTCAGCTGCAAGCAAACTTACTTATAGAGCCTGTAAGCAGGCCTGAACTTTGAGGGCTGGAAACTAATGTACTCAAGCATTGAGAGTTGTGAGCATAGTTGATGTGGGATCGTATTCTTTGCAGTATCAGAAGTGTTGAGAGTTGTGATGCTTTTTACATGACTGTGGTATGTGTGAGATTTGGAAGCTGTAGCTGAGGAATACAAATAGAGGTGTGATGTGTCTTCTCAGGGAGAAGTGATACATCCTAAAGCATTGTTTTAATTTCCTCAGTGGGAAAAGGGTCCGTTGCATCAGATAGGCAAATAATTTAGATTGACTAAGTACACATGATGCCATGAAGAAGCCAATCAGTACTCAATAGCCAATGAGACTATTAAACAGGTATTCTTTATTGCAGTGCTGGGGAACAGGGGGGATTTCTCCACCGAATGTGCCCACCTCAGCTTTTGGATTTTCAGCTTATGTTTACAACAAACATGAATATTCATCAAATTTCCAGGAAAGGGCCCACCCATAGTCCTGTCTTGGTCCACTCAAGTTATGCCTCTGTCTCGTTTCTTTTGATGTCCTCTTGCTTCCTTCAGTGGTCATTAAGGATTGCTGTTGGATTAAGATCCAAACTTTCCTTGCAATGTACTTTTATTCCTGGGTCCTTGGACATGATGAAAACTGGCCTAAAACCTCTGCCATCCCAGATAACAGTTTTGTTTAGGGCTGGGCAGGCCTTGTAATTATCACTGGTGTACAATGTCCAAATGTTCAAGTGTAGAACTAACATAACAGCTTTGCCATAATAATATTGTTTAGGTACATACCAATCTTGAAACAATATAGCTGTGTCTTTTTAGTAGCTCTGTTTGTGGGCTTACAAGGCTAGGAGTTTCATCAGTTTTGTAACTAATATTGTAAGTTTTAATAAGCAAGCTTCCATAACCTAAAATTACCTGTCTACCTATGAATCACATACACCAATAACTATCTACCAAAGGAAGCATGGCTACTCAAGTGTGTTCTTGTTCAGCTAAATATTTTGTACTTTTAGGTGCAAAATAGAACAATGAGATAAAGAAGAGTAGAAAATTACATAAAACCTTAGTATACACTGAGGAGGAGAGTCAGGTAGGAGAGCGAAAGTTATGCCAAGTAAAGTATGTGTATAGCACTAGCATAATTTTGGAAAATTTCTCAAATGATAGTGTAAGAGCATCCAAAAGTGTTTGGAGTCTGCAGACTTGATTTGCCATCTGTACATCCACTGAAGTTGACTTTCTCATACATATAATATGGCTCTGCCACCTAACTCCAACAGACCTGAATAATAGAAATGATGTTGAAACGCTGTCATTACAAAAGTAAATCTGAGTCTCCAAAGCATCCACATCTTTACTTACTAGCTTCTGCTTTTTTGATGGAAGTAATTTCTAGGCAGTTTTATCTGCACATATATGTGTTATGCTTATAAATGATCTGAGGAGAAAGATAATAAATGGTGATGATGTTTCAAACAATAACATCCCAGAGAACACTGAACATCTACAACCATTTAGAAATCACTTGGTTGCAGAAGCCTAAAGGAAATAGAGATGGCTTTTCTTTACCCTGTGTTTATTACCTGTCTTGTGTTACTTTTATTGAATTTGTATCTGAGATTCAGTTGTCTATTCAGATTTCTTGGATGGTGTAAATATTGATTTACTCTGATAGAGAATAAAATCAGTTTCTTCAACATATGTAAAAATACTCAGTTGGAGATTTTTATTCTGTAAGCTGCTTCTTGTGTGTTTGGTGTGCTTTGTAATATGCCGTACATGGTTAGTGAACCTGGGATGTTTAAGCAGCAAAAGCAGTCACTTCATTTCAACACTTAGTGTCTTGTAGGGCATCCTGTGTACCAGTGTCAGTAAATACGTCATGCTGAATGCAAACTCCCTAGCTATATTCAATTGAATAAACCCAAGTTGAGTAAATAAGGCTACAAAAAACAGTAGTGTATTTTGTTCTTGGAATATCCTGGTGTATTCATTAGATGCAAAGAGAAGCTAAAAATATTATTTCTATTGTCATAAGGGAAAAATAAAGCTACAAAAGGATACAGAGCACTGTATTGTATTCCATTCAAATTAACTTTGGAGATTGTTTTTGAGGGCTATGCTCTTTAGCTTAGATAGCCATGTAAGTTAAAGGAAGTGAATAGGACTGCTGTGTAGCTATACTGTTTCTTCTGTCATGCTGTATTTTTACTTTCACAACATTTAATGCAAGGTCTTCTCCTTCAATTGAGGATTGCATTTGCTGCAGCAGGAGGGAATGTTTTATTCTTACCCAGGCAGGATGTCTCATGGAGAGATGCCATATGGGGAGTGTGCTTTTTTAGTGGGCTCTGAGCCTATTCCAAACTTATGGAAATTAGATGTTGAGGAAGTATCTCCTTGACTTACAGCTGAGAGCCTTTTTACTGCTCAATCAAAGAAGATTAAGCATTTACTGGCATTGTTAGTTTGCTGCAATTTCACATTTAGGTAAAATTTTGGGTTGTTAGTTTTGAGTTGGTTTTAATCATTTTAGATTTTTAAGTGGTTTTGAGTAACCTATTTTGACAGGACTGTAAGTGTCATGCAGTGAATGCAGTAGTTGATGACTTTAAGGAAATTGTTTCTCAAGGAAACAGATCTTGTGAGAGAACAATGTCTCTGAATGCCCTTTGGTGTACTGCATTCCTTCTCAGCAGCTTATCAAAAGGTGATTTGATTTCAACCAAACTTATAAAAGTATTAAGATAGAGTGCATCTGGGAACGTTGGAAACTTAGGCACAAAGTGACCTTTCTGTACTCGCAGACCAGCCTTATTCCTCCTTCTATAACACGTTTCTTTAAGGAACGTATGTTTAATCAGGAACACAGCTGTAGCATTTTTGTTTTCAGTGTTCTATATGCCCTGACAATAAGTCAAATGAGAAAGTAGAATCTGTTATTTCATGTTTTACCAACTGAATTTAATGCTTCTTCTGGTTTATGAGTCCTTAACAAAATAAACACAGTCACGTTCTTTTCCTTGTATACAAAGTAGATATTTCTTACCAAGACTGTCTTATACTATGGCCATGCATACTGCCTTCAGATGTTTTTATGTCAATGCTGTTTCAAACATGAGCAGCTGTAGGTGAGTTTGTGGTGAAAATGAAAATTTCCCTCTCTAGCTTGTCTTTAAACTAAGACCATGGAGACCACAAATTAGAGCTCTCAACTTCATATAGTTGACCCAAAAGGCATACTTTGCTGCAAGCATGTGTTCTCTTTATGAGCCTGTTATGGGACTAGAGCTGAAATTTAATTTGTACCTGTTAGTTATCACTAGGATCAATAGTTTTCTAAGCTGTATTTGATTGCTCTATCTTCAGATCTAATATAGTATATAGGCAAGACTGATTGAAGACTTCCTGGGCAGAGCAGGAGTACATAAGCTTTGTAGCTATTCAGCTTTTAATGTGACAGAACCTTTTCTATAAATATTGATACAGTTGTTTAATATCATTAAGTAGTGACTTTTTCTTCTGAATGTTTTAAGACCATTGCACTTATTGTAATTCTCTGTCCATTCTCTCTTCTCATGAGATACTAATGGGCTCACTATAATGGCTTCAACATTCTGTTTTACAATATCATCCTTGCAAGGCTCTTACACATACACATAGTCTGAGGAAAGGACTTACTTCAGCTTCGAGAGTTTTTTTCTGCTTTAATTCCTTTTTCATACTTTGCCCAATTATCTGTGTTGTGTGTCATAGGTTGACACTCTCTTCATGATTTTTTTTTTTAATACTTCAATCAAATCCCTTGTCCTTCATGTTTCAGACTTTGTATTTGCCAATGTTACATTTTACCGGAGGGGTAGGGTGGTGTAACTTATT
Source organism: Urocolius indicus (assembly GCA_013401255.1). Lineage (NCBI taxonomy): Eukaryota > Metazoa > Chordata > Aves > Coliiformes > Coliidae > Urocolius > Urocolius indicus. Next base: position 1,078,668 of record WBNH01001171.1, on the reverse strand, counting down.
TAATACATTTGCATCCAATAATGCTGTTATTTTTGTGTGCTGTTTGATCACTAAGTTACTTCCAATTTAGTTTGCTAGAAAATACAGCTTATTTGGTCTCAGTGCTGTTTTTTCTCTGTTGTACTTGTTATCTGTGTAGACTTTGACCTGTAAGTGTAGAGATGAGCCTGACTCCAGCTCAGTCTCTACTCAAAAGGACACATAGCTGAATTCATGGCTAACAATACTTGTGGTTATGTTCTTGTTGCTTATAGGTCCCTCCCAATAGTTTTGTTACTTTCCTGTAGAATTTTTCAAATGTCTCCAAATAGAAACACACATTTCAAAAACCTGTAACATGTAAGATAGATTTTATTTTGAAGATCCAATTCCTTTCTATTTTTTAACATATAAACATACAACTGTTAGTCTAATTCAAGATACTGTTTCTATGTACAAGTCCTTTCTGGCTACTTAACACCACAGCAATAACACTGTATCATAAAATGTACAGCATTAGATGCAATTTTCATATTGCTAATAAATATTTTTAGCAGAAAGTAATAGTTTATATTTTGAACATGTTTAGATTAAATTTGTAGAAATATTGAGAACAAATGCTGCACTTTAAATGCTGTAAGCGCCATATAGCCTACAAAAAGCAACATGTCTTGACGTATGACATGTACATTTAGTGGAGGAAGCTAATGTGTGAATGAGTTTATTTGCTCCAACTTCTGAAAGCAGAATTATGTAGCAGAAAAAAAAAATAAATGTCTCAGCAAGACAGCTCTTTGAAGAGATTACATTTTTAAGAAGATAATTTAAAATACAACACAAAAGAATTAAAAAATACTGCATTAAAGATACTTATGGATTTCTACTTCCAACTGGACTTTTTGTAGTCTGTCATATATATATGTATGCTTATATGAAAAGAACTAATTTAAAGTTAATCCTGTGATACAAACCAGAAACTGAATACGTGGGAAAACACTACCTATGTTCAAATTCATAAATCAGTGTGTAGTTTACAGCTTCAAAAATACTCTTGTGGAATATGTACATTACAGAATTTAAATGGATGCCCTTACTTGTTCATGTGCTTGCTGTAATGTTGGAAACCTCGAGAAAAAAATTACTAGGTATATGCAAGTCAATGCTTGTTATATTGACTTTTTCATATCTGGAATCTTGAACTGATAATTTATTCTATACAATAATGAAATTATTGTTTATGAGGCCACAAAATTAATGTCTATGTGACTGTTAAGCCTGAAGTAACTCTGTTACACGTTTCATGATAAAATATTGAAGAACATACTTTATTTGTCTGTGCTTGTTTCTTATTCTTGTTTCTGTTGCTTTCTTTTTGGGAAGAAAAAAAAAATCAAAAGTATCCATGATTTCTCATGAAATTTAATTAGGAAGTAATCAGCAATTTTAACTTCATGATCTTGACTTCTGATGAAAAAATTCATTTTACAGGGTTTGGGGTTTTTTTTGTGTAGAAGCCCAGATACCACTAAGTGGAATCACATTCAGTGGAGCTGAATAACCTACTCAAATGCTTGCAATCAGTTTTATTTATTAGGAACAGTGTTGCTGTTTTCTACCTTTATGGTGCTAATAAGAAGCACATTGGTTTAGTCTTTTTCACAAGACACATAATAATTTTAACTTTTTTATACACCACTTCATTGGTTTTGGAATTAGTAGTTGTATGTTCAAGGTTTTCTCCTTGGAAGTTTGCTAAACATGTACCCATGATGGCTCTTCATCAGACATAACCCATCTATGTGAATGGATTTGGCAAGCAAACTTCACTGCTGAGATGTTGATTCTTCTAGTAGAGCTATTTCAGAGATGAGAATATTCATGTTAGCTAAATGTGTATTTTTTTTTTTCCCCTATTGACAATTGTATTGACAGTAGAAACATGACAGTGTCACATAGGAGAGAAGCTGTAGTTTCAATGTGTTTGCTTTGCTTCCACCATAATACATTATTTCATTTTCTACTTGTACAGTATGTAGAATCCATTAACAACTTTTGGGGTTTGGCACTCAATTTAAGGTCCACAAGGACCTCCTCTTAGAAAGGCAATTTATATATTGAGAAGTCTATGTCCTTTTTCAACATATTATTGTGAAATAATGAAATTCAACATGATGTTCTTTTAAAGGAAATGTATCTACTACTGACAGCTTGACAGTACACAGGTATTTGAACATGGAGGGTTCTATTTCTTGCCAGTATCTGTGTCCTGTGATAGTAAATCAATTTGTTAAATAGATTGACAGTCTTAGCTCTCTATTTTTTCATGTTTATTAATCTATTTGAGTTTTACCATCTCTATTTCTATAAACTTGGGAAATTGTAGATTTGTAATTTTAGCTTTTTCAGTATTTGAAAGGTGATATATATGTGCCTTGAGAGTAAAATTTTACTTAGTCTCTCAACACATCTTAAAGGATTTCTACACTTTTATAGGGTTGGTGGGATTGCGTGGGAGGATTGGGAGAGTGACACAAGTGTTTTAAGGTATTCTCACAACACCTGGTGCTTACTGGAACATCTATCAAAGAGAAGCAAATAGTGGAGGTTAATAGCAACCTTAAATAGAAGCAAATAAGCAAATAGCTAGTTTTTCTAGAATAGTAGAAATATATAAAATTATACAGAAAAGTATAGGGAAAAAATAGAGATGTCTTCTTGTGTCCTTGTTAGTACTTTCTCTTTTTTTATGGGTTTTGTTTCTTTGCTGATTTTGAATCTGATAGATCCTTGTTATGGTATGCTCTCACATAAGGTTGTAGTAGTACAACAAACAGACAGTGAGCTATAGTTAAGCAATGACTTTTCTCAGACAAGTTTGTCTAAGTGGAAATGTGCTAAGTATTTGCTTTACTTATTCAATGTATATTGTAACAATATATTTAGGGGTGTAATGTTTGCTCTTCTCTTAAACTCTGAGTTGAGCTTGACCCCTCTGTAAGTGCTATTGTGGTTTTGGTCTTCAGGGTGCCATCAGTGTGTCAGGCTACATTATTTCTTCTCTGAGTAAGCACTGGAGTAAATGACCCTTGTAATTCTCAGCTTAAGAAGAGATAAGTCAGTCTTTGGTGGTTTTCTAATTGATTCACTGTTTACAAGTGTTAACCATCCCACCTCCACCTGTTCATAGCCTATTAGCTCTCATGTGGCTGATTCAAGCTAATTTAGTAACTTTTGTGCATAGTTCAGCATTGAGTTCCCAGTTTTGTGCCGTGTTTTACAGCTGCATTGATTATCAGATTTTTAATTTTCCTACTTAACAATTTGCTGTTTTCTCTATCTCCTTCCTACTGTGTCTGAATGGTCATACGATCTGTCCAAGATAACAGTTACTTCAGCTGCCATGGACTCAGATGATTCTTTTTCATGAGATGGGAATAGATGCCAAACACTGAGCTTTGAATTCCTCTATACATCTGTGACTGTTGTTATAAAAATAAAGATTCTTCATCATGATTTTCATTATACTGAAGAGGTGACTTCTACCATGTACAGATATATAGATTGGTATGTGCAAATTTGTTGTCTCTAAAAATACGAATTTTCAAGCCCTCTGACAGCATTGATATTATTTCAGAAAAAACATTTTTGAATCTAAGCTGACTTTTATTTCCTAAGCATGTAGCTGGAGAACCATTATTTTAAGATAAATATATTTTTTTCCTGAAGTGAACAAAGTGCAACTAAGCTGTGAATGAGTATATATTTTATAAATATTTAGAAAAAACAAAAACAACTGTCCAAAAGAAGAAGAATATTAATGTAAGAAATTGAAGGTTAAGAAAGGAATCAGAGAAAAGTGGCTTTACAGAATGAACATGATCTTAAAAGAAGGGTTTCAGGGGGAAAAGAAAAATTCTTTTTATATCATGTGGCCTGATGTGCAGTGAAAAGGATGAAATTGAATATTGATTTTTTGAAAGGTACGACTATGCTGTTAAAATGGTAAAGAAAAAAATCCAAACAAACAAATCAACCAACCAACAAACCTATACAAGAAAACAATGAAGGAATTGATCACTAAGGAGAGTTGCAACTGAGGACCATATTCTAGTTGCCAAATTCTCAAGGGAGTCATAGTTTCAGTAACTGGCAGAAATGCATTAGGCTGATGATGATCATCAAGGAAAAAATATCAAAGTAATTTATAGTGAGGGTGGGAATGTGAAGCTAATGATGAAGAATTTCTACCTAAAAAAGCTTCAACAGCAGTAATAAAGTACTGATGTCCAGTGTGGTGAAGGATGAAATGGAACATTGGGAAAGAGTGGAGAGACTAGGCCATTTCTCAAGTTGGCCTAGAATAAGATAAATGGGAGAATTAAGCCCTTATAATTAAAGATGTGCAATTTACTTCACTAGGCTGATGCTTAAGCAATTGAAGTGATTCTTTTCAAAGCCATAATCTAGTTTTCAAATGGTGATAGAGAATTAACTGGCTAATAAGATTCATACTAACCATGTCATGAAGCCTCAAAAATGTTCCAAGTTTTCTTTAGCAGTGCTCTCAAATATATGTAGAAATATTTTAATTTCTTCAATTGAAGTAGGAGTTTGGTCTAGATATGCATTCAAAGTTTTCTCAAATATTGCCTTTTTACTTCTAGGAGTGAAGAATCTAACTCATATAGAAAAAGAGATGTGATTTCAGTGCTAGAAGGTGGGACAGTGATGAAATAAAATATGTGGCCGAAACTACAGTCATAAAACCTCTCCTCAGCTTCCCTTTGATCAACATTCATAGCTATGTGATAGGGTGTTTTTAAAAAAGAGAATGATTTTTTGACACTTGAATCCTATCTGCCACAGTCAAAATACAGATCTACTGTTTTGTTTTTCTCAGCACAAGTGGTTGTGTCCTCCTGCTATACCATGACTGAAGAACAGCTTTTGTTTCAGTGCCATTTCCTTTCCAAGATACTTATATCCACATCAGTTGCATTTGCAGTCTCTTAAAGCTGGCTGAAATATTTTTCTTTTTATAGTGTGTTAGGAGGTAGAGGTTGCTTTTGGTTCAGTAGGTGAGAAGAGAGTAAGAGAGTGTATTAGTAAGCACGGCTTTAGCATTGAGACTCAATCTATATGCTAGTCTTCCTGGTGAGAGAATACTTCATGGTAGAATGGAGAGATGCATTTTCAGACATTACTCAAGGACCTATTGAAAAAAAAAATTAAACTGGAACTGTCAAGTTGCCACAGTTTCAAAATTAGAATATTGAATCTATCAGACAACACTAACCATTATTCATGCAGTTTGTTTTTTATTGGTGTCTAACCCTGTATTAGTCACATAGAGTATCAGGAAACATAAACAGAAATTCTTGTCAGCATCAGCAGGGAAGAAGGAAGACACTGATATGTCTGAATGAAAGTGCTCATGTGTTATTGGACCTCACTCTAACCCATCAACTCTGTGCACAAAGGAATATATTCTTGCTTTAAGCTCTTATTAATGTAGAGAGGCACACATCTTAGTAGTGTGAAGTGTTTAGTAACAGCTTGCAGATGCAAGTGCAGAAACCATGAGATACGGTCATAGCTGTGAAATGTTGCAAAGCCCACAAACAGACCATATTGTTGTGCTTATGGATTTCCCTTCACAGAAATAGTCTAAAAAGTGCTATTACCTCACTCAACTTGGCAAGCAAGTGGTACAGTGGCAGATATCCCGGAAATTCAATTGAATAGGCTTAGGAGTGGGATTTGGAAACCACTGTGGACAATACAATAATTTAATATCTGTGTAGTTGTGATTCGTGGGGAAAAAAAAATGCTGTGGCATAAATCAAGAAGTAATAATGCATTTTGTCATCTTGCTATCCATCCAAGTTGTGTTTGACAAATAATGCTGCTTGTTTCTCTGTGTTGCTTTTGGCATTCTACCTTTTGTCTGTTTGGTGGCTGTGCTGCATGCATACCAGTTATGCTTCTAAAGCTTATTGATATCTGCAGTATTTGTTAACTTAGGTATTTTTCTCTCTGACTCAGAGACTGTTTAGCTTTGTTATTAAATAAATGAGTGACAGCTCTACCACTTCAAAAAACTTAAACAAAAGCAGGATATTCTGATTCCTCTGAGGTTGCTGTAAACAGCAGCATGATAAACTGCATTCCTCTGGATGTGTTGATTTCATTTGGCTTAGCTTGCCTTGTGTAAAATGCTTTGAATTCAATGTTCTCTTGCTATGGTAAGTTTTTAGGTATTAGTTATCCCATGATAAAAACAAGCTTTCCTTCGAGAGCAGAAGAGTCTTAGAACTGCACAGCCACCTCCGCAGTTGCTCCATAGCGTACAGTCATATAATACGAGAATGCTCTTTATTTCTCACAGGGAGAAGAAAAAAAGCTCTCTTTTTCTATATTGAATTCTGAATTTAATCATTATACTGTTTTCTTGATGGAAAAGAGAAGTGGATTCGTTGTTTTGCAATTTTAGCTATTTATATATATTACTATTATGATTAATGGTCTTAAAACCAGAATTAACCTAGTAATGATATTTTGACACCTCTTGATATAGATTTCCTTCCTTACTTATGGGATGTTTGCATCCTTCATATGACTGAAAGAGAAATGAAATAAGTCAGACACTATCCCTAAGCTTCTGTTTTGATTAAGAAACTACTCAAGTTGCAATCCTTGTTTTGCTCTCAACAAATATTATTTTATTCCTTTAATTCTCCAGGATATTTCTGTCTGGGAGGGCAGCATGGCCTCCTGAATCTAAAAATCTCTTGTAACCTAGGAGATCCAGTTTCTCTTCTTGGTACTGCTCCTGACCTTGGGCTTTCATGTTCCTTTCTTTGTGTCCCAGTTTCCTAGGGGGGAAAAAAAAAGTGAAAATATATAGTGCTACTTTGTAGAGGATAGGGGTAAATAATCTGAGATTCATATCATTAACAGTGTTGGTCATTGGTGTGGTTAGAAATATCTTTTTATATAAAACAGAACAGTTCTGGGGCAGTGAAAAACTGAAATAAATCTATATAATACAATTCAAAAGGCAACTTTTACTGGTTCTGGCCATAAAAGTGGAGAATAATTTACTCTCTTCAGTACTATTATACTAGCACTAAAGGAGAAGTGCAAGTATAATAGACTTAGCAGAGGTTGGGTTTATGCTGCTGATATTTGTAATTTAATTGGCCAAGGATGGGTTGAAATCAAGATCTCAACAGCATCAAGAGGTGGTGTTCCCTATTAAAGAAAATAATGGATAAAAATTAATGTTCTAGTTGCCAACTTGATTAAGTTTTAGATTGAGAAAACAAGTGTAAAGTGGAGGACAGTATTGTCAATCAAAATTTCTCATAAGGAGCTCTTTATTCTTTAAAATGTATGTCTGTATATTAGAATTGATTAGAAGGACTTGTTCGCATTTCACTTATTTTCAATTGAGATTAGAAGCCACGTAATAACCACTCAAAACTGAGATGTGTAAAAGAAGTGTAAATAGATCGTTTTGTCTGAGCATTGAAAGCACACTGTCTTTTACCCTGTTCCCTATTGTTTGCATAAGGTCAGGTAAATTATATGCCTTCATATATGTTAAAAAAACATCTTTGATCTAATCATATGAGCTCTTTACTGTCTTCAAACAAACTCTATAAACAGGCAAAACATGCAGAGATGTAGAAAAAAAAAAAAGCCCTTAAATTATAGGATGGAATAGCTCTATTTTCTGTTGATATTACCAAATGATATGCAAACTGTCCTGTGAAGCCTTTGCTTTAGAAGCATATCTCAAGAAAGTTATTCTGTCCTCCCGCCCTCCCCCCTTCTGTTAATAGTATTTGAGCAATCCTGCCTACTGCCTGGAAAAGCAAATTTGCTTTGTCCTTTATGTGCTGTATTTATCATTCATGAATATCCCCAAAATTCAGCAGGGATTTGGCCAAGAAAGTTGGATCATTTCTCCCAGAGAAGAAATTTGTAAATCTGGGAGGGTGGTGCTGTTTGTACAAGATCTAAAAGCAGCTTTCAGAATTTGTTAGAGAGCCTTGTGTAGCTTTAAGTAAGGAGATTATGTAAAATGCTGACTAAAGCTGAGAGCTTGCAAAGGCTCTGCCTAGCAGCAGAACTGTGTAAAAGAAATGAATAAATAGCTTCCGAGTTCTCCCAAAGCAGGGACTTCTCACTATAACATATTGTGGTTTCCTCATTTGCCCATTAGTCAGCCCAACTTTCCTCATTACATCTGTGTCTATCTTGTGTTCATCATCTGTTCTTACGGGCTGTCTTCTGACTAGAGTATAATTTTCTAGGTGGGTTTTTATTCTCTGAGCACTAGAGAAGAACACCCTTAACCTTATATGAATCTTGCTTAATTAAAGTTAAAAGATAAGTATTTGAAGTAGTATTTAGATGTTCACTTGAAAATTCGCATGCAAGCAACCTCTAGTAACAGCTTGAGTTTGTCTGGGGTTTTTTTCTGGGATGCCTTTACTGATTGAAAAGTTGACTGTATATTTTAGTCTCTATACTAGGAGATAAGCAAAAATAAATTACCTTGAGTCAGAATTAAAAGTTCCAATTGAAACTTGAATAAAAATGTAAAAAGTATTTCAGAGAAACAAGTATTTTGGCCAAAGTTTCAGTGACGCTTTTGTACAAGAAACAAAGCTATACTGCCAAATACTTCAGAATTCTTTTTTTTTCAATTATTTTTTTCTGGTAGATATTTGTTTTGGGACTAAAGTAACAGTTTTCTGTACAAATATTTTCTTTTTAATATTATGTTTACTGACTTGCTTTAACCCTTTGGACATGTACGTGTTCTGTATAGCATCCTCTCACATGTGAGTTTTCGTTCCATGGTCATTTATATTCTTATTTCGACATAACCTGTAGCAGTATGGCTAATGGATGAAAATAGCATGCACATGCACAGCCAGTGTAATGCTTTGCCATAGTACTAAGGCAGAAAGGGAAAGAAGAAAAGTCTACTTCAGGAAGAAGCTGCCCTGCTCAGTACCAGTTGCAGCCTTGCATGCCTCGAGTGATCTGCAGGGGTGTTACAGTGGACAGGAGGAGTAATGTGAACAGGATTTGGGCACTGTGTGATTGGAAAACTGCACACTGCCCCAGGAAAGAAGCTCTAGCTGTTCCTGTGTGGGCGAGCAGACCATGCCTTCAGCCAGTCATGAATTTCTCTGCTTGAGAGACTATAAATTGAAGAAATCTGTTAATGGGGCACAAATAGCAGAGATGCTCTTTGATTTCTTTGCTTTACAAGATTATTTTGGACTTTAAGAATTACGTGTTGGATAAAGAACTGCATGCTACTGGTTAGAAGATTTTCGTCCTGTATCTCAACTGATACAGTTGAATGGGATCACTGGACAGGTGATGACCTGGAATATCTCAGTTTATATCCGACTTATACTAAAAGGATCAGGTTCTCACATTTCATTACTACATTATTTAGATATTTTGTTAATAAGCTACTGTACCAACTCCTGTTTTGTTGAGATCAGTCACTTGAAAAATATCCTAACTGTAAAAATTAAATTGGACCCAATCCTGTCTTCAAATAAGCTTTAGAAAAACAAGAGTTATTGAAGTAAATGGATATCATAAGCATTCTCAATTCATTATTGAATGCAGTGTATTGGTTAGAGAAGCATAAGAACTACCTTTTGATCATACTTCTTGAATAGAAGCTTAGTTTGAGAGTACAGTCCTTTTTTTTTATTAGCTTTCATGACAAACATCAAAGAAATGAGTGTTTCTATAAGCTTCTATTTGTAGAAAGTGCATAGAAAGTATCCCTCATTAATTCAGAACCACTGAATCAGTTGTCAAAGAGAGCAGCTGTGAATTCTGATAATTGCCTAATTAATCTAATGATACATTTTTTCCTATCGTGATCCATCTAATACGTTTCTTCATTGGAGTTAGATTGTGCAGCTGAGGTGTCTAGATACTGGTTTTGGATAGTGACTTTTAAAATGGAAACGTTCTTAGGTGTAGTAATAAAGCTGAGTAAGTAAAAGTCACTTTCCAAATAACTTAATTGCTCTCAGCAAATGTTTGGAAATATATCATCTCAAGGATGTCAGAGTTTTTATTATTATGCAACTTGTAGGATTCTAATTAACTGCAAAACCTGGTTAATTGCTGTTTGTCCTATCCATTGTTTGCCCTACCCAGGCAGAGAGTGTACCTGGATATTGAAACAGGAGGAGGCAATCTACAGAGATTAAGTATTCTTCCAGCTACAAGAGTGGCCAAACTAAGTACTAGTGTTTTGAGATTATTAGCCTAATTCTTATAGTCTGATATCACTTTCCTCAATTGAAACTCTCTTTGATTCTAGGCAGTTCTGCAGTTGTGTGAATCACAAAAGAGAGCCTCAAATACATCTCACCAAAAGAGCTCAGAACAAATTAAAATGCCAAGCATAAATGTGTGTAAAATCATTTAAATTAATATAGTGTTGTTTAAAAACAAAACAAATAATTCACCATGTAGAAAATTCAAATGTTCTTGCTAAAATATAGGCTATAGGGAAATAGTATAGTTATAAATACACTATTGAAAAATAGCTACTGTAATTGTGTAGAGTTAAATTGATATCAATTTAAATTTTACTCTTGTTTCTATCAGTAATGGAAAAATTGGGGAATAAATGGGAATTGGAAAACAAACAAGTTTCATTAATTTGGGATTTTTTGCTTTTTTTTTATTGCAAACTTTTTTTTTCCTGCACCTTCTATAAGCGCCTGAGCAGGATCAAATAGTATATAGAAAATCCTCTTGTTTCAGGGGAAATAAATAAATAAATTAGCCAACGATCTTTTAGCAGAGAATTGACAAAAAAGGGTGATTCTCAGATGCTACTGTAACTTGAAGATGCTCTCTGCTCCACTTAGCACCAATATTATAAACTGTTCATTTCAACCTACCCAGTGTCTTTCTCAAAAGATAAACAGCTTTTAAATTTCTGATTTAGAATGCCATGTCGTTTCTTTTCACTCTATCCACTTCTTAACAGTATCTAACAGGAAGTTTTGTGATTTATGCCATATATGACTTTTGAAACTATGTTAGTTAAATAAAAAACAGCAAAAAGAAGCACGATATATGACTGTAAGGATTATATTTTGGTGGCAAGTGCTGCTGGGAAACCTTTGCAAAGTTACGTTTCCTGAGGCAGCTGATATTATACTATGGATGTTCTAATAGAAATTTTGTAGAATTACTTCTATATGCTTATGGAAAGAAAGCCTGTCATATACAATGGCTTCATCTATTGCAACAGAGGCTAACTGTATATTAATATATGGAGACAAGATCTGTGACTACAGTGTTCTGCAGGTCCTCCTTCAATTACTGCCTGTGCTTCAGGTGCCTGCAAATGGAGCACGTGCTGGATTGTTTAACAATGGTTTCAAGTGGTACTGAAATTTTCTTTAGCTAGCATTAAATGCAAATGAAACGTAAATGAAGGTAATCATGGCCTGTACAATTATGTCTGAAAAGTTGAAGGTTGTATCTTTCCACCTGATGATAAATCTACCAAGGATATGAGCTAATACTTCAGCGATACTGGATTATAAAGAATTGGAAGTTTTAATAGTTAGGGGCAATGAAAAAAACATGTAACTGACTCCTAATGTTTCTGTAGAAATGAATGGAATTGTTTTGATGACAAGAGAAAATGCTGATAAAACGTCTGTTTTTAGGAAAAAAATGAGCATGGTGCATGATTCACGAAATATTTTTCGTGCTAAAATAATATCCATGCTGTACACTAAATATGTTAAAATTATTTCCTGTTGTTAAATGGATACAAGTTGGTAAGGCATAATGAGAAGATTGCTTCAAGCAACAGGTACTGAAGTGAAACAAGAAAATTTTGGATCAGGAAAGTCTGCAGTCAAGATTAGATTATATTATTTCCTTTCTCATCAAAGAGGTGATAAACCTGTTAGGTTTCAAGGATTTCACTTGCTTTCATTTAATTTCTGTAATCATAACCAGCAACAGTGGTACAGTCTTGGTGCAGGTTTTCTGAAGGGAAGCAATAGGTACTTATAACTTAAATGAAACTGTAAAGCTGTACTTTATTTTTCACATTTTTTATTTCCTTTGAAAAATTACATTTTATGATATGGTGAAGGCTGAGGTACGTTTTGTCATTTTTTACTATATTTTAATGTGAACGTTGTAACATTTATCTACCAACTTAAATTCAAAATGCAAAGCAGGTTTTTCTCCTCTTTAAATTCTAGTTTATTTGGAGTACATATAGAAGCAGAGGGCATTTTTTATTGTATCTTCCCAAAGAGTGTATTCAGGGATTGTCTGAACTTGGTATTACTACAAAGTATTTATCACTGCCAGAAATGAAAAAATAAAACCAATTAAGACCTAAATAATGTCTATAGAGAGATTGTTAATTTTTGGTGGGTGTTTTAGGTGGATATTATTTTTTCATGAAGAGGAAGATGTTAGTTTTATAGTCATGCCATCATTTTTCTGCATGCTTTCAAGGTACGTGAATAGGTGTTTCTGCTTTCTAAAACTTCTTTTTCTTCAGTACTTGGTAATAGGCTCAGTGGTTTTATCCTCTTTATGCTTTTTGCAATATCTGGGTTAAGGTTTTCTGATTACTTTTAGCTACATACTTTCAAAAAGAGGAGTGAAAGGATATCTCTAGGGTTTTTCTCAGGACAATTCTAGACTATTTCATAACCTGTACTCACTATAGCTTCTGAAATCATATTTCTAATTTGACCAATGGTCAACAAACTCTCAGCCTTGAAAAATCTGATGGCTTCTATAATTGAAGCCAACACGGTCTAAAATATTACAAAGCCTTTAATTCAAGTATTACAATAGCACCATATTATTTTTATAAGTAATAAAATACCAGATTTCTTCCATTTTCCCACTAATTTCTGAATTTTGGAAAATAATTTTACTCAAGTTTTCTGGATTACTTTTTGTCCAGAGCTATGTTGCTGTGGATATTTATTGAGTCCATTTCTTAAGCAGAAATGAAGAATGGTATTTAATGAGTTGTTTTCAGGTGCTTATACTTTAAGGAATATATTACCTACTATGTAAGTCAACTAAACTAAATTTAAATGTGATTGAATAGTTGGTTTTTAGCTGTATTTTGGTGCTCTGAGCAAAAGTATACATAGAGCAATATAAGTGGAGTTGTTCAGGGAATAATTTGATCTCTGCAGGAACAAAGACATGCAGGGAATAGTCCAACAAGAAACTGCTGATTAAAGTTTTGGCTGGTAATCACTTTGTGTATGCTTGAATTACACTACTAAAATCCCTTTCTGTTCAAAATCATCTGCAAGGATTGTATATTTGTAAACAAAGACAGAGTAAGATAATTTATTAATTCTTTGTCTGCCATCCACTCAGAAGTATCCCCTTCTAAGCTCACAATCATGTTAACCTCTGAGCACTGAGACAACATTTTAATTGGTTTTACAAGTAAGAATTGGTTTTTATCCTTATATAAAATATAAATGATTTTAAATCTAAATCCAGCTAGGAAATATAGTACCTACATGCTTTTAGGATTAAGTACGATGTGTTCACTGAGTACAGATGTGCAGAGGGTCCTGTAAATTAGACATACTCCTTGTTCTAGGCTTCATGGACAAAACTTTCCAGAGGGAGAAGACAAGGAGCTGGTGTGAAATGTTATTCAGGTTATCTCTGCCAGCAATTTGCAGAAGCGTACCTACTTAATGGTCCCAGGTGAATGGCCAGGCTTTAGAATTGCAGAGTGAATAAGTACTCTGGCTTAGCAATTAGCCATAGAAAAGTAAAGCTGTATCTTATGTGGACAGACAGATGAAAGGCTGGTTAATTGAACTTCTCCTGAGTGCCAAACGTTGAGCAGCACAGAGAGACATCCTGTCAATACATGTTTAGCACTATCAGAGGAAGAAAGTGGGGAACATCCTGTCTACCAATTACCTATTAAGTTGCAATGGAGCACCACATCTACCAAATCTGTCTAGGTCTATGAATTAGAGCATCACAGCTGGATGGTTTTATTAGATATATGACTAGAATAAAAGAAGTTAGATGTTTTGTATATGGATTGGAAAAAAAAATGATTACGGCACAAAAATTCCCAGTAAGGTTTTTATCACTTTGCTTCCTTAAATAGTATCGGGTTTTACACTTTATTTTCCATTCAGTCTAGACTCTTATGCTTACTTCCTAATCCTTAATGTTATCAGAAATTCTCTAATATATCGACACTTAAATATGCTTGTAAGTCTAACCGATTTTTGTAATAAAGCCTGATCTAATCTAAATCCATAAATATCCAACTACTCTTTTTATTATGAAAAAAACAATTATAAGTTATCATAAATAAAGTTAGAAAACATGATATATATAAAGCAAAACAGGTACAGGGAGTACTACAAAGGGAATTTTGACACTGCCAATATTTTTTCTTCCATCTGTTAAATTCTACTGCCTATTGTTAAAATAAACAGAAGGCTTTTCTCCCCACATTGAAGTGGATATGACTGCTAGCATTCTGAAGCAAGGATATGGTGTACTAAGTGTGCAGAGGCTATAGATTAACTTCTTCCACATGAGGAGTCAGGTGTCAGATGCTCTGTGGTATCTTGTTTGTCATTTGTATTTTATTGGAAGAACACTATAAGATACATGTAAGAAGGATAATAAACTATCACCTCTGAAACTAAGCATGTTCATTGCACTAGCAATGGTTGTGCCAGTGGCCAAACAGTGAAGTACTGAATCTGCTGCCAAATGCTAGGTTACAAATAAAACCATCACACAGAACACGTATGTGGTTTGGATGTAGGGATTGCCAGTCAGTACACCTGAAATTCTTTAGGTCTCTTGATGGGGTTTTTGTCAGATGGTTTGCAATCTCAGTACTTCTATAAAAACTCATTTTAAAACCTCATTATTTCATCATCCAAGTTGTTTGGGAAATGTAATCAGCATATTCTTCCTTTCTGACAGATGTAATCTTTGATTGCCAGTATTTGCACCAATTTTTCAGTGTGAATTTATGTCTGACAATAATACCCTCACCAGGCATACACAGTAAAAATCATAAATATCTCCTGGAAAAATATCATCTCCAAAGAGGAGTCCAGTTAAAAAGGTCCCTTTCCAAATTAACTGTCATTTTTCCGAGATGCAGATGGTTCAAGGGGATTACACAGAAAACATAGGGTTCATAATATCTTCTTATTGTTATTATATAGGAATGCTATTTCCATTCTCTTCCATTTGCCATTAAGTGTGTTTCTCAAGATGTCTTTCACTGTAGTAGATCCTCTGTGTACTTCAAAAAACATGAATACATCCTGATAGCTAGTGTGAAGATCACCTCACTGAATGACTAGAGGTTAGCTTTCTCAGACATCAACTCAATTTTCAATGGAGTAAAGTAGGAGTGATGTGCTGGATGACTCTAAAACTGTTGCCAGATCAGGTTGACTTTGTTTGGGACACTGTTTTATTCTGCATCCCTTGTGAATAAGAATGGAGGTTGGCAGTAGTATCATAGGAGAGAATTTCCCTTTACAACTAATATGAAGTACAGTAGGTACTGAATAACAGTCAGTTTATATTTAGTGTGTTTGTAATTAATGATATTGAATGAAAGGTAGCTTCAGAATATCTCCTTTTTTCTTTGTGTAAGGTGAGTTTCTTCCAGACCATGTAAAAGAACTGGGTTGTAACTGCATCTATTTTACAAAATCTTCTGTAATTAGGACTTCTACTTATCAGTGTGAAGATCCCCAGTCACAAAGCAACTTTAATATTGTGCTTTACTTGATTGGAAGGGAAGGAAATGAGGGGAATTGTGTAAAGGAACATACTCCCATTCCAGTTTAACTATAATTACAGATAATACTGAACACGAAGTGGTTTTATATCAGGCTTGATTTACTTGGTTTGTTCGTTATCACAGAAATGTTAGTGTGTTCAGGGGCTGGGAAGGAGATGCAAAGGGGATTGAAGTAATTTCCTGTATAAAAACTTTTATTTTCCTTTATCTTTTTTCTCTGTTATGTGTAGCAGGCACTGGTTTGACATCTAATACATTCAGTTTACTGTTACGAGTGGTTTCAACATATAGATTACTCCAATATGGCTATTTGTACTAATTCGATGATACAGGGTTTCATCTGAGAGTGGCTTCAGTTTCTTCATTGAAGATTTTTCTGATGATAGGAAGAATAGTCCTATTTGATAAACACAGTCATTTCATTAAGTTTTAATAATACTAAATGTTTTAAACTTTAGGTTTTATTATTTCTGAGACATATTCTCAGAAAAGTACAGTATTATTGCTGTGTCTCATCTCTGTAAGCTTAAAGTGGAAAAGAGGCTAATTGTATGAGGTTTTAAGTAATTCATTGTGTTCGTTATAAATACTAACCAACATTTGTTTCAAAGGATATATATCAAGTTAACAAGTGTCTTTACACTGTGATCATGTTGTTATTTATTTAGCTGGATGGCTACTGAAGACCAGGAAGCTCACAAAATAAATTAATTTCCTTTTCCTGGTATGATCTACTCTACAGGGCTGTACAATGCTGTCAGGCAGGTTGTGTACCATTTTAATTTGGCCAATCCCATTCCTGATGTTATTTAATAATAAAATAAAAAATTTCCAGGGTGGGCAACCTCTTGGGCACCTTTAAAAAAGTAACTAAAAGAAACAAATCTTAAGAACTGACATAATATAATGCAAAATTCTATTGACCTGATTGACTGGTATATGAAATGACAGGAAGCTAACATGAGACTGAACACTTGTTATGTAGACTGAGGGAAATCTGTGGCAGAAATCTATAAAACCAAATGCAGATTTCTATCATGAGAATTTCCCTGGCAATGGTCTCCTCAACTGAATATGCACAAGTGTCACTCTCCTCACCTTCAGGAATGAAGGCAAACTCAACCTGAAGTCATAGTGCTGCATTCTGATAGATGTTAGAAGGAAGCTCACTCACTGTACTAGGTACAACAGAAAAATATGGAGATATCACTTGTTAACAGTGAATTTCTCTTTACTCCTCCTTTTTATGTTTGGAACCGTTTGCAGTTCATAGAAGTACATTGAGTTGGTCTACAGGATTTTTGACTTGTGAATGCATTTCTTCTGAAGTATGTTAGAAATTCTACTCTTGCTAGGTGGTGTTGTATGTACTTCGCACATATAATAGCCTTGGTGAGTCCACACGTGTTTTTCTGCCTCTGTAAGGACTGGAGATCTACTGCTGTGGCTTTGGCACGTTGACCATGACGATTGAAAGTGCAATTCAGTAGGTTGCACAAATCTCAACTGAACAATACCTACTGACTCAATGTGTCTCTTGGGTTTATTATCAAGTCAACATAGCCTAGTAGCTGAAAAAAACAAAAACCAACCACCAGATGAAAATTCTAGTAGCTAAAAAGCAGATGTATTCCTTTAAAGATGAGTTTGACATTAAGGAAGAAATATCCCCATATATTCATAAATGTGTGTTTTGTGGCATCTCCTTTCCCTCTTATTGCTGAGGGCAGGGGGAATCTGTGATGGGAGGTTCCCAGGCCATTGTTCAAGGATCTGTCTTATTCTGCTAACTTGACTGCACAACCCTGTTCTCATTAATGATAAAGTTCCTACTGACTTCCCTGTGAGCAAGTCTTCCCTATAGCAATTGCCATGCATATTAAATAGCTGGTCTACAATAAACTCTGAGTCTGAATGTCAAGCTAGTCAAACACTATTTAATCACCTCTTTGGGGATAACAAAGTTTCTTTCATAAGTGCTAGTTGTGACATGTTAATTTTGAAAGTAATGATACCCACAGGATGAGTGTGTAAATCATCACTTTGCAGATACAGTTTTTACATTAAGACAATTATTCAAAGCAAAAGTAACAGATGAATAGCAGATATGTAAGCCTGCAGTTAAAAGCTGCATGATTCTTTTTTCATTCAAGGAAATATACTTTTATTGCTTGTAACTCCAGAGAATATTCAGGTTTATATTGTTGGGAATTTTTTGTTAATCTTACTAATAAAGGAGTATAGGTTGTTTAACATATTCTCAGGAGTCCATGCTCCAAACTTTGCCCTCCAGTTGGTATTACGGTATCAGTAATTGCTGCTTCATGTTAACATTTATTTAAAGCTGCTGATTTAACATTTAAAAATTCTGAGGTTAATGGATCTGTATTCACAGATCCATTAACCTCAATAAAAACAAATGGGACCTTTAGTGAACTAAAATAAGTGCAGATCAAGGATACACTTTCACTAATACTTACTGATAGCATTTGGATTGTACTGTTAAAATGTCAGGTCATGAAAAGGGCTGGTAATGTAGTAATATTCAAGGTGAATTTCAGTGTTTCAGTCACTTCTGTGACCCAAGATAGGATAGTTTAAGATCAAATAAGCTCAATGTTCTAATTGCAAGGAATTCTAGGTGGATTGGTATGTAAACAGTATGTGATTTGGGCCAAGCTGGATTTACTTAAGAGTGGAATTGGCTTGAGTGTACATTCATCTAATGAGCAAATTATGATAGTCTATTTAAATGACAAACATTTATCTTATATAGAAATTTATATTTATATTGCAGCACAGGAGGAGGAAGGCTTAATACTTAAGGAATGAATAAATAAGGCAATGTACTTCCTTAGCATTGCTTTCCTATTTATTCTTACATTTCCATAAAAATATATGGACATCTAGAAACATGACTTAGAAAGAAATATCGCTTCTCCAGTTCCTCTCCTCCATCATAATACAGCAACTGTGTTTTTACAATAGGTATAAGCAGTAATCTGAGGTGTAAATCCTGACTTGAATTCACTGATATAGCCATCTTTGCTTTTGTGGAAATGAGTTATTTCCACAGTGAACATGTAATTCCATCTCTGTTCATCTTTAGGTCTCGTTTAGCAAAATGATGCCATCTTTCAAAGGTCTTAAATATGTATTAGTGTACACTAAGACACAGTTCAGGAAGTTGTAAATCTCTGAGTGCTAACATCACACGTGGGCTTGAAGAGGGAGATTGTAAAACACTGATAATATGTGTTTGTGCTATAAGAAGTACTATCCTATGTCTGTGTCCAATGAAAAATTGCTTGTGCCTGTTAATAAAGTAGATGAAATACTAAAAATATATTGTTGCTCTCAGCATACAGAAAAGAGAGATGGGACATCACTCACCAGGTAACTTTGAAGAGTATTATATAGGCAATTTGGAGCTATATTACACTAAACTTCAGAGTAGGTCTAATATAACGGTAATTTAGGTATATGGGTACAAAGCATTTTAGTGTATGGTTATTAAAAACTGTAGTGTTTTCTATGTCGCAAAGACTTACAGGAAAATTGTGCAGAGGCATCTAAGTATTTAGAACCCAAAGTCCCATGGAAAATCCACGTTACCAATATTCTTCAAATGGTTTTACCGGCTTCATTTGTTGTATGAAATAAGGCTGCAGTATTTTGATGCATAGCATATCAGAAATAAAAAATAGTTTTGAATATTTTTTTCAGAAAATCAATTTTAAAGGGGGAAAAACATTGAAGAGATCAATGTGCTACTTCAACTTTCTGCTGTTATTACTAAATACGTCACGATATAAGACAGAACTCTCATCTAAATTGGACTTGTCTGTGACCTTGTTACAATTCAGAGTAACCTACTATTTTTTGTTTGAATTTTTTAACATAAATATTGATTAGCCAATACACATCAGAACACACAGGTATGAATTAAAATCTCACAAGAAACCTAAAAAGTTCTCAGTAACAAGTACACAGACATTACAGAGTAACAGCTTTCCAAGGTCTAAGTGTACAACAAACTATAGTTGTCAAACAAAAGCTATGCACAGCCAAATATTGGTATTTCTTGTGAAAAGCTTGGATCTACTGTCATAATGTGTTTTGATAAATAAAGCCCAACTCTGTTTAAGAACAGAGAAAAGTTCTTTTTAAAGTGCTTCTCTATTTAGCAAAATAGACAATGTCAGTTTTCTGCTGCTGTGATTTCGTTTCAACTCTACTAAACATCAAGTAGATTGGATTCTCATGTTGGAAACCAGAAAGCATCACTGTGTGAATAGAAATGCATTACTCTGTGAATTGGAATGAATTAGGCACACTCTATTGCCCTGTTGTCCTGTCATATTTCTGCCTTCTAAAAATGGTTCTTGTGAAAATTTACTATTCAATCTAGGACAAGACTTCAAACAACATTTACCCTAGTCTTTCATCTGTTAAATTTCATTATAAGTAATATCAGTTCTTTTTAGCAGTGGAAGTTTGTTTATTTTGAAAGTTACACTTTAAACATTCACTAATCTGGCTGATGTGCATAGACATTAGTAATGTTTTCTTTAAGTAGTACCAGGTGACATTAAAATCTCCAACTGCAGTCTTAACTCTTCCTTATGCAAAAATATTATTACTAGGATATCTACTGTTTCTTTTTATTTAGATGTCTGGCTTTCAAGGTATTTTAAAAATCTCATCTAAATTCTTATTTCAGAAGTCACTAACACACTTTCCAAATCTATTCTTGAAGCAATAATCTCTCTAAGAATATTTGAGACATCAGCTAAATCTTTCTCATTACCTTAGAATCAAGCTTCATGAATATCTACTTTGCACTTAAAAATAAGGCTTCTTACGTATACCCTTTTATTTAATGATGTGTTCATGAGAAATAGTTAATAGTATGCCTGTGCTATGGAATTTCAGCCAGGGTGGCAAACTGTTGAAAGAGAAGTAATACTTTCTGGCAGGTGGTCTCCTCTGATCTATGCCTAGGCTATAGCCATGAGTATTTTCTGTTTCATTTTCCAAGAGTCTTTCTCATGACCCAAATCTCCTCATAATGCACAGCAGCAGGGTAATATATTTATTCTAGTTTGGTGCTTTTTTATTAATGGACTGTACTGATGGGAATATCTGTTATTGATTATTGTATATTGGCCTCAGTTCAGTTAAGTACTTCTGCACATTTCTGACTTGAAGTGAAAAAGCACATTACGTACTGTTAAAGTACTAACACAGCCCAGTTGAGATACAGTTAAAGAATCATACTGAACTGCCTTCTTAAAAATAGTGGAAGTAAAAGATTAACACATCATATTACATCACAAGACAAACAGTGTTTTATCTTATAAAATGTGTGATTCACATTAATTGGATATCCCTCTACATTACCCTATGTGACATACGCAGAGAGAGTGAAGGAATTTACCTGTGATGCTGCATTTTCATGTGCTGTCATGTATAAACACTTGGTTGCATTTTCTTGTCTAAAGGTCAAAGTGGGAGAAGACTGGAGCAAACCATCCAAGGCAGGAATTTTCTTAGCTTTAATACTTGTGTTGGTAGTAAAAATCTCAGTAGTTGCTACAGTATTTTTTTTTTTTCATCCATTATTTTACAGATTATCCATTCCTATTTTTTGTTTCTTCTGTTTTTGTGGACATCAGTCTTCCATGTCCTATTTCCCGGAACACTGTTTAATACCCATTGCCAAACTCCCAAAGATTTTCTTCTTGTGCTTGATTAAATGCATACTATGAAACTAATAACACTAGTTTGGCAGGCTAATTTGAACCAATAGTGAAGAAAAAGGTAGTACGATTATCAGGATTACAATGATTTCTCTTTTAACCTTTAAAATAATATACAGTAGGTAACTGAGAGGTAAGGTGGTTTTGAATGGTCTCAGTTTTGTAAGAGTACTTAGATGCACAACACTATGAATTCTTTGGAGATCATTTCTTTGACATTGTTTGGCACAGTTGAAGTTGCACATAAAGTCTTACCTCGCCTGAAAATTTAGCTTCAGAGTTCAAGTTGTATCATCAGGAATGTTTTCTCTTTTGAAGTTGAAAGCCAGAGCACATGTAGTAAGGACTCAGATCCTGTGGCAAATCTTCTGTATTTTATGTGTTTAAACAAACCATAAAGCCCCAAAACCAACAACAACAAAAAAACCCAAACCCGAACTTCTTGCCAGAAAATGAGCTGTCTTCATTTACTATCTTAGAAGCATTCATGTGTGTTCTGATATACATGATTTTGGTTTTCAAAAGAGGGAAAAAAAGATATTCTGCTGTTCAGTCACTAAACATCTCCATTAATTTTAA
This sequence comes from Urocolius indicus, assembly GCA_013401255.1. NCBI lineage: Eukaryota > Metazoa > Chordata > Aves > Coliiformes > Coliidae > Urocolius > Urocolius indicus. Next base: position 1,056,465 of record WBNH01001171.1, on the reverse strand, counting down.
GCTTTCTTGCTTCTTTTTCACTGTCTTTGATTTTTATGGTAAATATTTTTATGTGTTATCAGCAGTATGGTAGCAGAATGCAGCACAAAGCATAAATTTACACTGTGTAATCCTTTCAGTAACAGATCTGTTTCCCAAAAGTATTTTGAAAGATATTTTTCTGAGGCTCTTCAGCACATTTGTCTGACTGAGGCCCTCAGTTAACGAGACAAAGATCCCTATGTGCTTTACAGGCTTTCAGCGTGACTTTAAGGAGTTCTGTTTCCTTTGTGATGTGGAACTGTGGAGTAGTCTCTAGAGAGGCAATATACAGAGGTGTCCTGGAATATATTTAAATTGTTCTGATTTGTGTTTTTTAGAAGTGTTCCTTCCCTGTTTTCATTCCAAAACAATATTCCAAGAAACAAACCCCAAGTCCCCCACAATTATTTCTTCATCTTAAATGGAATTTCTTCTATTTCAGTTTGTGTCTACTGTGTCTTGTTTATTTAGTTGTCCTTTCATTTGATTTTTGTCTATCAAAATCAAGTTAATTAGAAAATTATCGTGATATGTAGTGAAGTTCTATTTCAAGAATGCTATTGATTTTTTTAAATTTTTTTTTTCAATGACAGAGAATGACAATGTGAGTGGCATTGGTTCAGTCTTTGTGCTTGGGATGGGTGCATGGTATGTTACCCTAGTCATATCTCTTGACTGTTTTGTTGCTATGGTTTTCAAATGTAAAGAGTGATAGTAAAACAAAAGAAGTTTAGACTGTGGGATATCTAATAGTCTTTAATCAAAAGTATCCAAACAGGGACTAGATATTAAGAAGCATTTTTTCTTTCATTTTCTGGAATTTAAAGAAATACAAGGCTTTTCATTCACTGAAATTTCTTACATTATTCGGGAACACACAAACACAAATAAAAAAACCTCAAGCAAATAAATTTTAAAATAATCAGATATTCAACATGATAAATGCATCAGAAGTTTTATCAATGTCTTGAAATGCCTAGAATGTGAGCTGTAACTCATTATTCCTTTAACCTGATCTACTGAAGGTCAGTTGAGTTAATCGCAGGTTCTGTACAAATCTCTGGCTAAGCTGAAAGCATGCTCAAATGTGAAAATATATTGCAATGAGCTTCATTTTCCAATCTTTTCTCATTTCATGTGCAAAACAATAGTAATCTTGGAAGAAGTTTATCTAAATATATTTAATAAAAATTAATTTAGAAATATCTCATCCCATTAGTCTATGACATAGTATAATACAGAAGTAACAACCATTTTTTCTTACACGTGTCTTTCAATAAGTGAAACTTTCAAGCTTAATTCATGGAATCACAGAATCATCTTGGTTAGAAAGACCTTTAAGATCATCAAGTCCAACCACTAAACTAACACTGCCAAGCCCATCACTAATCCATGTCCTTCAGCCCCGCATCTACACAGCTTTTAAATGCCTCCAGGCACAGGGACTCCACCACATCCCCAAGAAGCCTGTGCCAGTGAAGATGTTCTTCCTAATCTCTAAATTAGACTTCTCCTGGAACAACTTGAGGTTATTTCCGCTTGACTTATCACTTGTTACTTGGGAGAAGTGACTGACCCCCATTTCACAACAACCTTCTTTCAGGTAGTTGTAGAATTATAGAATTATGTCTTCCCTCAGCCTTCTCTTCTCCAGACTAAACAATCCAAGCTCCTGGAGCTCCACTTGACTTACAAAACAGCCTCTAGTTCCCATTTATCAGAATAGTGGTAGTGCTGTATTGTCTCTGAAGTGTGCAACCTATATCTCTAATAAGGTGTAATATCTCATAATAAGGTACAAGCAGCCCAATATAACAGTCTCTGTCATTCTTTTTTTTAGGTTTATAACTTAAGGTAAATGAAAGAACTGTGGAAGTACAGCAGAAAGCTTTGAATACTTATGCTCACACCCAGCAGTGATATAGTCAACATGGAAACAGGGCTGTTGAGTGACTACAGCCACACTTTAGAGCTCCTGTAGGAGTGTGTCATGAGTGCTGCAGCTTGTGAATGAATTACTGGTCTTCGTTTTTGGAGATTTGCTTCTTGCTACATTGCTACCTTGGGTTTTGCTCTCCTTCTGGGTTTGAAGGGTCTTCCAGTCTGAAGGGCTCATCTCAACCATCTTTTCAGGAATTTCATGGACTGGGAGCTTGGGTTTGCTATCATTGAGGCTTGATTTAAGAATCATGTATTTTATTTAGTCTTTATTTACCTGTTGTTTTGGATAGTAATGACTGTAATTGAAGCATCTAATTCCAAAAGAGGTTATTAAGTAAATAAATTAATCAGATTGCATTTCATGGTAATATAATCAAGATGATATTTCCCTAGTAAAGTATTATCATTTTATAAATAGTTCATGATATCTGACTGTTTACATATATATTCATGAATACATTAACATTCAGGAATAGTATTTCAACAGAATTCTAAACTAGTCTGGTTTCCATATCTTTTTTTTTTTCAAGTTTTGTAACATAACACTAACACACTATTTGATATACTTCTATTTGTCTTCCAGAACACATTAATGCACTATAAACACTTACAGAAAAGTAAAGCTATGTTATTAAAAAAAGCGCCTCTTTTGATATTATATCTGCTGCTGTTCATATCTCACAACTCATCATCCTGGACTTCACTATCTTATGTAAAGAGAATAACAGATTATGAGCTTACTTATTACTGTTTCATTTTTTATGATCTCACAAACAAGCTCAGCAGCCTTTCTTCTCACCCACCACAAGCTATGGTAACTAAATAAAACTAAGCTTGTAATTCATCCCCTTGCATTTAAAATGTTTCAGCAAAAATAGATATCTGTTAGCCTTTTCTCTGCCATGCAACATAAGTAGAACAGAAGGTTGGGTTGTCTGTAAACTACATCCTAATCATTAAATTACAAACAAGAAAAACTGAAATTCAGCAGTGGCTCTTCACCCTTATAATAGAAGCAATTCATAATCAAATAAAATTAAATGCTGACATGTTGTGAATAATTGAGGAATAAAAGCAATTGGTTATGGTAGACACTATATGAGAAATATTTTCAGGTATAACTGAGTAAACATGTATTGGCAGAGAGCAATAATGGTGCTCCTGGTCTGCTTCGGTTAAAATTGACACAACTGTACTCATTTTATACAGACAAGAGGATATGGAAGTTCAACTGAGATGAACAGTACAGTTTCTTTAAAGTCACCAGATGAATTTTACTGTTAAAAATGCAGCTAAGCACTTACTAGGGAACAGTTGCCATTGGATGTATCTGTTTCCCATAAACAAAGAGAACATAGTGCTATTTGGAGAAATGGAAACCATAGTTTGGAAATAAGGTGCAGTTAGCATTTGTTAATTGCAGTCTGTGTGAATGCCATCTGGTTCTGGACAGTGTCAGTAAGTAGATATGCTTGACAATTGTTAGCATTTATTCTGCATACCTTCCTTTGGTAATGCATCCTCATATATGGTATTGACATATGTTGAGCTGTTAATGTTGATAGCGGAAACTTACCGTGGTGGATGGTCTCCGAGTGGATCTTATTTCTGTCTTTTATGTTTTCTATTTCCTCTTCCTCTGCAAAACATTTAAACCTATCAAGCTTCTGCTTTGCATCCACCTATGAGCTCTATTCTGGAAGTCTAAGGAGTCTATCTGAGCATCCTTCTAGCTCTGGCGCTTCACTGAGTATTGACCTCTTCGGCTGCTACTTCAGTTCTCTGCAGGTGCTAAACTGTTAATAAGGCTAAAGGAAAAAATGTCAATGTGGAACTTGTTTTTTAGAAGATCTCTGCTGCTGTCTGTGTCTGGGAAGGAGACACAAATGGAAGGAAGGAATGCATATATTTTGATATTCAAAGTAACTTGGGGAGTTATTTGTTGTCTCTCTTATGCCACATTCTTAAAATATTGGTAGAATCTCTCCATTTGTTGAAATAAAACAGGGGTTAAAGCAGATGGTTTGTATCCAGACTTGACTCACTAAAGCAGAGATATATAGGCTTTCATGGGAAACAGCTCTGTTCTGGAATTGAAGAACATGGCAGAGTATGAGGACCTTTAGGCTTACCCAACCAATAGGTTTCTTTGGGCTGGATTAGTGAATGAGCTCAAGCACTAATTCTGGATTTACAAATACCTGTTTCAAGCATATATATTGTGAAAGCTGTATGTGAAAATGCTCAGCAGAGGCTCTTTCAGTGTTCTTTACACAGATTTTCAGAATTTCTAATGAACTTTACTCAATTTTTACCTTACTTTTAATTCTTCCACTCCTCCTAAGCAGAAGTGAGGATAACCTGATTACAAAGGCCCAGTTGTACTGAAATTTGAGTCTTGCTGAAGAGACTGTATAAAATTAGGGTTTGTCTCCTGGGTGGAAGAATAAATCAAGAACATTATTGCTAGCCTTTTGTCTTTCAATAATGAAGACAAGAAAAAATAATCAAAACACAAATTACCACCGAATTTGAAACTTCATATTATTTCAGCAGCTATAATGTACAGTGACGTATTGTGGGTCAAATATTTAAAGATATTAAGATATTTTAAATTACCCAAAATATTTCTGTTAAATTTTCAAAGTACATAGTTGCCTAAGCCTGTGGAAATTTATTGCTGGGAGTTTTGAAAATCTTACTTAATACTCATCTGGTAGTTGCCTAATACTCTGAAAGTCTGATCCTATCATGATATTCAAAGAAGTCTACTAAACAATCACTGATAGGCTAAATTAAAGCAATTTTCAAAATACTTGTGCTTTCTGTAATATTTTTGTAGACTGTTGTTTTATAGATGTCAAACATCATAAAAATTAAAGTGCATCCATTCTTGATAGTGTAATATTTTTAACAGATAAATCAGGGGTTCCAAATTCTCTGTTTAGGGTCTTTCAGTTATTACAGCAATAGAAAAAATATTTTAAATTAAACCGAAAATTGAAAAAAAAAAAACAAAAAAAAAAAACAAAAAACCTGACATATCATCCAAAATAGTCAACTTCTGTTCATTTCCACGATGATTGGCAAACTACATAGCTTAAGTACTTCTCACCCTTCCCTTCCCATCCATATATCTTACGTTCTGTATCCTTGACATGCTTCTAGTCCTTTTAAAGAAGCTGGTGTGGAGTGTGAACATTCAATCCATTTTGCTATTACCTTTATGAAAGCTACAGTGCACCTTGAGAAGAGCATGCCTGACCCAATTTGATCTTTCATTTCTAACACCATAGCTTGCTGACTTTCTAAAGGATACTCAAGAAAGGCTTATTAGCAGATGTTATCACTGGAATCACCTTTTCTGAAATAAGGAATGACAGGACCATCTGTTCATTTGTTGCTTGATAACCTAAGCTTCCGTGTTGTCCTGGAAATCCTGCTGATAGATCTATCTCAGTGTGGTCACATAGCATTGATCTGTTTGGAGTGGATTTTTGTGCAGTAGAACAGGAAAAAAAAAAAAAAAGAAAACAGAAATGCTGTTTTAAAGAGCAAATAGAAAAGGCTCCTGTATAACATGGGTAGAATTTTCAGCAGAACTTAAGTAGTTCCATGTATCCTATTGACTTGAAATGAAGGACAACGAAACAGTGAACCTGTACTTGAAGCTTATGGAAATTATATCTCATATTGGCTTCTATAGCTGAAGGATGTGTGTACCACTGATTAGTGAAGAGCTTAAATGCTCCTGATAAGTGTATAGAAAAACAAGCAGTAAGGCTTAGAAAATCTCTGAAAATAAAAAACAAATGATGCAATCTCTTTAGGGAAGCAATTGACCTTTTTTAAGTATAGGCTCTAGAGAAGAAAGATTTAAGAGTACTAATTTGCAATGAAGCAGGTGTGACAGCTTAACAGCTAACATGGGGTGTGAAGTCTAAGTGGTCTATAACATTTGATAATTAATATATAATAGAGATCTTAATAATCCTCACGATGTAGAAAACTTAGTGGTATTTTAAATTACTATCATGGTATTTGTAGTTATGAAAACCTCCGGTGACTCCCATAGTCATTGATACATCTGTATACAGTTTTGATCAAAACCCAGTGCCAATTTACATTTATGTGATCCTATTTAGATATTTACGTCAATTCATTTGGTAACACTCAAATGTATATAAAAGTAGCTTGTAACTGAAGAAGTTTTGTTGGATATTATGTATTTAGAGAGCATTTATATTGCCAATGAGGGAGTTAAGCATGGGCTTTACCATTCACTGAGGCAAGAAACTGTCAATCGGTCAAGAGCAAGAAATGACACTTAGTCTAACAAAGCACTGGTTGGTTCTCCAAGGAAGTGAAAAGGAAAATGAGAAAAACTGAATTTTGAGGAGAAAAAGAATCCCAGATAACATCTGTATTGGAGAAATGAGTATTGCAATTCAGTTGGAATCAGAGGAAGAATATCCTGTGGGATATAATATTGACATAAGCACATAAATTGCATGCTTTCTTTCATTTGCTCAAAGATGTGCACAGACAGTTTTTGTAACACTTGACCAAACGTATGCCTCCTTCGCCTGCTTATGAGTAATTAATAACATTAACTCTTATTTTAAAATGTTCCCTGAAAATACATAGCAATATAATGAGATTTCTCATGAGATTCCTAGTAAAAAAAAAAAAAAAAGGAACTCAGTTCTTAGTTTAGAATTCTTCTCAATAATTAGGGCAGAGGAAGTAGAGATGAAGGAAATTTCTTTGCCCAGCAGGAGTTTAATTTTCTGCCTGGGCTTTAAAATTGCACTGTAAATTCTGCATTTGTTCTTTTGTTTACTGTGAGTTCTTTAAACGATCAGACTTCAGGAGAGCAGTAGCCAATAAATAGGAATAGCAGTATTCATGTTAACTTACTGCAGGATATGCAGAGTTAATGAGCATCCTCTTTTTTATGGGGTACTGCAGGAAAGCAAGAGTCATCATGAAATAAACAATTGTGAAACAGTTTGTGTAAATATGTTACCTGTAATCTTTCTCTAAACAGCAAATCTCTGATAATAAATACACTAGATTTTTTATCATTAATTCCAGATACTACTATTGTGTGACTATCCAAGCTAACAAATTTTCTTTGTAGGCTTAAATAAAAGTCTTTGAAGATGTTTTCTGCCCTCTTTATAAATCATGATTGACAAAATTGGTCCTCTTTTCCAGTCCTGGGGCTAGGATACGCTTGGGGTTTTTTTATTCAGGCTTTCTTTGGACCCAGGATTTGGGTTTTTATTTCCCTAATTAAAGTATCTTTTTGCTTGGAAGGAAATCCTTTCAAAAAATGTGCAAGTTTCCTCCTTTTGGGCAGTTTAGACATCTAGTTTGTACTTCATGTGTGTCGTAACTAGTATTTCAGAGCTATAAAGATGACGATGAATGCAAGGAAAAAAAAATTAAGCAACTGATTTGTTGTGTATGAACTGTCAGAGCTTCTATGGAATCTTTCTACCCTTCCATTTTTTATGTGTTAAAATAAGAGATATAAGTTTAAAGCACACTATCATTCTGTAAGTATCCCCATCTCTACTTCATGTTAGTACTTCGAAATCAAGAATTCTAATTGGTTATACCCTTAGATTATGGCAAACCTAACAAGCATCTACTTGTGCAAAAGTTTTCTGTCTTGTATTCTTGCTTCCATCATAAGAAATTGGAGTTGTTGGGATTTTGTTCTTACTTTTTTTACACTGTTTATTTCTGACTGTGTGATATCTTTACTTGTTAGTATATTCTTGAGCTTAATATATGTATTTCATCTTAAATTCTTGTAGTAATGTCAGCTAACAGCATTAGCTAAAAGCATGAACAAATCTGTGATGGATTTATTTGTTGTCCTCCTTTAGAAAGGAGGAATAATATCTCAAAGAAGTACCGTTTTTTTGTGCACAACACTTATTTCTCTATAAACTTGTGACACTTGCCTCCACAGTTTGGGACTATGTTTACCAGTAGTGGAGCAGGTAGGGAAATAAAAAGTGTTTGTGGGAACAGGTAAAAGAAGAAACTTTTATTAGGTTTATATTTCAGAAATAATATTTAAAATATGTAGGAATATCTCATTTGAAATTTTTTAATTACAATATTCCTCTATTCATGCTGAAACAGCTTTGAAATTATGGGAATCTACAGTATTACAACTCACCACATTTGAAACAAAAATGAAGTCTTCCGAGTCATTCAGATTGGGGTTTGTTTGGTTGATTATTTTTAGGGAGGGTATTAGAGGTTAGTTTTAGGATTTTCTTGTCTCCAAGTTCAGGATGAACAAAATGTTGGCAACATTGTTAATAATCGTCATAATTTCTAATGCTGAATGTAAGATACAATATGGCTGAGAATGCTATGATGTACAACATCAAAGAAAGCCTGGTAACGTAGCAATTATTTCCAGTTAAAATGATCTCTACGTATCTACTTTTCAGTTAATATGCTGTTATGCAAAGTATCAGCCTGTAAATGATTTCTCTAAACTGATCTGGAATTTTTAGTAAGAGGCAAATAATGTTAGGATAACTCTCTCCATTCAAACCTATGTTAAGGATGAACAATTCTTACAGTGAATAGAGTATAAGTATATTGTTCATATATACCCAACAAAGTCTTTCTAAATGCCATCTGGCCTTAAATGCAGGACTGGGAATATAAGAATATACTTTCTAAAACATGTCCAATTCTCACAAAAAAAAAAAAGATAGGCTGGTATCTAGGTGTTCTTACCTGTAACCTGTGTGTCTGCATTTTGCTATCCTGTCCCAGGTGTAACTAGCTGACAGGCCAGGGCTGAGCCTTTACATCGATTTTTCTTTGAAGCTTTATATCAAAATAGTGGAGGTGATAGTTTGAAGGGGATAGAGTGACTGACACATTTGTGTTATGTGCTGCTGCTTATTTGTCTGCAAATGTCAGAAACTACAGTCTTCCCTATGATATTACATTCTTATGATCTTATCCCACCAGCGCACTGTCTGTGTGTGTCCTTGATTGCTGTATGTTGCTGTTGTAACGAACGGTACAGACAGATAATGGCAGGCAGTCAAATCCCTATGGCTTGCTTGTTTGCTGCTCGTTAGCTGGTACCTGATCATGCATGTGTTCCTAACCCACTGAAGCTGCAAAGCAGAAGTGGTTCATATATACTGTCTTCACCATAAATTCAAGTCTTTCAGTTTTGCTTTGAGCCATATAAATGTGGTTTAATGGAGTCTCAAATGCACGTCCAAAGTACATTGCTTGATCACTCTGTGTGTTCACAGGTAGCTTTTTGTTTTGTGCTCCTGATCTTCCCTACTATTGGTTAAATGTCATAAGCCTTCCATAGACAAAAGGACATAAAATTAATTCAAACAAGGAGATGATGTTTAATGAACTCAGGATTAATATATTCTGTTTGTGTTTTACACAGAGTAAAACTGCTATGGTTTATAATAAGGGACAGTCATTCTTCTTTTATGACAGACTACTAGGTCAATGCTTTTCACTCAAAACTTGGAATTTCTGTGCTCTGACTTCACACTGCATTTGCTTTGGACGTTATTCTGCAGAGCTTTGTTCATTTTTGTGAGTTGTTTCCAGTATTGCTGTTTGTCAACCCATTTTTAATTTTACCTTTTCTGTTTTATCTAATTTCATTTTGTGTCTTCAGGTATGTAGAGCAGAAGCCCTTTAATATAATAGTCCCTTTTTGTGGAATTTGAAGAAAGAGCAGTGGTGAAATGGCCAGTGAGCCTGACTATTTTCAATGAGTAGTGAACTCACCAAAATGACTATTTGAAAGAACCAAAATTTTCAGATAGGTTTGGTGAAATGGTTTCAACTAGAGATTGGGAAATTCTTAGTGAGGTGCTCCCAGGTAGAATTTGAAGATAACTTCCTGTAGCCTTCATCGTTTCTACCTTCAGGAAGGAGTTTTTTGTTTTGGTTGCACCTTTGTGTATTGGCATCATGTTTGTCTATTAAGGTAGTAATAATCATATAGTCTAAAGAATACTTTTGTGTGCATGTATGGCATCAAGTAAAATGCTTTAGCTATCCAGTAGTGTTAGAGCTTACAGTTGGCGCTTTATTTGTAACATAGCTTTCTTGCCTCCAGTTTCTGTTACTGTAAAAATAGTATCTGCTATTGTTACTTGTAGTATTTTATGCACTAAAAATGTTTTGAGATAAATCTACTTTTATTCATAAATAAGTTCTCTTATGTGACTCAGGTGTGTGCCCACAACTTTGAGCTCTTGGATTCCTGATGAATCCGAGCAATTCCTTATGTCTCAGACATAAGGCAGCAAGTGTATTACTGAATTTAGGAAAAAGCATTGGCTTTTCAATTACTTCTGTGGATCACCAAAACCAAAAATTTTTACAATCTCTTTAACCACAAGGCAATTTTATCTTCAGGATTAGAAATGAGCAAGAAATGAGCAATGTTCTTAATACATTATCTCATAAGAAAAGTATTTCAGTATGAAATCATACAGAACATTTTTTTTGCTATGTTATTTGCCCATTGTTTTCAAAGCACAAATTAACTCACAAATCATTTTAAAGCCTGAAAATTGTGCTGTTAATTGACTGAATATTAAAAAAAAAGCAGTTAATTCCTTTTCTTTCCCCTCATCAAACTGAATTGTTCTATCTACTTTACCTTCCTTTGTTTTAATTAGCAGGGACTGTAAATTCAGTTTTTGGTTGTGGAACAGTACCTATTGAGTATTGCGTTACAGCACACAACAAAAGGGAAGAAGACTTAGGAATCATTTTCTTGCTTTTCCCATTTAATTTTTCAGTTGGTGCTTTAAAAGGCATCTCAGACAGTAGGTATTCTCAAGGGCTTGTTGGGTTCCTCTGCTGGTTTAATAGTGATCGTGACACTTGTAGAAGTGCGGCACTGAGAGAATTAGTGAACTCATCAGATGGAAGGAAGGAATGATCAATTATTCACCACATGCCATCAACTACAAGAAGCATGACTGCTGCCTGTCTCTCTCCTTTTCTTTCTTCTGCTCACACACACGCTCTGCTTATGCTATTTGTGCAATTATATTATTTTCATTCAAACATTCTCTAGAGAAACCTGTTTATTTGAGTATGCTGGAACATTCATCATTAGGGTATTGCATCAAGTGCCCTTGACATTCACTGCTCTATGCCTCCTGCATCTTCCTCTTTAATTATTTTAATACTTGGTATAAATAAAACAACAGAATGATCTAGCTGATTTGCTTAGAAAGAACTGAATGCATAGAGATAGTTACTTCATAATTTGATAACTCATTGATTATTTTTTATCTATATTTCTTCTGTTTTCCATAAACTTTTGTCCTTTAACCTGATTTTCAAGGGGAGAAGTCACAGTGTTTAGATTTTTACAAGTAGGCAAGACTTTTGTTCTCCATCTCTAAATATTCATAAGGAGCACGAAGGAAGAATACTGTGTTTTTCATTCACATCCAAACGTTATTAAAAATATTTTTTTCAGAAGTTGGAGTAAAATCGTCTCATTAGTCCTTGAACGTTGGTTTACATGCTAGATATTAGAGTTTAAGCAATACATGCCTTTTCATTTAAATGTTCAAGCTTGCAACATCTTTGTAATGGTTTTACTTTTTGTTCAGTTTGATTATCATAAAATTGCACTAGCATCTTTCAGAAATGCATGGTCTGAAAATCAATAAATCACTGATTGTTGCAGAGAGCTTATAGATTCTACGAAAGTGATACCTTTCATGAGTAGCTTAAAAATGAGAGACAAGAGCAGTAGCTGGAACTTAGAGCTGGAAAAAAAAAAAAACTTGATGCCACAGTCTGGGAGTGGAATTTATGCTTCTTTCCTTGGTTGTATACAAACATGGTTTTTTAAGTTGTCATATAATGAGGTTCTTTATGGGCCCCTGAGTCAATAAAGTAGAGTATTTCAGCTATTGATGAGTACACCATGGAGCAGCAGCCCTGTAGAAAGAGAAGTGTGGGGCATATGATCACGGCGAGCTTCACAGAAGAATTTGAACAGCAAAACTCCAAAATGTTAGCTTGCTGTAACAATGTATATTGTTTTAAACCTTTGTTATTATACATTGTGTAAACTCATGTTTTCCTTTGCATCATTACTTTCCCTGTGGTGTATTTAACAAATCTTTTGTGCATCCATTTACTCAGTATATGGTAACAGCAGATACAGCATTCAGCCATACCACACTATTCTCATACAGCCACACACTGTACATATTCTTACTATCACTGTGCTCCTCGCCTCTCTGAGAAGCTTTTAAGTTTTTTTATGCTTCATCTTTAAACTTTTACTGTCTAATTTGCTTTTACACTGTTGTGTTCTGTTTTATGTTCATGTGCTTGTGACAGATGTGCAGAAAATGCAGCCTAGGACTAGCTGTACAGAATGCGATCTATGCCATGTTACCCTGTTACACGTGTGTCACGGCAGGTAGGAGAGAAAAAGAGATGACTAGAATGTTCCCAAGACTAACAACATAAACCCACTAAACTAGAGAAACCTCAATTACTCTCAGTAGCTAAGAGAGAAGGCTTAAATGAAGTTTACTAGGTAGAGATTATATTTGGTACTTGTATTTAATGTAGTGATCAGATACAACATAGGCACATACCTGACTTTCCCTAAAATAAAAGATCTAAAGACCTGTTAAATCTAAAGATTCAATACAGAAAGAAATGTCTGTAAGAGCTGTTTCAGAGCCCAGTGTTTGCCCTGCATAAATATTAAACTGGCTACTGCTGATCTATTTTGAAATGGTGGTAAAGTGGATATGATTTGCTTGAGTTTATCAGAGGGAGGAAATGCAGGTTTTGGGTTTGGGGTCTTTTTCATGCCTCCATTAACTATAAGGAATGAGTTAGTTTTACTTGCCCTCTTGTTCCTCCTCAGATAGTTTTTGTATCCTTTTAATTCTTTAAATATCATAGATGAAGTCTGAAGACAAAAAAAACCCCAAATTGTTTTTGAGTTATCCATTGATGACATTTGTTCTGCAAGGTTCCTAAATAGAACTATGAGAGTGATCTTGATTCAACAAACACAATTTATCATCTATTTTGAGGTAATTAATCAGACTTATTTGTAAAAACAGAATTAAAACATTGAATTGCTATTACTGTGAAACCTCAGAAGCCCTGTAATTTAGAGTACAGCTGCTAGAGTCTGTTTAAAAAGAGGTTCGAAACAGGGTCTTTTTGGGATATTGAGTATGTTGTGATTAGAATTTGGTAAAGAGTATAATTTATTTCCATTTTGCACATTAGGTCAGAGAAAAGTAAAGCATAGGTCTTAACAGGAAATCTCTTGTGAAACTAGGGAATAAAATACCATCCTGCTTACTCTTGGTCCCATGCCCCAGTTGTAGAGCAGTCTTCTGTTGTTGATGTCAGGGACAATTCTTGACTTGAGGTAGAAGTATGCCATACATTTGCTGTAACAGTTGTTTAAAGGCTATCTGGGAATGAGTAGAGAGGAGTGTATATCTCTGTCATCACATCTCACATCAACATATTGCATACACTGCTATATGCTGTCTCTGATTCTATGTCAGATTAATTTCTAGCATTTACTGACAGTTCTGTGGTTTCCTCCACAGAGTAAAATGTAGATAGTAAGATGAAATGTTTATTGTGTGGCAACGCTCCTAGAAGCCCATACAGTTTATTACAGCCCATGAAGATTATTAACAATATTGGGTTAAAAGCAGAGATGTCAGTGTTTGTATTTTTCAGTATATGCCATACTTAGCAAGTGATGTCAGGGATAAATTGATTTCTGATCCTTGATCTGTATGGATCAGTAACTGTTGCTGTAAAATGCCCTAGATAATATTTACAGTACAGAGAAACAAAGAAAAGTATTGGGATACTGCTGAATATGAATTGCAGAATTTCCTTGGCAAAGGGTGCTAACAGTTCACATCAGTCAGCTGTATTCTGTGAACTGTCCTAGCCATCAGCAGGTGATATTTTTGTTCTCCTGCTCTGCTGCAGTGCTGAAATAAGAACTTGTCATATAATGCTAACATTGAATGTCTTAAAACTAATCTAATTTGTTTTCTTCTGGGGGAAAAAAAAAAGAGTTTTAGAAGCTGTTCTTCAGTTTTATACTAGTTCTTAGAGATAAATGAGAAAATGCAGTACAGCTTAACAGAAATATGTTTTGATGTAATTTCTCTCTTAAAAATGCACAAGATTTTTCTCTTTTATTCTATCCTTTATACCTTCTCTACTAATGTCAGGGGAATGTGAATATTCAGTGATGCTAATTTGTATTGGTATTATTGACTGCTTTACAAATGCTGTAAGCTGTGTTTGAAAAAACAATGTCAGCCAGGGAACTTTTTAACCATTTCAGGATTTGCAACATAAAAACTATGGGAGTAAAATGTACATATTTTACTAAAAGAAGAGTGACAAGAATAGGAAAGATTTATACTACAGCAGCACATCTTCAATCGCTACTCCAGCTGGGCAGGACCAACAGCATGTGGACTTTCTCATGCTAGAGTTAGAGATTAAAATAATTAGGAATGTTAAAGTGGAGATCAAACCTTTGGATGTGGAAATGTTTTAGAAACATTAAAAGTGAAACCATTGTGCTATAATTCCTTTTTGTTCTATCACAGCATCTAGGAAAACCTAACTGAAAATATGTTTACTTTGCTTCCATATTTAACCCCAATTACCCTTTGCAGGGGAATTCTTTTTAACATTCGATTCCTCATCTCACTTTTTAGCTTCTGTAGGTCTTATTTTCCCCCAGTACATGAATTGCAGCAGGTGCACAGAATTGAAGACATTACAATTAAATGTAATCAAATATTTTAGGCACTAATGAACAGCTCCAGGAAAACAAGTCAAAAGGAAAAGGGAAAAAAAAAAAAAGAAGAAGAAGAAAAAAAAAAAGCCTTTAAGTGAGTGGATTTTCAAACACCCAAGGCACCATAGGGCCAATTAAGGGAGTCAGACACCAGGACACATACTGGCATTAATTATCTTTGAGTTCAGGGAAATAAAAAATAAAAGCAACAATTATCATAATAAATTTCCACACACTGCTTGTAAGTTGTGCTAATCTACAACACACCTGGGTTTCTGAGATTTAAGGCATGAAAGTGAATACTCAATCAGTTACTAACGACCTCACATAGAGGCTCATGGGAAACGCTGCTTTACTATGATCTGCCAATCAGGCTGAGGCTAAAAATTCTGTCCAGCCGCCACAGTAGCTTTACTCTGCACAGCTCAGTAGTACAGCACTACAGACTGTATTCAAACTAGAACCTTACAAAGTCCATGCTATTAAGGATATAATTTCTCCCTCCCTCCTTCCTCTCACTCTCATTTTATTATACATATAATGAAAATTTTCACAAAGGGAGTATGAGTCTCAATCTGTTCTGAATAGCTGTGGGTATCTCTAGTTCGCCTTTCTCTAAACTAAGAAGGAAGCAAACTAGAAGTAAAATATTTTATGTATGGAGTAGGAATTTCTTGAAACATGTCGCTGGAAGAACAAGCAGGATATGCAATGAGCTAGAGGAATTTTTTTTTAAAGTTATTATGAAATTGATCTTTCTCTGACTGATGTTTAAACCAGCTGCAAGCTATTCTCACTGAAAATACAAGAAAATGGGGTAATGTATTTTGGGTTGTTAGGTTGATTTCAGCATTAGGTAAAATTAGTGTATCTAATGGTTTTCTTAGAAGCATTTTCTGTCTGTTTGGTTGCATCTGGAGTGTAAGTGCCAGTCACTCCAACCTCTACACAACCTGTACTAGAAAAAAAAAGCCCTATATGAACAAAATGAGGTTTAAATTTGTCCATCATTATTATTCTAGGTTGAAGGGAAAAAAAAAGTAATTTCTTTAGCTATTATTTCCTTTTCCTCCATATCTGCTTATAAATTATCATGTTTGTAATAGAAGACCTATGGGAAAGTTTTTGTGTTCAGAAAGTATTTTGCACAGCTCGGACACCTCCAAGAGTAACTGCTTATCCAGTGGAAATAAACTATAGCTCTTTCCCTAATAGCGATATGTTACAGCATAGGCCAAAATTAAATTGTGTATGATATATAAGATTAAAAAAGGCATTTCTAACAGATGATGTGAAAGACAATATAGTTCCTAAAGTGACTGTATCACAGAAGGAACTAAAACCTACTTTGGTTTGAGCCAGTTAAAGCAAAGACCAAAGTTGGACTATGTGTAACAGCATAGAATACCCTGTCAATGTGCTGTGTGATGTTCTGGCAAGGCAATTTAAGCGTAAAGGTAATATCGTATTCTGTGGAATTCAGAAAGATTTCAGCCAAATTTGGCAACTGGTCAGTCAAGTGCCAAATGAAACTCAGTGTTCAGATCTTTGTGGAATTTCCTTCGTTGTTACCTAAAACTGATTCCTTTAGAAAACCTGGAAGCATTTTGCTCTCGTATTTTCAAGATTAAACAATTTGAGTTCTCACTTTGGAAAGATATATATTTATAGTCAAGAATTCAAAATAACTTAAAAGGACTGAGAAGGCAGGTGCCTGAAAATGAAACATGTTTCTATCTGAAATATGTAATTT
Source organism: Urocolius indicus (assembly GCA_013401255.1). Taxonomy (NCBI): domain Eukaryota; kingdom Metazoa; phylum Chordata; class Aves; order Coliiformes; family Coliidae; genus Urocolius; species Urocolius indicus. The sequence goes on along the minus strand of WBNH01001171.1, from coordinate 1,039,870 downwards.
GGAGAGAAGTATGGGTTTTGGTTTACTTTGACAAACTGAAAAATACAAATCTGAGCTGGCTTTAATGATCAATTCAAGACACATTGTGAAACCATCTGAAGAGCCATTTGATGTTTTGCAATGTGAAAAAAAATTTACAGTTTTGCTGTGGATTAAATTGGTGCTGAAAAATCGTTGTCATTCTGTAATTATATAACTTCAAGGTAAAAATTATTGTTTTCATTTTCATCAGATAACCAGTTATGAAAACCTACAGCATGTCAACTAAGAAAAGTAATATACCTATATTCAAGTAGGGACTGCCTCCCCCTCCAAAAATAAAACAACAGAGAAGCTGTAGAGGTAAAGAGAGTGAAACAAACCTGTTATGTATTCAGCTAAGAAACAATTACTTGGTTCCTGAAGTGAAACAGTTTGAATTATGGCACTTTCTTTAGTAATTAATATAGTTAATATAATGTTCTCTGAAATTGTGATTTGTATTCTTCCAGATATTCTTACCTATATTTTTTTCTTCTTTTTTGACTAAAGACAGAAAAAATTGTTATCTTTTCTAATAGGGATTGTTTTATATACTTGCATGGATAGCTACAGACATATTCAAATAACTTTTAAGTATGCCAGACCTCTTATTGTCTTTCTTGTTCTCTTTCTATGGTATTTTTTTCCCACGAGTTACTGTCAGCCTGCATATATGGATTTCTTACAATGTTTAAAATGGTATAAATTAGTTACAAGTATTGCAAAGAATGGAGATGTATTGTTTATGGCATGAACTATTCCCACTCACCTCCTTCCTGTCATGTGCTAATATAGATACAATACATATTTTGATTCCTCATAACACAGTGAGGTTTTTTTTTTAAATCATAATGTAGTTATTTGATGAGGGGATTCTTTACTGTTTGTGAAAACATTAACTTCTGAATTAACTGAATTATTACCCAACTGAAATGATTACTTCAAATTTACGTATGAAATTCCTTTTTGCTATGTCTTATGATGAAATATAACACTAATAGCAATACAGCACTATGGGCCTTTATTCTTAACTATTAATTTTAGTACTGCATGGCTATGGTCTTGCAGTCCTATCAGAATAGTCTCTAAAATTGATTGGACTGATCAATATATACATATCCATAAGAAAGAGCAATTTCCAAATTAAGACTTCTGAGAGCTAGGACCTTCATTTTGCAAGGACAAGCTTGTTGTGAGCTATATAATGCCAAGGCAGGTCATACAGCTACTAATGGATTCTAATTGCCCCTATTTCAAATGATAATATATTTGGCTTAGTAAGGTGAGGCTCAATGAAGGAAATTAAGAAAAAAGTAAGTGAATTGCTACCAGTCTCATTCTTATAATCAACTACCCATTGATCAGTACACACGTGAGATAAACATCTCATGTCAATAAGAAATAATTTTTTTTTTTTTCCAGTGGCTTTTCTTTTAGACTTGATCTAGAATTTTGGATCTAAATGATAAAAATATTAAGAATACTGATACAAGCTCAAAATTCAGGATTTTTTTACCACTATATGGTAAAATATAGTAGGGATTTTTGTTACTTCTGTGCTCTGAATTGCACTGCTCACCTAATATTCTCTTAGGCATAGTTGAAAATCTTTGAAATTCCTGTAACTTGCTGACCAGGGCAACTCCGATGGCAAGAATTTGAGGTTTTATGTCCTTTGACATAAGGAAGGAAACAAAACCCAGCCTTCTCGGTCTCACCTTAGATGAGTACTTGAACTGCAAATGGAGAGAGCAATCATTCTTAGAGCAAAGTGCAGCCTTTTTGCAAGACCCTTCTGCAAAACCTGGTTTCAAACTGTGACCTAAAAGGAAGGAAAAACCCACCAAGTAATATCTAGTGTGAGCTAAAGCCAAATGATAGGATTTACAGGAATACTGTCAACAAAACATAGAATGAGTCAAGTAAGTAAATACTCCATGTGTATTCTTACACAGATCCCTACTACTCCGTGTGTGAGATTTTGGGATACTTTAACTAATAGTTCTGGAAGATGTAAGAGTTCTTCACTGTGATCTTTTCTCAAAGCACCCATAATAAACGCATGGGACAGCACTCAAATAAACATAATATTTGAGTAACTTAATGTCAGCTAAATGAGTTTTCATTTTGTAACTAGTTCTTTAATTTATTTTAAAGATGTATAATTTAGAATGGGTATCCCTTTCCTAATATAAAAAACATCTTCTGTTTGTCTGTGCATATGTTTTAGAGAAGTTAAAAGCCAGTCATTTTTCCACAATGATTATAGAATCCAATTATTTTGCAAACTGCCATATAGCATTTTCCTTTGGAAACATTTCCTTCACACCTGAATAATTCTTAATATGAAGCTTCCTTACATTTAATTTGGAAGCTTACCAGTCTCTTAAAATGGTATTTCAAACAGATAAGGATAAAGGAGACAATACGTCGCAACAGATCAGCACTTAAGTTGCTCTACCTGCAGGCCTCTCCAAATGAACAGAAATGCTTTGGATAGCTTCTTTGGACTTCTGAAATGTTTGGAAAGAAATTTGAAAGAGTGTTTTTTTCACAAGCAAAAAGAAATAAAACCACAAGAGCGTTCAACCACATTTTTTGCTCTTGTAGATCGAATCTAGAATGTTTCCAAACATTTGCTGTTCTTGTTAACAAGATTTATGTTTATGCCCATCCTTTGATTACACTTCAGTGTTAAGTAATTTCTTCAGGCTTAACAAATATTTAATTATATCTTACAAAAAGAACATAATTCCTATCGATGTTTTCAAATAGAAACATGGCGATTAAACCAAAATGTTCAAATTTTGAAGGGATTATTTTGAGTTTTCATTTTCATTTTCTCACACTTCAAAAAGTAAAATGCAGATTTTGTGTAGGAATAAGGTCTAGCTCTGGTCCTCATCTCCCTGTTGTAAGATATTAGTGGTAAATTCTGTTGAACTTATAAAAATATTCTTAAACTACTGAGCAGTTATTAAAATTCATATCTTTGATCTTGTCCACTTCATATCAAGACTCAGAATTAATATTTAAGGAGGGCTTGTGCTTGTATGTAAGACTTCGTTTTCTTTCCTTCCCACACAGTCTGATTAGAAAAAGAAGCACCAGCTTCCCCCTAGTTATGATTATAGGTATGTTAATTCTTATCCTGTCTCCTGCAGATACATTTTTTGCAGTTCCACACCACCTCTGCAACTCATTATCAAGTAAAAGCCCATAAGCTCTTTATATGCAGGTGTAAGATTATGATCACTGTTTTATTGTTGATAGTATTAATGTTTGAGTGCTGGTATTGATAGATATGATGTTGCTGAGGATTTTCTGTAGAGAAATCTTTATTAGTAGTGTATCCAAACATAATGAAAAAGCATGAACTTAGCTTCTCATGCTGTTTGCTTTCATCTAGATCTCTGCAAAGCTTAAGCAAAGTTTTTATGCCTGAGCAAACAGAGTTTTTCAGATCAGACTTTGTTCCAAAAGTGAAGCATCAGCTCAGGAAGGGCACCTTTTCACTTAATGATGAACTGTGCTGTGTGTCTGCGCTCTCTGCCTCCCCCTAAGTTGTTTGACATACACTTTTTTTCTAATAAAATGCTGCCACATCTTGACTGGTGATTTCACTGTGGGTCTATGCTCTAACAAGAATCTGTTTGAGAACAAAAATCCTTTTCTTCGAATCAAAAAATAGCAGTGGTAGAGCTAGAGGCTGACGTTTAGGAGTGTTATAATATATTGAAGTACTTTTCCCCTAGAATGTTTCAGTGCATGTGTAAATTAAAAACATCAGGTTTATTTGGGTTATAGGTCTTATAAGCTCTCTTTGATGAGACCCTTCTTAGTAAAGCTTCATGAACTTTCATTATCTTTTTTAAAACCAGCTGTAGCCATCCAAAACAAGGATGTGACCAAGAAATGTTGTAATGTTGTTTTGGTTATTTTGTCTTTGACTCACAAGTTGTTTCTATTTGAAAGTTATGGGCCTATTCTGGGCATAGTAAAGGTGAAATGCATCACTGTTTGAAGGCAACTATAGGCTTATACGACATGTAAGAAAGAAAGGTTGAGAGGAAGAGGAGGTGGACCATGCAATACAGTATTGTTTTCCCCTGTGACTTTTAAAAATATCTATTAACAACAACAGCGAAAGTATCCTTGCTGGAAGTATGCTGTACCTCTTACTCCCTGCTGATAGGGCTCTTACTCTGTTGTTTGTTTTTTTTTTAATTCACAGTACTGAGAGTGCTTTTGATCATTCCTTTAATGCACATTACTTAATGTTTAATGGGGAATCTGAATCAAGGACATAGTCTGTGTGAAATGTAATGCACTTAATAAATTAGAATTTTTATCTGAAAATATCTAAGCCAGTAAAACAGTGGCTTAAAACAACTTATAGAGACCTGATCTTTGTATCTGTAGGATTGCATATATAATAAACTATATGCAAAATTCTTCCCTGCACTGAGTATAACATTATAACCATTAGACCAAATAGGATTTTTCAAGCCACAATGAAATAGGTAGTGGGAAATGTCCTTGTCCACCTAAACCTTGCCTTTCTGCTCAACAGGATTTTCACAATTATTTGAGGATTGGTCTGTTGCACTCTGACTAGCACTTCTCACATATATTAAAGTTATTTTAAAATAGAGTGTAGGGGGCAGAAAGAGAACTATTGAAATACACAGGAAAAGAAAAAAAAAACCCTCTGTTCTAATAAAATGAGAGATCAGCTTTTAGAAAAGGGCAGAGTGGAACAAAAAGGTCTGGCAAATAACAGAATAAAAGTAATCTTAAAATTTTTTATGAAACTGTGCAGGTTATTCATTTCAAGCAAGTGTCTCAAAGCGTACTTTTAAAATATCACCAACTGCTAAAATCGAATACTGTCATTTTATTGTAGTAACTGTAGGTTTGCTTATTTCATAATTGGCTTGGTTGGGGAGCTCACCTGTAGGGATTTTACCAGTAGCCACCCTTATCAATTTTTTAATACATCCCACAGATTGAGTACAGTAAATAATGAATGACATAATGCTTGGTAAGTCAACATTTTATTTCATATAGTCTTTGGGAAACTAACATTTTACATGCAGATATTACTATGGTTATTACTTAAATGAAAAAAAAAAAAGTTAGATTTAGTTTACAAAAGAGAAACTAGTCAAATTTCTAAGGTAGTTCTGACTGTATTTAGTTAATTTCAGTGTTACATAACTGCATGTTAATAGAGTATGTGATGAGGATGTGCTGACTGCAGAAAAAAACATGAATTTTTAATGAATCTTGAAATCTGTCCAATTGGTACCAGTTTCTAGGGATTTACAGGTTCATTCAGAAAGTGTGCAAGTGTATATTGAGCCACAATCTAACTCTAGCATCATTTAACTACATGCTTAAATACTTTTCAGATAGAGACAAATGTAAGCATGAACAAGTAGAACTTGTTTTGCAATTCAGTTTTTCTGAATTTGCTTTCAGCTTGAATATTCTCAAGTATTTTCTTCATGGGCATATGAAAAACCAGTCAAGTGAAAAATTTTCTTTTTTCACGAATGACCTCTGTCATTTTACATAAAAGTTTTGGGTGGGGTTTTATGGGATTTTTTTGGGGGGTTGTTTTTTTTTTTTTGTAATAGCATCTTCTAAATAGTATTTCTAGATATGAAAAATTGATTGCAAGGACTCTTTTTGAGTTTTGAAATGCCAAAAGGGCATAAATGTAAGTCTTTCTATATTGCTGTAGGCCTTTGACAATTAGCATATCATCATAATTAGTGTATTATTATCTAAATACTTCAAGAGGGAGGCAAAAGGGAGTAAATATCTAAGAAAAAATATCAAAAGATGGCAGACTGGAGAGCTGACGTCTTAGGTAGGGGGATTTTTTGGTTTATTAGTGAAAAAAAGTATCTTTGCTAGACAGTTATTAATCATCCCTATCTGATCTTAATGTTTCCATGTGGCACCATTGACTATAAACTAATGAAGCTGCTCCAAGTGTAAAAGAGTGAATTAGTACTGGTCAAAAAATAAACATCCATGAGGAGGACCAGAACAAATTAAGAAGTTTTATTGGTAGGAAACAACAGAAATTAGACAATTGATTTTTTTTTTTTACAGTTTACTTTTCTGTACACATTTGCAAACACTGGCAAATACTCCTGCTTACTTCTCTGAGCAGTAACTAGTTAATTAAACATTTCTGAAAGATAAAATACATGAAACAGTCTCTCAAGACTTTCTCTTACAGAGAAAACCATTTTAACGATACTTTTAAAGTATTAGTGAAAGGGGAAGTGACTTCCTGCTTTTTATCTGCGGGTTTTTTTTTTCTTCAAGGTAACATGAAGGCTTTCAAATAGTCGTCATTTCATAGATTTCTGAAGTAGTCTCATTGGTATTATTCTCTGAAAATTCTCTTTAATTTTATAATTATTTAAAACAATAACTGTGTTATTAATTAATACAGCATATAAAATAAGTTTTTATCTGTACAAACTTTTGCTCTCATAATTCCTGTTAGCATTAATTACATATGGTACAAGTGAAAAATAGCATAAGTAGGTTTTAGCATACTTTAGATCCACATAGCAAATTAATGCATCCTTAGTTCCTGTGATTCAGGGAGAGCATTTAGACATCTAATTATAGGAAATCAGTTAAATATAAGAATAACTTCAGTTGAATCATGGAGAGCAATAAACTCATGTAAAAGTGTCTTTGTAGTGGAAAGCATCAAGAGATACACCTGTCAGCATTCCTATTTGCATTTACTATATAATTTTTTACCAAAGGCATTCAGTGACCTAAAGATAAGCAGATCCATCACTACTAAAACAAATGCAAGATGTTATAAGTTGTAGATCCAAAATGTGATGTGTTCTGTCATAATTAATAAAATAATGCCTCCAAAAAAATCCACTGAGTATCTGTAATCAAAACCTTAGTGACCTGTCAGCAACCTGAAGCCTCTGTCAGGAGAACTGTGACACTAGCGATAGAGGTTTCTTTCTCCTTTCTTTTGGGAACTCTGTGATGCTGGTAGTTTCATCCTTCTTTTCTTTGTTTACTTTGTTATTTCTAAAGCTTGTTCCAGTGGGATAAAACAAGGTTTTTCTCCTAGAATGATCCTTGACTAATTACTGTGATTTGTGCTTATATCTTGGGGCCTTTGTTCACACTGCATGTGTACTCTTATACACAGTTTTGTTGGAATGGTAGGTCAATTGCTTCATGCTAACTATCTGTCATCACAAAGAATTAAAATTAAATCTAATTACCTAATTGTTAGACAATTGCTACCAGACCTAAACAAGCCCAGAGAAGTAATGAGACCCTGCACTCTCTGGGCAATAAAAAGCTTATGGCCTTTTGCTTGTAATCGGAGAAATATTATGTCTTGTCTTTCCAATAGATTAAAATTCATCTGGTCTGGGATTATTTTTTTTTAAATTGAAACATAGACTCAAAATGTATGTGTCAAGTCCATTAAACTAAAGAGATAAAAATGTTGGCACTATGGTTACTAAAATCTAGCAAGACTTGAAGCTTTAAGTAGTGACTGCTGTTAGTTTATATAGACAGAACATATCTAACAGTGAAAACATTTTGCAACATATGTGACATTCAACCATCTCAAAGCTCAGTCCTTTAAAATACACAATGACAAGACCTATTTTTTAACATATGATGAAACCATGGTTTCCCATTCTTATTAGTTGTCCAAGAAGTTTGTCTGTTCTGTATCCTAAAGTATTGCAACCACAATCATCAGCAAGATAATAGTACTAAAGTTATTTCATTAAAAAAAAACAAAAAACCCCAACTTCCTCCTCTTTAGAAATCCCTTAAAACACTGTTACTAAATATAGGGACGGGAAGATATCAAATGAAATAGTCCTGAAGTCCTTCAGCAGGGTTCAGTCTGTGGGAGCCCTTGTATAGCTACAGACTCCTGCCGCAAAAGCTTTTATTCTCAACAGGTGAGTCAGCTGAAGTTTTCTTTCAGTGTTAACCAAAATCCTTCACTTTTTAAAAATATTGTCTTCCCCCAGAAAGAGAAAACCAGGACAGAGTTAAATATAGACGTTACTGCAAACTGCTTTTTACATACAGGAGCAGGAGCTTTGCCTTGCCTTTGAGATAAAAATATTTTGTATATTTTTCCCTTTTGATGTATTTGCTCATACCCAGAATTACTGTGTGGCAACTCTTTTCAACATGGAAGCAATTGCAACACAACAAGATGCCTACTGCTTACAAAGGGCCCAAGTAATTATGCTTTAGATAGGTAGAGTACTTAAAGGCTGGAAAAGTGAAAGAACTCTGTGCATATAGCAACCTAAGGCATTGTAGAAATCCCCAGGGAGAGTTAATCATCCTTGGACAGAATACACAGCAGCAATCCTGCTGAGGGAAGAGCTTCTTGGAATATCTAATCAGAAATGCTGAACACTGTTTTAAAGATTTCCTTTGTTAGAATGCTGTCCATTTCAAACGAGGCGGAAATAAGTTTCAGTCCATACCGAAAGAAGCCTAACTTTATAGTTGAAGGACATCAGTTGTTATTACAAAGCCTAAATTCACTCATTTCATAGGTTCATGTTCTTCTGATCAGTAGGGGATATTTGATTTCTATGGTAATACACTTTCAAGAGAGTGGTACAACACCCCCTCACAAAATCACCAAGGGATTACAACGTTTGTGGGAAGGTATGAGATAGAGATCTGAGTACTTTCCAAAGGATAGAATGGAATGGAAGGCTCATTTCTCAGCAAAAAGCTGTAATTGGCTTGCTGACCACCATCTCCAGCTATTTTTTCTAAATAAAGCCATTAGGTTAAAACTATTAGATTTTTATTTCTTTATTTTATAATAGCACATCCTACAGGCAAGCAGCAGCTGTGCCTGCTGTTAGAACACAGGAGCACAGCTATTTTGTGGATACATTTTAGGTAGAGAACTGAGATAAGCACTGAAGATTAACAACGAAGTCTTCATCAGTCATTCATTACTGTTTGATTCAGGTGCAAATATACACTTAAGTAAATATTTCTGAGATGAACTGGTTAGGTATCTTGGTTCTACCTCTGCATGCTTTGTGTATCAATATCTGTTTATTGATTCAGCCCTAAAAAAGTAACTGTTGTAAGTGCATTGCAGAATACATAAAAGCAAAAGAAAAACACGTCTTCATGTATGTAAAACTTGCCAAAATTGTTTCCAGTAAGCATTCAGACACCAATATAATGGTCAAATTAATGATATCAATGATTAGAAGTGAAAGCACAAAGTTAGTTATGCAAAGCTTGATCCTCCACATATTAAGATAACTGGTAGCATTTATGTGAGGATTTTTTTAAATGACGCAGCAAATCCAACAAATTTGAAACATAATGTGATCATCAATAAGGGGTTTTTTTTTGGAAAATTTATGCTTCTAAAATTATTTTTAATATAGTCTTTTTCCAATAAATCACCCAGGTTATTTATTGTAATTGTCGCCTACATTATATTCTTGTCAGAAGAGCTAGGAGATAAAACCTTTATCCTTAAATTTTCATACCAGATTCATGTTTAAATATTGTGAAATATTGTGAAATACCAGGAACCATTATTAACCATGAAAACTTCTGATATTGCAATGCATGTTTGGTTTTGGAGATTTTTTTTAGATTTTATCCAACATTCTACCTTGACAAAAATTTGTAAATTATAGTTTAGTTTATTTTTTCATTTTATCTTAGTTTTTATTCAAAGGGCAGGATTTTCATTTTATTTCTGCCTTCTGACTGGCCTGGAGGCAGCAGTTTGTTTCAGCCAATTAAAATAACAATTTGCATTTAGACACATGAATAGGAACACTCTTTTCCTAGTTAGTTCTACAATCCAAATAGTAAGATTAAGACATCTCAACTTCAAATTAGTAGATTGTACTGATTGCTCACTCTGTACAAGGATTTTTACAATAATATGGTGTAGAACTCATTTCATTTGAATGGTGGTTTTCACAGTTTCCTTGCTTAAAAATAGTAGACTACAACATTCACTGTTGGAAAATATATTACTTGATGTAAAATCAGATAACTGACTGATAACATTGGGTTATTTTATATATTGTACATAGAGTATTAGATACATTTTTAGATTATGTAATAATAAAGCATAAATTTTGGATGTGGCTGCAGCTTAAACATTGAGTAAGAATAACAATTCGTATGCCAAGTATGATAGTTTAACTTCTGTAGAAAATTGCATTGGAACATCATTATAATACTCATATTATTCTATATGTTGGTTGAGTTATTGACTTCATTATTTCATTAAACTTATTACAAGAGTTTTTATTTGTCTGTCACCTTTCAAGTTTTGTTTATGCCAGCTTGGATAGTTCCATCCACTTGCATGTTTTCAAGAGACAAAAAGGCCAATATTTCTCAGGGTTCAATTTTATTGAGTTAGCAACAGCTTGATTATGAAAAGGGAAGATGTCTGTTTATTCTTCCTCTGATCCTTAGTTTCCAAAGGATCAGATAAGTCTGATCTTCTCATTAAACTGCTAACTTCTGTAACTTTAGTAATTTCTCTTTTGAAGAAGCACTCATTGATATATATATGATATAGAGCTGCTTCTGTATCACTAGATTCCAGTTTCACAATGCTGTGGAAATTTTGATCTCTAACTGCATTTCCTTTCAAGAGACTATGAGGGGGCGTGGAAAAAAAAAAAGGAGGATAAATAAAGCTTTTTTGTTAAACTCTTCATTAATTAGTACAGGTCTATCTTGAGTTCAACCTCATAATCAGTAATAAATACCCTTTTAACCTTGCTTTCTAAAAAATCACTAAATGTGATTGTTTTAGTGTGCTATTAAATTCACGTCTCATACTGAAATGTTATTAGAATCTGGATATTTTGATTCCCAGTCATTTTCTCCTGCTTTACTGATGCTCTCTAATGTATAGCTGATTTAGATGTGTATCTGCACTTCAGAAATCCAGAAGGGCTATCATAACCATATCTTTCCTTCACAGACTGGGAAATCTTTTATTCCTGTGACAATATGAAGGCTTTGCGCTGTTATTGGTCTTTTAAATACTGTTATTACTTAAGAGATACCTAAAGTCTGGGAGTCTGTCGATCTTCCATTCCCAGAAACAGATTTAGAATCTTTGCACAAATAATCTTTTGTCCCTTAACATTAGGTCTAGTATTTTTCTTCTACACTTTAAATGACTTCTGCATTCATGTAGTTCTTCATGGAAAAGCTTACTTGACATTCTTGACCATGGAGACTTAGTTCTTATTAGCTTCTGTCCATCTGATTTAGCACAGTAGAAATAAAGCATGAGTTTCGAATTTTACTCTCAGTTCCTTGGTTATAAATATAAAGGCATTAAAGTAATGCCAGTGCAATTACTCTAAGTTCACCCCTAAGTAACTAACAACAAGCTGATGTCTTTGAAATCAAACATTGTTTTAATCAAAATACAAACTCTCTCAAATTTATTCAGCTCAAGTTTTCTCTTGCTTCTCAAGAACATACTCTTATTTACAGCCACGATTTCACCAATACATCTGCTACCAAAAATAAGGTTGTTTTTAAAAAAAAAAAAACATATTTCTTATACCTCTGCACACCTCTAGTGTTCATATTCACTGTATTTCTGCATTAGGCATAAGAAAATTCCTAACATGTATAGTAACATTATCTATTAGTGAAACTTAGAACTAGTTATTCTTTCACATAGGCAGATACTTTTTTTCCCCCTTTTAGATTAAAAAAAAATGCTCAGAGCAAGATAGTATTAGCTGAGTTGGAGTTCTATGACAGGACAAAATTGTTTTCCTGTTCTCTGATAGAGACTTGCAACCTTGTAGGTGTCAGTAACTTAATCTGTTCCCATGTAAATATCTTGTGGTTTCTATGCACAAATTCTTCCTGGTGAACACAAAATGGATGAAGCAATACTGGGCAGGGAAGAAAAGTGTTATCATAGATTAATGAGAGTGTATTTGAACAGTTGTCAGCTAGCTACTATTTAAAGAGAGGATGGTACAATTGAGCATGTCTTAATACACTGTGAATCACTTCCTTGCTACTGGACTGAATTGGGAAAAAAATACACCTTTTCTTAGGAATTTTCATTTGTATTGGTTTGTCCTGTTTTCAAGTTGAACATTTCAGAGTGCTAATGAAGCAAACTAAGTTAAAACTGAATTTGTACAGTAACTATAGTTTTTTACTCAGTCATTTGCACATATGTACTAGCTCTACTGTGCTCCAAATGGTCTCCCATGTAGTTCAGTTTTGAATTTGTATAATAAATATTCTTGAAGGTCCAACACGTTGATCCTTCAGTGGTTGTCATTCTTAATATCACAGCCACAGGACTTCCTTTTTGATCGAGAGGTGTGCTTTGATCAAAATTCAGTTCTGACTTTTGAAATGACTAGAGTTTGTAAGTGTACTGTAGCACTCAGTAAACTGCTAGAGAGGTTAATCACTTGTAATATTAAAAGTGTACACGTCTAGGTACTTATTTGAGGTACTTATGCTTCTGGAAGCTGTTTCATCTTTGATGGCTAGACCAAGAAGTGTCTAGTATTACATTTCTATTTTCCATAACTTAATTAAAGCTGAAGTGCCTAAATAAAGAGTGGGAATATTGCAAACTTCACCCTTTATAAATTTTATGTCTGGATACGTAATATTTTCCATGCTGTTGGAGACCTGCCTAAAGCTCACTAGTAGCTCTTAATCTTCTCAGTAGACCTGGAGTTTTTTTTTCTACTTTGCCCCTTCATGAACCACAGTGGCATTCCAGTTTACAATGATGCACCACTTTTCCTTAAGGATCTAGGGCTCTGAAGTGTCTCCTAGATGTAATCACAACTTCATTTTATGAGAAGATAAGGGGTTGCTCTCCCTCTTCAAAATCTGTATTGATTATCCAAACCTTGAATGTGAACCAGAGCTCGTCATGCTTCCCCAGTGCTTTCACTGTAAACTGAAAAAAGATGTTTGCACTCTGTCAGCTTCTCTTTCTCTCCCAGTAAATCTGCATAAACTTTTAGTGTATTGTGAAAGTTTGAAAAGAGGATGGACCTCATAGTCCTGCAAAAATTAACATACCCTCCTCCTTTTTTCCCCTCTGTTCTTTCATCTTCTGTTTTCATTTTTTTTTTTTCAGTCTTTCAAATAAGGGAATTTCTGAATGCCCTTATGAAATCCTGAGGCATTCAGAAGTTTACTGTATCAGCCTGGCTAGCTGAAGCTGCCGACTTAGAAGTGTTGTTCCAGCTGCAAGTTCTTGTTGTAGATAAACTGCTAGCCTTTTCTTTTATCAACAACAACAAATAAATCAAGAACAAAAAAAATTCAAAAAGTAAGAGTGTGTGTGAAATACTTCAAATTCAAAAATTTTATGAAAGAACTGACCAAACCTTGCAGCTTATCACAGCAATTCAGTTAATTTCTAGTCTTTCAGTAGCAATTACGCTAAGCCTGAGAGAAGTAAATATGTTTATTATGTAGTATGGGTTCAAACTCTTTCTTTCACATCCTTGTATGGTAGTGTCAGACACTGACAGTCTTTGAATTTCTAATAATCTCTTGTATCCTATGAATCTATGCTCTGGTGTGCCCCAAAAGGCACACTAGCAGACGTTTTCCCCCTGTATTCCTTCTCATCTGTATTTGAATTTGTTAATGTTGGTATGATTTCAAAATGTTAGTAACATTGTTGAGCTTTCTCCATCTCTGCAGCTACTATTTGTACCTGATTTTATTTCAAGGTGACTTTTATTTCTCTAGAAAGATGGCTTAAAATTCTTTGGTGGGCTATGTGGTATTTTTCTACCAAAATTCCGAACATCATATTTGGATGGACTTTTTTTGATGGTGATAGTGGATATGCTGTTAAGTGTTGTCTCCACAATTGACAGTATATGTTTTCAACTCATATTGTTACTATAAAATGGATACTGGTTTCAAGGCAAAGAATCTCTTTTTTTTTTTTTGTCGTTCGGTTCTTGAAGTTGCATTCTTATCTCTTGAAATGGAGAGAACAACATAATGTGTAGCATTTGGTATATAAGGTTATTGTTTGTACTGAATTTGCTTTATAAAGGGTCCAAGGTGGTATTAGACAAAGCTTTACTTCTCCACACATGCCAAAAAAAAATACATGCAAGTCTGTTGGTGATCAGTTCAAGTGATCTGATCTGCACAGCACATAAAATGTCTTCTTAGCTTTGCAAAAGGATTTTTTTTATTCCCAGTACTGACAATTCATAAAATTTTTTTACTTGCTAAGTTCCTTTAAATAAATATACTTCCTTAACATGTATATTTTCCTTGATCACTGTTAGGAGAAAAGATAAGTGTACAGATGTGCTACTAATTTGAATTGTTGTAGAAAAAAAATCCACATTTATCTGATGTGTAACTCAGTTGTACTTTAATCATAATTCTAGTTCCAACTATGTAATTTGTCAGTGTAACAACTAAGGAATGAAAATTAAATAAAAAAAGAAAAATTTCTTCACTATGAGGGTGAGAGAGCACTGGAAGGGGCTGCCCAGATGGGCTGTGGGACCTCCTTCTCTGGAGACATTCAAACCCATCTGGATGAGTTCCTGTTTGACTACTCTAGGTAGTCCTGCTCTGGCAGGGGGATATGGGCTAGATGATCTTTGAGGTCCTTTCCAGCCCTTGAGATTCTGTGATTACAACAAAAAGAATAATAATAAAAATAATAATACTACCGGCTAAAAAATCCAGCCAGGGGTCATCGTGAGTTTGAGTGGTCCCAGTAGCTGATGCTCTTGAATTTCAGTCATGTCTGAAGTAATGCAGTAATGCCAAGATGGATATTGATCAAGCATGTCTTTAAAAATCATAATTTATTTTTCTGAAGTGAGGAATTTAGACTCAATGTAATGGCCTCATAGTTAATATGATTTGCACTATTAATGTGCTAAATGTGTTAAGATTTTTAAATATAAAGGATTTGGTATGAATCTTAAGACCTTATTGCTCTAGTACATATGGTTTCTTATCTAAAGGAAGAAATAAGTCCTCCAAATACTTCTGTGATAATAGACATATCTTCATTAAAATCCTTATGCTGTATGCATTTGTAGTAGATCTGGAAAGATATCTTGTTGTTTTTTTGTTTTTAAGTGGTATGCCTTGGCCTTGGAAAGTATTTAGGAAAGAGAGTAGGGTATCTCCATTTTTAAAACTGAAGTGACATCAACAGGGACAGTACCAAGCTAAATTCTGGCATTATACATGGAAGTATGTGTATTTCAAGTTTTATATATAATCCATAGCATTATGGTATGGTGTATCCTTGGCATGTATTGATGTTTGAAGGAATACAGACAGCAAAAACCTCAGTACTCAAAATATTTACATGGAATTCTTAAATTCCTGTATAAACAGTATAAAGCAGTGTTAGATTGATATCTGTGTGGTCAAGTTGGTTTCTAGTTGCAAAACAGAATTACAGAAATGGAGCTAAACATCACTATAGTTTTTTAAAAATAAGATATTTTAAAAAATAAGATAATTATAAAGGGGGAGGAATTTGTTGTTTTGTGGGCAGACCATGCTTATTACAAATGTATCAATCTCAGGGAAAGAAACCAACCCATAGTAATAGTCTTTATATGGCAGCAACATGTGGAGATGATATAACTAGTAGTGATAGGTAGTCACATTAGATGGGAGCAGGAGAGTCCTGGGCCATCTGATAGCAGTGTTCTGCCTATCTTTGTATAAATAAGCTTCATGTGGATGGACACATGGGCTTGCTGAATCCACATTTCCATGCTGCACAAAGCTTTCTATTATTCTTTCAATACTGGAAGTATAGTGCAATGAGGAAGCTGCATTGCAACAAAAATTTGTTCTTATTAGAAAGTCATGTATAGTAATGTAATATGTATCTAGAAGTACATGGGAATATTTTCAATAAATAGGTGTATTGATATGAATTACAGTGTCACAGAAAACTATTTCAACTTGGGGCCTAAGAAGAGTATTTAACTCTGAAGAACCATCTGTGATGTTACAGTAGATATTAAAAAATAAGCCTTTTCTTTATGGATTTATAAATCACAATACATTAGAGGTAAAATCCAGGGCATCTATCACAGAACACCAGGTGTGCATTGTAACGAGTCTCTGAGAGGCCATACGTTTTAAAAGCGATTAGATAAGATACTTATATGCACTATGATCAGAAAGTGTACAAAAGTGTTACTTCTTACAGCAGGTTTTCTGTGATCTTAACTTCTTGATTGTTCAAGAATAAAAGTTAAATTGAAAATTTCAATAATAAATCTGGTGATTTTTTCATTTTGGTGTTTCCTTGTCTTTTCATTTAGATGTAATCACTGCAATGACAGACTGAGGGCAAAAGAAATTAAACCGGTTGGGTGAATTAGCTCAGCAAGTGACGGTTCACAGGAGAGTCTTTATCTACTCTTTCCACAGACTATATGTACATAATTGCAGGTAAGTGCACTGGCTACATTTTCTTCAATAGAACAATTATAATAGGAATTATAATTAAAGGTCTGATATTATACTCATGACTAGATATTTGGGTCAAAATTGTACATGCACTAGCTTGAAGTCTGCTCTAAAAATGTATTTGATTAAATTTATATTTTATTTTATCCCTTCAGGGGTATGATTATGCAACCAAAATTACTCAGTTAATTTCAAAATGATGCTTAAAAAAACTGGCCATTTTTACTAAGTATTTCAGACTTCAAGTGCACTGTTTTTTTACATTCAGATATTGTTCAAAAGATAGTTCATATGTACATATCTCTATATATTGCAGTACTATGCTTTGTAGAATTTTCCCCAAATAATATATACATATACACACACATATCACAACATAAATTTGAGCTAAGACCTTGCAAAAGGCCATAAGAATCCAGCTCCTAATTATCATCTGTGACAACAATTTCTTGTAAATGTCTTGGTGCTGTTATTCAAAGTAGGAATGAAGACATCTATTAGCCTGCATAAAGTTCTATGTCAGTTTTCGTGATAGCTAAGAACAGAAAATCTTATTTGTCACTGCTGAAAATACAAATTAGGAGAGAGGACTAATGTTTTTGCCAAATACCTTAATTAATACCTTAGTTCTGGCTAAACACAGCATAGAATGTAAAAGTTACTCAGCATGCTTTATGAAGATGCATTTTATGATTGTTTAATACAGCACCCAAAAGTGCAGATTTCAAATAGCGTCTTGCTTACAGAGATAAAGTACGTATGAGGATTTAGTAGACAATATGGCCAGCTGCTTAACTAGTTTTCTGATAAAAACATGCTATTGAGGCCTTTGAATCTGTAGAAGAAAACATGAAAAGGAATTCTTCTAGAGTAAGGATATAGTACGTGACACTTGGAGCTGGCTATCTGCTTACATTTGCAATGCATATGTCTTAACTTTCGAATGACTAGCAAATACATAAGTCATTTTTGGAAGTACTGCATATGTTCCTTTTTTTTTTTCTTGTGTATAACTGTATTTCTTTATAGAAGTCATTGACAGAATTTAGAATAGTTCGCAATGAATTAGAAGCTTCCAAAATCAAGTGATAAAAAATTGGATGTACAATGTGGTGTTTGAAAGCAATACACTGATTCTATATTTCTAAGTAATTGCAGTATAACACAATAATTGTGTTGATCTTGAAATGATGGTTATCCCAGTAATCCAGGTGTTGACTTGAACTGATACCAACTAAAGAATGATTTGAATTTTGGCATGTTCTAAATATTCTTGTAAAACCTGTTACTATTGTATCCAGTTATTGCTAATGAGGAATAATACAGGAGTTTCCATGTGGATATTTTATCATCTTTTTATAGATTTTCTGTGCAGAGATTTGTATAAGTCTGGATTTCATGTGTCTTTTAAGCTATGTCATAGGAAAAAAAAAAATCTGCAGAATACGTTGTAAGAATTTGGTGATTTACTTTAAAATTGGAATTTGTTGTATTTAAAAGAATATAAAAAGTAAATAAGACACCAGCTTGAAAGCAAGGACTAAGTTCTGAACAAGCCTGATTACTCCTAAGTCTTGTAGATTCAGTTACTTGGTTTTGTTAATTCTTTGTATGTATATGTGGGTATGAGAAACCAGGTAGAATCCCAGCTGGAAAATGAATGCACTTGCTTTTTCCTTACGCTGAATCTTTGCATTGCACCTGTGTTATGAGTTGCTGTTTACCATTGTAGCACTAGCTGCTCTTCTCCTATATTCTCTTTGTGAATAGATAACAAGTGGAGAGAAGTCTGAGATTTATTTTTTTTTTCCTTCAGGGATCAGTGAGAAGAAAACCAAAAGGAATTTAGCAAGGACTGAATCTGAGTAGATTAGGCTTCCTGGCTCTTTTGTTGATCATCAGAAGGATTCTAAATGACCATTTGATATGATCTCTTTAAAATGATTTAAAATACTTAAAATATCTGCAGTTTATTTCTGAGGATCTCATTCTACAGGCACAACTAATATTTTATATTTGGTCCACTTTTCCTCCAAGATTAAGGGAGCAGATAAAATACTGGTACTTTATAGACAAGGCACTCCTGGAATTAATTATGTTTTTTAACTGTAAAGTGGCCATTGTAATATAGATATAACATTGTCTCTGTTGGTAGAGAGAGCTTTCATTTTGCCTTCTGAAGAAGGTAAGTTTTAATTTGGAAAATGAAGAAAAGATTCTACCATGCACTAAACCATTTCTGATTGAACAATATATGCAAAATTCCTAAACAAAAGCATGGCATTACATACTAACGGCTTTAAAAACTGAGATGTAAACTTTGCATATAAGATTTATCACACTTTCTCAGTACAAGTGGAACTGAATTCATAACACTAGCCAATACCATTGTCTGATTATCCAGTGAGTAGATGTATCTCTATAAATACACAATTATCTCTTCACATTTTCAGAGTTTGTATGAACAGCATTCTACAGCTACATTTTTATTAGTTCACAGTCTCACAAACATTATAGTAACTCAATAAACAAGGAACATTAGAAACTAGTACTAAAGAATAAATAGCAAGAAAATAGGAATTCTGATGACCTAGATTCTTGAGTTAATTATGCAAGCACAACTCCTGTTGTTACAGATGGAAGGCTATAATGTCTAGATTCAGAGATGTGTAGGTGCCTAACTGCCATTGAATTCAAATGAGAATTAGGCTTATCACTACCTTTCTGAATCTGGGATAAAATGATTTCAGCAGCATTCAGTGTCATTAGTGTGGAATTTCTGACTGCTTCAATGCAATTATTTTGCATTTACTCTGTCTTAGTAACAATAGAACTCCGGCCACAGACTTAATTTGTTGTCTGTAAATGGTCTGTGATTTTACACTTTGAAAGAGAAATCTTACTAAAGAAACCCCGTTGAGAAAGTGTTTTTGTGGTTTGGAAAGAAAACACTTTTCTCCAAGATGCATCCCCATGTCTTGCTTAGATTGCTTGCAGCAATTTCAACCATTACTGCAGAGTCTGACTTAGAATGCAGAGGGAGCAATGTGTCTGTATATTACTAAGGCCTTTCATTAAATCTTTACTTTTAAAAATAATTGGTTCTTTTAATCTATAATGGAACATGGACTTACAGGCTGTCTGTGATTAAAATTAAACCTTATTTGTCTTTTAATATGGTGCTATGTTCATCTGTAATTGAGTAGGGATCGATGCCAGCCCTGTGATGGGCAGTAAGCTTATCTAACATGACGGAGATAGATTTCAGGGAAGACAGACTTTGCTGTTTCTATGTACAAGTGGGATGAGTAGACCATATCAGCAACATTTAATTATTTTGTAGGTAATTATTCATTTGAGGGACACAAGTTTCACAGCAGTATTGGAACAGAGAAGGAAGACCAATACAATTACCATTTGGCTAAATACACTGTTAGCTAGAAAGTCATAATGAGCATTTTATTACATTTGAATAAAGAAATGTGTTTTTTAATAACAAAGACTAGACTAATGTAACAATACTGAAAGGAGGAAAAGGAAAGAGAAAAACCAAAAAAACAACAACAAAAAAAATCCACCCCAAAACAAAATCAAGATAAATAAATGATGGACCAGTAGCACAAATTCTTTCAGTTTTGGAGATTTTTCCTCTATTTTTTAATATTGTTTGCTCTTGTAGAATCATACAACACCTTAGTTTGAGGAGGACCTCTGGATATCATCTAGTCCATAATCGCAGTAGGTCTAGTTACACCAAGATGTTCATGTCTTGTTCAGTTGAGTTTTGAACACCTTCAAGGACCATAACGTCTTTAGGCATTCTGTAATGTCTTTAGGCATTCTGATCTCGTATTCAACCACTCTAACAGTAAAAATATCTTTCTCATAATATCTAATAAGGATTTCCCATGTTTCAAAATGCTTTCATTGGCTGTCAATCTATTACTATGAACATCTTAGAAGAGTATGCCTTTCTTGTCTGTGTGTCCTCTAAGAGCTCAATTTTCACCTACCAAGACTGCAAGATCATTTTCTGAAGAGCATTCTCTCAGCATTCAGTGACTGCCCTTGCTGGTGCATGGGGTAGTTACATCCCAGATGTGAGATTTTATATTTTCTCAAATGAGGCTGACATTACTGGCATTTTCCTTTTTGCCTCTTGTTTTCCAGTCATCAGATACCTATCAGGGATTTCCACTGATTTTCATGACCTTTCAAAGATGAGAGAAAATGCTCACAGTGATACCAGGCCATATCCTTCAGCACCTTCAGGTGCATCTCACGTGGTCCCATGAATTTATGTATGTCCAAGAAGGTTAAGCAATCTCTAAAATTTATCTTTCTCTGCTGTGGTAATGCTTCACTCCCACAGGAAATATGGGAAACAACTAATACCTTCAAAGCTGGAAGGAAATAAATTAACTAATCCTCCTAAATGTTATGCAGCCTTTCAAAATGAATGTTTCTATCCAGTTTGAGCAGTATTACTTGAAAATGTGTTTTTATTTATGACCAATTATTCTGGACATCTAGATTTCTTTTAAGGAAATTTCTGTGTCACTTGCACCATCAATAATTGTTAGTTTTGTGCTACTTGTTAAGCTATTAATATCAATATACTACCAGTGATACTAACACAGGAGATACTCAGTTTTATTAGCAATATCTGTGAACTGAAGAACTATGACCAGAACAGGTATTATTTAACTCTTATAATTTTCATTATTTTTAGAGAGAAAACAATGGTGATTATTTCTTTTATTCTATGGGAAAGTTCAAATAAAGATATTAGAATGGAGAAGCTGATAAACCAAATGCTTATTTGTTTTGACTTGAACAGATGATGCTTATTCAGAGTTTCAATTTTCTGTTCATCTATTTGCATATCTTTCAAGAATGTTCTACTAAGTATATCTCTCTGTCTATCCAACTGCATTATCCGTTGTAGTCACTTTTATCGTTTCCTTGGTTAGTGCACTGTGGCATTTGATCTTCATAACTTTTCACGCTGTCCTTAATTTTGTACACCTTAGGAAACAAAAGTCAATAGGACTTTTACATAATTTTTGCTAGTTTTAAATTGTTGGGATAACACTGATAATGAGCATAAATAACTTTGTATTTGCCTGCATCATTAACAAGAACTGTCGTTTATTTTATCTTGGCCTTGTAAGACTGGTGACTGTCATCAGTACATTTTGTATTATAAAATAAAAATTTAAGAAATGTAAGAAGTAGCAAAAGCTACTTCATAAAGCAATGAATGCTCTAATGTGTTTCCTATGAAGATGGTTTTTAATAGCTGATATAAATATCTCAGCTTATTATGCTATTGAGGTAAAAGCAACTGAGACAGAAAAAGCATCATTTTTTATTTTGATTTTTTTCATGTAATTTCCCAGGTCAATAAATAGCTCCCAGATACATACAACGTCTTCCATATGATGGAAAATGGATTTAGCAATTTATAAAAGTTCACGTATTTGTCCTTTAGTTCAACTAATTTGCTATTTATCTGTCAGAGGCCTTTTTGAAATTCCTGTATGATGTTTTCACGTATAATACCCTAACTTGATGGTAGTGTTCTATAAAAATTTCTAAGTTATAAATAAGAAGTATTCTTACAAAGTCAGAATGAAAATACTTTCAAGTCTTATAAATCTATGTGAGAATGAGTACAGGTGTTATTAATACCTAACATAAGTTTGGTTATACACTGGGCAGAACAGCTTGACTAAACAATCAAACTAGGTTCATTTCATGCTTTTTTTTTTAGATTTATATGGGATATAGATACACCACAGAAATTTAAGTATGTAACCAGCTGCTTTCAGAACTGGTTTCAGCTAAGTTACTAGTGCATCAACATAGCCTATAAATTCTAGAGCTTGGAGTATGCAGTTAAGTTCTCACAGAAAAATATATGTATAACACTCATCATATTTGTTCTCACTGCAGAGACTGAGAATCTTTACAAGAGACAGATTCTAATCCAATTATGAGCCAATGCCATATTTTTCACATTAACTATATTTTTTTATGAAGACTTCTGCATGTGCTGGTTTTGGTGAGTGTTAAATCAGGCGAAACCTGGGTTGGTACCCCTTTGCTTGCAGCTTATTCTGCCAAAAGCTTTAGTGCAACAATAGTCTTTGTTTTAGTCTCTATTTTAGGAGCTGTTGGTTTTCAAAAGAAGCCAGCCCTAGATTAAGGGACATTTCAGAAATAGCTTTTGAACTTTTGACACAAAGGGAGTTGCCAGATTGTCTGCCAGAGATGTCACCCTTAATGCAGTAAGGCCTGTTGAACACTTAGATCTGATAGCTTTCTTGATACAATAACCTTAATTTTATAATAACATAATGACACAAAGCAATTCATTTTAGAGGATCGTTTTGCTTCCCTAATAGCTCAACTCACACAACCTTTGGCAACTTCTTCCTCACTATGTTTGACACATGCAGTAAAAACTTGTTCAGACTTGAAGTGTCTATCATTTAGTATTCACTGATGCTAGCCATGCAATTTTATTTATTCATGCAGTTTCCATAACATCCAAGTGATAAGTTGCACATAGTTTACACAGATAAATTACACACAGCTGTGACTTAAAAACTTTTTGTTCGGGTCAGTACTTCTGAGTTCTAACTTCAAACTTTCAACAGTTCAAGGTACAAATATTTCTCTCACATTTTCTTTTATTTGTTACATGAAACAAGGACATAATGGATGATAAAATAGTAATTTAAGTAGAAAAATGGTATTAATTTAAGAACTAGAGTACCAAGCCATAATTTTCAAGAGCAGTGAGTAGGACCATTTTCTAAAGCTGTCAAAAAGCATAGTGAATTGCTTATGAAGTATCAATACACATTTGATGTTAAGACATTTAGATGTACCTAAATGTCACATCTAAAAAGTATTGTAACGAGAGAGTATAATTTTGGTATGCACATTTTTTTGACAATGTAGATTCTAACTAAAGGTGAAATGTTTTGGGGTGTTTTTGTCTTGAATTAGTGGATATTTGCTGTAAATCTCCCAATTTATTTATTTTTTAAAAAGTACTGGCATCAAAAAATGCATGCCAAGTGTTTCCCACAACTAAGATAAATTCATGTAGTAGAATGGGGTAACATCAGAACCTTTACCTTGAAACTTAACAACTAGGGCTAATTGAGCAATTAAAACAAATTAATTCTACCAACTGCAAATTAATTCTCAATGAAGGTAGGAAAAAAAGCCCTTAAAATATTCAGAAGTAGTTGCTTCCTTTAAGAATAAGGGTGTACATACTAGGTAATCACTTTTTTCCTACAGTGTGTTTATAGCTGCAAAAACTGTTAATGCATTAGTAATCCTGTCAAAGTAATATTTCTTACAGAGATGTATTACATTCCATTTAGATTTGTAAGGAATTTTAAAAGTTTGGTCAAATTCTTAATTTCAAGAACTATACTCACCTATAACAACAACAACAAAAAATCACAAAGATTAAGCAATGTGTGTTTGCACAAGAAACTGACGTTCTACTAGGAGATTTAACCATGGGGACAGATCTTAATGGTAAACTTTTTTTTTTTTTTTTTTTTCTGAGGAAGAAGAAGAAAATAAGTTCATCTTTTGTCCTACACAAATTATGGTTAATGAGCAAATGACCAAATACACAGTTTCATACTCCAGAAGGATTGAGGGTTTTTGAGTTGTGTTATCAGGTTGTGTCATTTTTTTT
Source organism: Urocolius indicus (assembly GCA_013401255.1). NCBI lineage: Eukaryota > Metazoa > Chordata > Aves > Coliiformes > Coliidae > Urocolius > Urocolius indicus. Next base: position 1,015,563 of record WBNH01001171.1, on the reverse strand, counting down.
ATTGCTTATGTCCTTTTTAAAACTTGTGATAGTTCTGTATTTTTTCCTAAAAAGAAAACAGAAAAAGAAAGAGGACTATAATTATTTGTCATGATTAAAAAAAAAAAAATGGATTATTTTAAATTCTGAAACAGCTGTGGTGCCTTTGGCAGTGCCACTGGCTGTATTAGTTATTTAATAGTCAGGATCCGGAAGTGGGAAGTTTGGACAGGTGTCCAGCAACAGATTACTATGAGATACTCTAATACAAAATAAAAGTGATGATTTTCAATCAGACCCTGTGGGAAGAGTCGAGAGCATGTCAGTTAGTACTTCACTCTTTTTCTCTCCTCCTTTAGTTTTCTCAGAGTGAGGGTAGGTTTCTATAAGTAATAAATCATTTGAAACTCTTGCACACTGAATCGTAGAACTTGCAGTGTATTTCACTATGTTTGCCTCTTTATGACATGTTGTGCTAACAAGAGAAAGGTTTATCAAGCACAATAAAGATAAATACATTTCATAAGGCTTCATTTAACACTAAATGTCATTAACAACATTGCAGAAAAAATAGATATTGGGATATTGCCAAATATTGAAGTTTAGATACTACTAAGTGTTTAGTACTTGTTATTCCCTAAACTGCTTAAAGTTTGAGTACCACATGCACATTTTTCTTGTCATGGGTAGTCTAGAAAATACCTTTATATCTCAGAGATAAATAGGATATATCATTCCAAAGGCTACTATAAATTGGCTATCATCAGGAAAGTTTTTTGACCCTACTCTGTAAGAAATCTTTTTTTTTTTTTTTAATTTCAAGTATTCTATGTTAGATCCAAGATTTCCCCAGTTTGTAAGTTAAAAATTTACAGCATGCGTTTGTCTCCTAATTTTTGTTTTCTTTCTGGACCACTTAAATATAGTGTTTGTCCATGCGAATATCAAAGCTTACTTCAATTACTGAGACACAGAATTACTGCATCTACTTCCCTTAATCACCTTAGACTCCTTCTAGGTTAAGGGTAGGCAAAGGGAGACTTGATTGCTTTAATTATATGTAGGAAACATGAATACAAGATCTACAACTGCACAACTAATTCTAAAGACCAGGAATTTGGAATAAAATTTGTGATTATGCAAAAGTTATAAATTGAGAGGTTTTTTTAGTTTTTTCTTGCACAAAAGCAAAATCCACAGCTCAGATTTAGGGAGAATATTAAAATGCAAGAGCATAGATCACATAAAGAAGATGCTTAATTAAACAGGGAGGCTGTAGTATATGTCGCTTGAACATTGGAATGCAGATATTTATCTCCATTTGGTACAGTGAATATTTGTTAAAATGTACATCTAAATGATAAAATGCACGTGTTAAATAATATTGCTTATAATTTAGTTGCTATAGTGATATCCTAAGAAAATGTCAGTTTTTACCAATGTAAAAATTTCTTGACCAACAATCATTCCCTTTAAACTCGTGAGGCAATACAAAACATCTTGCTAGTAGAGAATTCTCCTAGAGAATTCAGAATAATGCCATTGCTGAATGACATCTCTTAGTTGTAACAAATGTGGTCCAAGTATTTCAATACAAGAAGGATCTGTATTTGGCAGCAGTCCTTCACTTCACCTAGAAGCAAATTAAAGCAGCTCTAAACTCACTCCTATAATGACAATTGATCCATTTGTAGTGGTCTAAATGTCATTACTGCACCTTAGAGTCACTGTGGTAATCTCCAAAGCAATACGAAAAGTGGCTACTATATAATAGCAATACATTCTTGCATTTGTTGACACAACTTTATTTTTTTAACATGAGAAAGTAAAGAATAGTAGTCAGGATCATACTTTGAGCAAGAATATGGTTTAATAAGAGCCTACAGTAAAGGCTAAAACTGCTAACCTCCCTTTGAATAGTTGTATTTACAGAACACTGAAAGCTACAGCAATTGCATGCAGAATCATAGCAAGGAGATTGGTGTTTTTTAACTTTTCCTAGAAATGCACATAGTGATATTGTGCAATGAAAAACGTGACACAGCAAATCTACAAATGCATATAGATGAATAAAGAAAAATTCAGGAACTGTTTTAGAAGCTAAAATAATTTGTTAACAAGTTTTCCATGACTTTCACATGTCTTATTCATTCATATTAATGGCAAATAGAAAATAATGTTTAATAATTTTAAGCTACAAATACAATTGGCATTAATTTGTTGTTATGAAGTTGAATAATATAGAATTAATTATTTTCTAGTCACCAACTGCGTACCATGATTCTAATCATAGAGTCATAGAATGGTAGGAGTTGGAAGGGACCTTTAGAGATCATCTAGTCCAACCCTCACAACTGATCTCATCTCTTAAAGGAATTAATTAACCTCTGTTCTAGTTCACTTAAAATTAAAAAACAAAACAATACTCACCTACAAAGACAAACCTAAAATGTACTCCAAAAATAAGTTGAGCTAGCCTTTATTGACAATTTTAATAGCAATTTGTTGGTGCTTAACAACATCGTTCTAGATCTTCATAAATTATTGTGGAAGATATATTAACAGTGTAGAAATTCAGTCTCATGGTTGTCTTCAGCCTCCTATGACATAAAAAAAAAAAATCAGGTATCTTTGAATTACATTACAACATGTAAATGACTCTCTCACAAGCAAAAAAAAAAAAAAAAAAAAAAAGATAAATCCCAACCCATAAACCAAACCCAGAACATTTGCTTATTGATTTTTAGGGATTAATACAATTTGACTATGTAAATCTGTTCAGAAAAGGTCTAATTCAAGAAAATAATCACTAGAACATTTTAGCTACTGCACTATGTCCACCGAGGACAGGGTGTGTATTTTAGAAAACTCATTAGTGAAACGATCTGTTTCTCATTCCTTATGAGCTCTGGAACATCATGTGACTTCTGTGTTTCCAACATGTCTGTTTTTGCCATTGCAAAGAGCACTATCGCTAACAGAATGAAGGGATCTTTCTAAAGATCATAGACAATAGATGTTTCCACAGAAGACTGTTACACAGTCTTTCCACAGAAGACTTACACAGAAATGTCTTGTAAAATAGTTTAGAAGACTATGTAAAGGTTTGGGAAATTAAAACAAAACAAACTAAACATTGAAGTCATACTACCAAATAATATAGTTGTCAACTGACTGATTTTTGTTATTTCTAAACAATTTACATGTAAATACCCCCTATTTCTACTGAATCACTGTACTGTGATTGCTTCCATAATTGTTGCACATTTTTAGATTTGGATTTTGTCACCTAATCTTCTTTTTATTTTTATATATAAATTCATTTCCAAAATTGAAATACACAATTCTATCCCATATATTCTCTATAGGCATAAAGTAGGTCTGCAGTCCAGGATTTGTGTAATTTGAGTCAAGCAGCAATATTATTTATTATTCCAAATACCTCACGTAATTTATAAAGCAAGATCACTACAAGATGTGTCCGTATTAATTAGTGATCTTTTATATTTGCTGGGTTTTTTGCTATGCAAGCTTTCACCATGGAAGACAATGAGTAGAAATACTATCAGAAAAAAAGTCTGCTTGATATTTCCCTTTGCTTACTCTACTTAGTTTCTATGGCTCTCAGAAAAAAATTGTGATGAGTGTAAGGAAAAAAAAAAGTTTTTACACAGAGTAGGATTTTTTTAAATCATTGTGCTCACAATAACTTCCGTCTAACTGATGCTCATCCAAGATCTGACTGTACCCAGGAAGTCAAAGCTTCAAAATAAATAAATAAATAACAGTTCTTAAAATATTCTAAAGTCTTCCCCAAAACAATAGAATAAAAGTGAATGGCAGTTTAACCGTACAGAAGCAGACATTGTGTGAGTCGAATTAGAGAAAAAAGTATTGTCAAAATTATTTGCTGCGAATTATTTGTTTAGTTGGAGTGATAAGATTGTCATTGAATAGAAATGTCAGAACATCATTTGATCAATGTATGCTTTCTTACTGATGGTATACTCTGGAGCATAACATGGAGTTTATATAAGGGATCAGGAGGGTCAAACCTTGCACAGTCATTCACTCTTATTCAGGGAACTTAATTTTTTTATTCTAAATAGTATAAATTATAACAATAATCAGGTTTTTTAAAGTAAAAAATAGGTTTTAAAGCCATCTGTACTGACTTTTTATGGTATTATAGCATAATAAATACACACTAACATGTTTTCTACCCCTTTTCAAGCTGAGTATGAGTAAATATATGAAAGCAATGAATGTGTATTTAGCTATCTTTAATTATTTGGTTTGGGCAAAACAAGAAATCTAGATAAATAGTGCTGCATGGACTAATGCTCTCAGCTGTGTTTTGCCATGGCTAGATCCCTTTGAGAATCAGTATTTAAAGCTGGATGAGGTCTTGTGGTCTATTTTATAAACTGTAATCACAATAATTTTCCTGAAATTTGTGGCATGTTACTGAGCTTTTGATAGAGATATATGTTTTCTTTTTCACTATACAATCACATTACTTTTAAATGGCTGAAAACTGAAGTTATTTGAAACTCACAGTTTTTATTTAAGGATTTTCAAAACATAAAAAATACAATTTTTTTTTTTGCTCAGAACAGCTTCAATTTCATTTTTCTTCTTTCATTTAAACTTTTAGAAGCATGACATTTCTATGGTTTCAATGTCAGTTACTTGGACACCGCTATATATCTTGGAGCAATAGGTGACAGTGTAGATAAACTGAAAAGACTGTGTAATTTTGAATTGTATGTGTCCATCATGTCATTAGATCAAGATCTATTGAGGGTTAGGTTTGATTTGCAAGATTAAGTTAATAACTGATTTAAAGGTTGTGTTTAGGGACATAGTAATACAAGCATAAGTTTTGAAAGAGGAGAGTTGTGCTTTTTGTACCACTGCAATGTAAGTATTGTCTAGAGAAATCTTCTAAGAGAAAAGGTTTTTTGAAGTGAAGAATTGGAATGCTAGGATTCATTGGAATGCTAGGAGTGAAATTTTGGCCATACTCCATAATTTTGGAAAATGACTTTGATAACACAGTTGCTAACAAATCCTTAGACACATACACATTGGCAAGGGCTGCCATAATAAAATAAGCATTCACGGGGTTCAAAAACCATGTATTATCACAGAGACTCTTGTAGCAGTCCAAGAACATTTGCCTCAAACACTAACTTACTACAACAGTATTGTTGCATAAGGTTTTTCTATAACTTCACTTCAAATTCATTGCTAACTTTAATGGAATTCTTCATAAAATCCAAGGAAACGGCAATTTTAATATTTTTGTAAAGTCGGTTTTATGTAACAGTGTTTTCATCTACCATTTCCTGTTACCTAAAAAATCGATTGAGAACTGTTGAAATACCTTTTGCTCTTAATCTTTGAAAGAATTCAGCAGTGCTCATCAAACATGGAGGTCTTTTCAAAATGTAGCAATTCTTTCGCACAGCTTGACAGAAAATGTCACTCAGAATAGAATGGATGAAAGTATGCATGCTAGGAGGACTTAGGAAACATTTGGAAGAGAAACACTGTGACTGACATGTCTGAAAGGAAAGGAAACAGTGAACGATTGAAAAGATTGTCATGACCAAACAGAATGAATTCCTATACAAAATTGCTGGAATCATTGGAAACAGTGTTCCTTCCACATGCTGCAGGTCACAGTGTTGTTGCTGATATCTGAGGATCATTACTGCACAGAAATATTGATGTCAAAGACTGAGGGATAAATGATGATGATGACTTTGTAAACTGGATTTTTGTGGTGTTTTGTACAGAGCAAGATATGTAAGACTTTTGAACAAGAAGACTATTTGAGATTTTATGTTATGTAGCAGTTTCAAGATCCTTGGGTATCTGTTTTCTTTGTACAGTAAACTTCCATTGTAATGTACAAGTTTGCAAAAAACCTGAGTGTTTCTGTGGCAAAGATAAAGGTTAAGTACTTCATAGCTCTTAAACACTTAGCTGTGTTCTTCTCTCTTTGGTTTTAGCTTTTTTTTTCCTCTAACCATTCCTCTCCTGTCCTTATTAACACAAGGCTGAATTCTTTGGTCTGCATTGCTCATGATTTTTTAACTCTTAACTATAAATGAACCAAACTTGAGATTTTAACTCAAACTGAGATACATAGTGCAGTATCCTATAGCTGTAAAAAGCTAGGTCTTTAAAAATCTGGAAAAACACCTGAAATTTCGAAAGGATATGCTTGTTCTGAACCAACTAGTATTGTTAATCATGGTGAGATTAATGTAAACACTTCTGCTCTGGTATTTAGAACTTAATTTTATGCATAAATACTGTTAGCTTCTACTACCTTATTCCCTTTGTTACATTATGCTCCATCTCAAAGAGTTATTTGTTTTCACAGTATTGGACTGACAGAGAATTGACTTGCTTTGACTTTTTAATGAATTGTACACAATGTATCTCAAAGATATCTCTACAAATACAACTTCTCAAAAACCCATACCTAAATCATCACAGAACAGGCAGATATTTTAACCCAAAATCTGGCAACGTCCCAATTATTGCTCCCAAATAGTTCATAGGTAATTCTCTATTACTTGATTAAGAAATACTCATTGGCCCCAAAAGTATGAAAATGATAGCTATTTAAGTGATTTTGACATTTTGAAGGCATGGAGCTACAAGGATCTTCTCAATACACAGCCTCTGTATATTTTTTTTAACAGTTTCTAGATCTCAAATTTTCTACGAAATTCATGAAGGCTTAAGATACAATCTACCTGTATTTGAGAAACCATAACATTTTAAGTGATGTTGAGATTCTATTACCTGTGTTGTTTCTTTTTACATGGTTATTAATATAGACTTTATGAAATAAAGACTGTCAAACATCCTAGAACCTCAGGGATATATGTTTATGACATGATATAGTGAATACTTGACTGTTCATTCAGGGTAACAAAACCTCTTAGCAAATATTTAAGTCTAAGATAGTATAATAAAGAGGAGGCAAAGCTACAGAAGAATGTGAAGTAATCCTTCAAGATATTTGAACATATACATATAGAAAGATAATCTGACAGACATGCAATGTTCGTGAGTTTGCAGGTTATAAATAGTCACATGTACAGTTACATCAGCTTTTGAAATAAGAGCTTGAGTCATGGGTTTAAAAATCCCTCTGTGCTAAATTAAGTCACGGTGTCTGAAGTGGGGCTAGCATAAAGATTGAATGATCTCTGCCATAAGTATAGTACTGACCTGTTAGCTAAATTGAAGAGAACTGAAAGGAAGAGTGCAGTTTAGAACTGACCTTTCCCGGATTAATTACAAACTTCTGAACCTGATTATGTTTCATATGCCATTTTCCAGTATTAATTCCCTGTACAACATGGTTGAATGCATATGTACGTGTCAGTCTTATTTTCTAAGAATTAATTAATAGCAGATGCATGTATGAATTTTAACTTTTTTTTTTCTATTGTTTCCTGTATTTCTTTTACTTTGCACTATGAAGTCCTTGCTTAGAATACCTTTCCATACACGGTGGACCATATAATGGTGTATTCCTTGTCTATTGAAATCCACTGTGCATATATATATCTACATATGAAGAAAAGAAAAAATTAAAATGTAACACTTTTCTTATTAGAAATGTACACAGGAGGCTTTTAAAAATTATTTTTCTGCATAAATTGAGTTCAAATTAAATGTCAAATATAATTTGATGTAAGAAGTTTGAAATATATGATAGTCCTTAGAGAAAATCTAAGCACTCAGATCTCCTAGCCAAATTGTTATTTGCATAATAGTGAGCTATAAGGTTATATATCATTATATGGCAGAACGCCAGACCATAATCTGCACAGTAAAGCTACTAAAAACTTCAATCTGAAAAGCATTCATCTTAGAAAGGTGTTTGCATCTTCTATATAATATGAAGCATATTGCTCTTTTTTTTTTTCCTTGAGCAGACAGAGTACTGCAATCTATTTCGAGCATTCCTCTAGTTTAGCTGTGGTAGACACAAATGTAAAATGAATGTTGACATATTTGTTTAACATCCCTGAACAGATTAAAATGCTTTAGAACTTCGTCAGTAATAAGCCTTGAAAAATATAAACTCACATTCATATCCCTGAATAGATTAAATTGTTTCAAAAGTTCTTCATTAATCAGCCAAAGAAAATGTGTTTAAAAAAAAACCCCAACACACTCTTCGCAGATATGCTGAGTTCAACTTATCATAGTATCATAGACTGGTAGGGTTGGAAGGGACCTTTAGAGATCACCTAGTCCAACCCCCCTGCAGAAGCAAGTTCCACCACATATTGTCAATATTCTTACACATATGTAGTTAGGATGGTAGTTTAACATCTTATTGATATAAAATATTTTTAATTCATGACAAGTCAAAGAGTCTATGAATGAATCTATTCAGAAATAACTAATCACCATGATTGAATCATAATATCCATGATTCATTTTCTTGTTCCTGTGGACAGATAGTTGTCTGAACTGCACTGGCCTTCGCATAGTTTTATAAAAATGTCCCACAGTGAGGTTCTGAGAATTTTACTTAAGTGTAGTTGGAACTGGCTGGGGAGACAAGAATCAAGAAGGGACAGATTCCAAAAATATTTCCAGGAGTGAAAATAATAACAAAAGGCATGATAGATCATCCTTGCTGTTCAGAAGTGAAAAGGGCCAAGCTGGTGATATCATTATTTGATCTTAGTATATTTGTAAACTGTTTATAATAAAGTGAGCTTTATGAAGAACATTTTTAATTATTACATTTCTGTTATTGAAAATTGAGGTTATTAGCAAAATGTTACGGATATATGTTAATAGCTTTGCACTATCAAGTAACTGCTTAGGTTTAACTTCTTTTTGTGAAAATTGCAAGAAATGCCACATTTTTTTTCAGGTTCTAGACCATATCATTGGGTAGTTTTATAAATACATACGCTTATGTCAATTATCTTTTAATAGCTTATGTTGTTGCACTGTGTAATATTGTTTAGAATCATAGAATCATAGAATGGTAGGGTAGGAAGGTACCTTTAGAGATCATCTAGTCCAACCTCCCTGCAGAAGCAGGTTCACTTTTCTTGATGCATCCCAGGCTGCCATTGGCCTTCTTGGCCACAAGGGCACATTGCTGGCTCATGTTTAGCTCATTATCAATCAGGACTCCCAGATCTCTCTCTGGAGAGCTGCTCTTCAGCAGGTGAATCCCCAGCCTGGACTGGTGCATGGGGTTGTTCCTTCCCAGATGCAGGACTCTGCACTTATCCTTGTTGAACCTCATGAGGTTCCTCTCTGCCCAAGTCTCAAGCTGGTCTTACTTTCTCTAATTCTTATGGTCTCCCTTACTGATTAGTGGTATCATATGTAAGATACTGGAATAGCTGGACCTTCATCCTGGTCACTGTAATCCACTTGTTGCTCTTCTGTACTTGGTCTCTTGAAAACTGCACACAAACCACTTTACAATAAATATGAGGGTCAGCAATTATGCTGGTTCCTATGTACCAGCTTCCAGACAACATTCATATAAACTGTGATAAGAATGTCCAAATTAAAACCATTTTTAAATGTTCTGACTTATTTTTTTGACTATGATGTGATCAGCTATTGCCATCTAGCACAAAAAGTTTTAATAGAATAAAAATTGCATTGATTTTCAGAAGGCTCTTACCACAAATTACCAATTACTAATCTGAAATTGAGCAATAGTTATCTTCACTTGATACTACTACACTGGAAAACCCAATAGGTTCTTAAGTTTAAAGAATTGCTGTGGATAGTTTAATCTGTCTCATACTTTCTAGGCACTAAGAATTCTTGAGGGACTACAGTATGAAGTGACCTTAGACACGTAATTATTTTCATGTAATATAGTTATTCCCAGTTCAGTACAACTATTTTGATTCCTGCAATTAAAAAACCTATAGACAAAAAGTTCGCAACCATGATTAATTTTGCTGATCATGATTATTTAGCTACAAAGTATTTCTAGCTTCTTCCAGCCATTGATCATGCTGATATTTAACGTGAAGACCTGCACATATTAAATATGCAATACACATTGGACTCAGCTACCTTTTAACAATTCAACATCAGCCTCTTTCATAAAAAGTTAGAATTCCCTTCTGTTATTCTAAAAAAAAAATTGAAATGTAACAAGATTTTTTCAGGTGCTCAGAATTAATGTAGCTAAGACCAAAGATAAAGCAGGAGATATCTAATCCTAGTAAGTCACTGTTGCCAGGAGTTCTTGATATTTTTCCAAAATGAACTCATTTGTTATTCAAACTACAATAAACTGATATTTGAACTCTTTCTGAACAGTAATATCACTGAGGTGTATAAAATATGCATCAATTTTACATCAATTCATTAGATATGTCAAAAAATTCCAATACCAAGTACATCATGGTAGGAAATCTTTCTTAGAGGTCATATAGTTAATTTTTATTAATGATCATTTATATGAAGATTTATGTTTTTGTAGGATTTCTAAGGCTTTTAAATTGGGTTAGGTTCATGGGGTCTTTTTTTCCCCCAAACCTAATAACAGGCAAATTTTTTAAGAGACTCAAAGATACTGAAGATTGTAAAGAGGAAAAAAGAAATCCACCAAACAAAAAGCAAGAAACCATAAAAAATATTACTTTGAAGAAGACAGTATCAGTTATTTGAATAAGCTTACTCTAATCCTTTGTTTTTAATTACTGCATTGAAGTCAGCTTGCAGAATTTCACAGTGGTTTATACTATCTCTAGGCACTGACTGTTCCTTTCTAATTCCAAATTTTGAAAATTAAAATCATTAAAGTCTGAATTTGAGTAGGAAATGGAATAATTAGAGGTAAAAAAATGAAGATCCTTCCTTTCTTAGTAAAAATTACCTGTGCTCTGAATTCTTTTACATGTTAAAGAAATCATTCAGAAGTGACCTAAACGCATACATGTGTCTTCGAAGAACTGGGACTCTGTTCTTGCAAAACAACACTCACAGTTCTTCCTAAGAACAATCCTTGTTTATTTGTATTGATTAAAAGCAAGGAAATTGTACTGACAGGGCAACTATTTCTAGAATTAAGATAAAAAACTATCACACCTCGTAATATCTTAGTGATTTTTTTTTCAGATTTAAAGGACCAAAAGTAGTTTGTCATGTTTTAAATATATTCTGCAAGTGACATATAAATACATGGAGGTGATCGCATTTGAACTTCTGTACAGCGGAATAATTTACATTATAAAGGAGAAATAACACATTAGTAAGATAAACTAAGTGAATATAGGTAGGAAATAGCCTAATGAGAGGCGATATCTTAAAGCGAACTGTTAGAGGTAATTTGAACTGAACTTTAAACCTCAGGAGAAGATCAGATTTAGAAAATCCAAGTTATCATATACAAATTGGTGTTCTCACCAGTGGTGCCCACAGTGAACACATGCTCAAATGTATGGAATAAGACACACAGACCTCCACACATTTTGGCTTTGGTCAAAATAGAAGCAGTAATCTGCAGAGAAACTATTCTGAAGTAGCTTTAGGAGAACAAGTAAATTATCTTGAAGTATCATTTTTCAGGTCATTTGTTCTAAGGAAGTACAACTGTATGGGTTCCTAGGAGCTTAATCTTGCACAAAATATAGTTTCTGTTTGCTTATCATGGTGTGTTCCTATTTTCACCTTGTGTGAAAAAGAAATGTTTTCATTTTTATCTCAGCTGTAAAGCTTTTATGGCTTACACAAACAGCTCTTTAATTATTTTTATGACTTTTTGATTGATTGTTATTTATGCCAGTTTCCTACTTTTCCTCAAAGGCCTCTCATTCCTTTTGTGTTCAAGTAGGTAGTTCACTTTAGCCTCATATATATTCCTATAGTATGTGTACATAACTTCTTTTCAGAAGACAGGTAGTGTCAAAGTCAAATCACAGTTTTGTAGATGCTCCTAGTAATCCAGAGGCCAAAACTCAACTACTATAATTGCTACAGCTATAACTTTGGTTTGGAAATTCAGCAGTAAATCCGTGGTCAATATTCTAGTACAAAATATTCCTAGACAAAAGCATCACTCAGTAAATTAAATCGACTATGCAATATATGCATCCAAAGCTGCCAGGTTCTGAAGTGCCCTTTGCAAAATATGAATGTTCTCCTATGCATCACAATTCTGGTCTAGCTTTTGGTGACAAACAGAAAGTGTCATGCTACTGCCCTATGAAAAGGAAGTACTAATGTTCAAATCACAAGGGAGGTTTGTAGCCTGACCTGCTGTGCACAGTTTGGGTCGCTCAGAGATCTCATTAAGTCTGTGTGAGCAGCATTGTGTGCTAGATTGCCATCTCTCTTGCTGTGATTTCTCTCCAAACATTGCTTGCCATTAACAAGAACAATGGGGTTACCAAGAAGCATTCTGCCTGTACAAGGGAAACACGTGTGAATTGTAGTCTGAGATGTCCTGTATCCTTCAGGGAAAGAGCAACTATATGGTGGCAATTGTCAGAGAGCCTCTGCATAGATGTTTGGTGTGGTGAACCCTAAATGTCCTTCTGACTATGCAAATAGTTGCAAGCATGACTGAACAGTGTGGAACTGATGGCACTAGTTCATCTGTGTAAGACTGCCTAGAAGTGTTATAGTGAAGTAGAGAATGCCATAACGTTTCTAAAAATTGCATCACTGAATTAAAGAAAATTAGTTTAAATATAGCTTTCATAATTTTTCTAAATTTCATTGATTTTCAGATACACCTCTGAACTTTCATTAAAAGGTTTCATTTCCCTCCTTTAGGATGTGATAACACTGGTAACTGGTAGTTCTTACTTCCACTGCACACACAGGGTCTCATTCACCCCAACTTTTTAATTGTAGCTGTTTTAAAATAAAAGCTTCTGCTAAAGAAACAGTAATCAAGCCTAAGTCCCAACATTTCTAAGATATGCTGCCCCAATAGGCGTTTTCACTTTGAATTTCTAATTAAAAGCCTTTTAACGAAAGACAGCTTGAATCTGAAGCTGTCAGGTCTCCCCTTGTCCTTGATGTATACCAGAGGGGGTGAAAAAAAAAAACCAAAAAAGCAAGACAGAACATTTTACTTTTAAAGAAGCTCCAGTTTCTTGAGACATTTGTATTCAGATATTACTCTCTCGTGGGAGCACAGCTCTGCTCTTCAAATGAAAAAGAAATACTAAAACGCATCAGGAACAGTGGACTTCAGACCTACTCTTTCTCTTCTTGTCTTGGAATGTTATTTCCATATAGAAAGGTACTCTAATGGGACATTTGTAAATGGCAGGGAATTTAGCCCTTGTGGACTCTTTTCCAGAGATTGGATTTTTGCTTAAGCAAACAGCAAACCATGCAGCAGGGTAAAAGCTATTTATTTGGCTGCCTGTTGAAGAGCCTTACAAAAATACAATTCAGTCTGCTACGATTACTGAAGTCAGTCTAGGATGTGCTAAAAAAAGATTCATTTTACCTCAGTAGGATGTTGAAGCAATCTTTGAAGTGCAGTGACAGTTAATATGAAATAAGTCCAAATTTGAAGAAGGATCATGCAATCCAGTGGTTGTCATTAAGCACAGATTTAAATAATGGCTATCAAAAATTATTTTTTTGTTCTGTTCATGCTTCTAGGTACCTGTCTAACCTATGGAGAATCTAAGAATCTAGACCAATTAAAATAAAATCAGGAAATTTTCTTCTTCTTTAGCCTTTTTTTTGTTTTATGGTTCAAAGCTCCTCAGTTAAAAGATGCCATCAATATTAACACTTGTCTCTCTGATTTGGACATTTCATGCCCTTCTAATCTGTGCCAATTAATTGATTTATTAGTAGGAAAAGCTTGTTATAACTTTTTCTAAAAAATATTCCACCAGAGACTTGAAGCAGTTCTGTCAGCTGAACATGAGTACAAGTTCACTGATGTCTGGGGCATTCTGGGTCCTTATCATTTCTCAAAAATAGGTCACTTCCTGCATATTTGAATCTGGTTAAACTGCCATAATTTTTTTGTGTAAGGGTGGAATCTCTGTGTCACAGTGTTCTTGATAATAGTTTTCTAAAGGTGTGAAGCAGTTGAATTAATAGGAAGGGCCAGTTTTAAAAATTTATCTGCTTTTTTGTGATGAGACTTTAAATTGTATGTGTAAGTTCATCTTTTTTTGTGTTTTGTTAAAATTCTTTACATTAAGTTTGTGAAAGAGTGTTTGTTACAAAACTTTTTTTACAAATAGTATTTTACAAATATTGAGTGTTTAGGCATTTGTGTGAAAAAATTAACCTAAGTTCCAATAGAAACTAGGAAAGCAGAGAATTAGGTTAGATTTAAAGTGTTAACTAGTTTTAACTTTTCTGTTTTGTTACTATAATATATTCAATTAGCTGTTCCAACTTCTCTAGAAGGCTATTCTTTCCTTCAATACATTCATTTCATGTACAAAATTCATTATTAAATGTGTGATATCTTAAGAAGAGAGTTTCTTTTCTTGATATATTTTCTATTTCATTCATTCTTTTTTATCTGAGCAATTCATCAATGTTAATCACTCTTCACGATATCTTTATGTTAATAAACTGTTTCCCATTCCAATTTTACTAACAGAAAGGTTCAATGAGGGATGAAATTCCATATGCCACCTGATTTTTCATTTTGCCTGGTATTGTGTATAGGTCAAATTTTACTGCCTTAAATTGTAGCATTTTGTTAAATTAGGTTGTATATTTTGCTAGCACTCTATAGACATTTAATGCACATACTTAACAACTAAATTCATTACTAACAGAGCTAGCATCATTTTAGGTGGGGTGAGAATCCAGATATGTAGAGTAGCATTTACTTTCCCTTACTTTCTCTTCTCATTCCTTGACAAATTGTCCTAAGTTTGGAATAGGTTTAACCTTAACAAGAAGGTAGGAAGGGGATTGGTGTATCAGGTCCGGTGTGGTAAGCCATTAACTCTTGCATCCCTAGCTTTGTATATTCACCTAAGATTGCATATTCTTTCATGATAGTTGTGATAGCTTCTTCTCACCTAAACCATGATTCAAGTCTTTGTTGCAAATACAGTAGGTACTATAATTTCCTTGCTCAAATAGGAATGGCAGAGGAATTTATAGGAGTTTTTTTTTTCAGAAAATTTAAAAGACTATTACTATTACAATGATATATATTATTTTGGTCTACAAGATTCAGCAATTTCAACAGTTTGTCTATTATAACGTAAATTTTTAGTTCTGATATTTTTTTCTTTCATAAGTTTAAATATGTTTACATACATATGTAAAAGTGATGAATGTTAGGCATACATTCAGCTCTTCAGATATTTTATTGTTATTAGATGCATGTTCCTACACATAACTTGGTGAAACTGAATCACAACCAATGTTTCCTTCCTTGGAAAAAGAACTTTTTTGTTTCAGTTACCTTTTCAACTTGAACACGTTCCAGAGGAAATCTCATTCATCCTCAATGCTGAATCCTTTGTTTTCTGTTTTAATGTTTTCTAAGGCTATGCTTGCACTCTATATGATGCTGTAGTTCTTTAGTGAGCTGAATTTTAAAAAAGCCAGTCAATTCATGTATAATTTTGTTTTCAAAAACATTTTTGCTCATCTTTCATATTAATAATTAATGCATACTTATTTGTTTTCAAAAGCAGGTTAGCAGAGTGGAAAAAAAAAAAGGCAAAAATCTGATTTTGGTTCCATCTCTCTTCCACCACTTCCATTCCACCCACATGTCTGCCAACAGCAATAAAAATCCATGACAAGCTTCATGCTGTTCTTAGAATTTGAAGCAGAGAACAGTTTAATGGTGAGGGAGAGTGGTGAAAGGAATGTAGGAATAGGGAGAATTCTCAGTGTGATTTGCTCTATTGTGATATTTAAGTGCTGCTTCAATTAGCGCTAAGTAAATACAACAAGGGAGACTAGCCTTTGTAGTTTTAACCGAGAGGCAGGTGATGATACTTTGGCATCTTTCTATTTAGACAGATACAAAATCTAGTCAAGTGCATTATAGAAGACAAAATAGCTCAGTGAATTATACTTCTTGTCCATTATGGAGTGAAAAAAAATGGCATTAACAAAACTCTAGAGTGAAAGTCATGGTATTTGAGAGTTCTCTAAACATGCAGTTCATGATCATTCAGGAATTAGTCAAAGACTGGGGATAAACATGTCCATTAAATTGTGTTCTTGAAACTTGTAAGCAGTGTGTGATTTCATACAGTAGGATATATGTGAATATTTATATTTCTTCACAAGGGATAATGGGATGAAGCTGGAACACAAAAAGTTCCATTAAACATAAGGAAAAACCTTTTTTACTGTGAGGGTTAGGGAGCCCTGGCACAGGCTGCCCAGGGAGGATGTGGACTCTCCTTCTCTGGAGGTCTTCAAAACCCGCCTGGACACGTTCCTGTGTGATCTGATCTAGGTGGACTTGTGTTGGCAGTGGGGTTAGACAGCATGATCTTTCAGGGAGGTCCTGATCTTCAGAAAGGTCCTTTCCAACCCCTACCATTCTATAACTCTGTGATTCTGATTCACTTTTGTAAAATTTATACACATGCTTCCTTTAAGTTAAACCATTCACAATTAATACAGCAACTTATTATTTATTTTACTAAATTTTACTAAATCTTCGTATACTACTCTGTGCTTTTTAAAATACTTCCTTGGTCCTGATTCCAACTACTGAATTGGTCTTAGGAGTCCCTGTTAGTCTTTTTTAGTGAGCACATTAGGAAGATGGTAGATACTTCTTAGAATTCTGGCAGATTTGGTCTTCTATCACTGCTGTGCCACCTTTCCCAGATGATGGAGACATTGCTGTGTTCACACAGCACTTAACAAAAGAGACCAATAAAGGCCTCTCAAAGTCTAGATAGTTTGTCTCTGAAAACCACAGTTGCTTTACTGTTAAAAAGTTTTGGTTTTGTTTTTTTTTCAAATGCTCATAGTTTGAGGATAACTGTAAATCAAACCAAACTTAATTAGGAAATTAAAATCACAGAATGGTTTGGGTCACCTAGTTCTAACCACCCTGTCTTAAACAGGCACACCTTCTGCTAGATCAGGTTGCTCAAACCCTCATCCAGTTCTGCACTGAACTTTTCCAGGGAGGTGATACCCACAACTGCTCTGGGCAATCTGTTCCAGTGTCTCACCACCCTCACAGTAGAGAATTTTTTTCCTAATATCTAATCTAAATCTCGCATCTTTCATTTTAAAACTGTTACTCCTTGTCCTATCACTCCCTGATAAAGAATTCCGCTCCATCTTTGCTGTAGGACCTCTTTAAGTACTGGAATGCTGCTAATAGGTCTCACCCAGAGCCTTCTCTTCTCCAGGTTGAACAACCTCGATTCACTCAACTTTTGCTCATAGGTGAGGTGCTCCAGCCCTCAGCCCTCATTTTTGTGGCCTCTTCTGGACTCACTTCAACAAATCCATGTCCTTCTTATGTTGAGGACCCAGAGCTAAATGCAGCACTAAAGATGGGGGTCTCACTAGAGCAGAATACAGTGGGAGATTCACCTCCCTCAACCTACTGGCCAGACCAGTAGAAATGATTCTCTTAAATTGTTTTGCTGGTTAAAAAAACCAATTAGATTTCCCCCATAAAATTGCCTTGTGCATTTTAATTAAAAAAGCATGTAACAGTACTTCTTTTAGTATATTTTTTTTCTATATATACACAATGTATGAATCACTAAATAATCATATATATCTTGAATATATATTCAATATATATTAATGTTTGATACCAGATCATTTTGTTGAGTTTTTATTTTCCCATTATTGTGCATTCATGGCAATAACATTTTTTCCACTTGCTCCATATGCGTAGGACCAGTGAATAGCTAGGTTCTGGATCTGATTCTACCACTCTTTTTACGGATTATAAGTTGCGATTATTAAATACACTAATTTTTTTTCACAGTAAGACCTTTCCAGTTTTGTTGACACTGCATACAGAATATAGTATCAACTTTTCATGTTTTCTGTAAGGTTTATTGTAATATTCAAAAACTGCTTTGAAAATACAACAAATCAATGACTACTAAATAGTGGTGGAATTGTCAGGGTATTAACGTTAGCTGAACTGCAGGGTGAATTCAATTGAAGTAATTAGGATGCTAGCAAGATAAGAAAATTAGAAGCACCAGATCTTTACAACACAATAGACTGCTGTAAAAGTAAAGCCAAGCAAAGTTCCCTTTTATTAGGCCAAAGAAAGTTTAAAAAGCTGTTTTTCTGTCTCTGTGGAAATCTGTGTCCTGACTTTGTGATTTGTCTGTATTAGATATATAGGCTATATATATATATATATGCTATGTAGTAAAAAAGACATTATCATTTTGGGGTGTTTTTAATTAACAGTTTCAGATAATTGAAACATTTCCTGTGCTTCTGACAGATACCTTATATGTTAATACCAAAAGATGTTATTCTAATAACACTATTATTGAGAGTGAATGCATATGAATTCTCAATGGCACTGGGGGGAAAAAATGCTCCAAAGGCACAGTAAATGTATGCATTTTGTGTTTAGGGGAACAGCAGTGCAATTACTGTATAACCCTCACTTACCAACCATTTTAACCTCAATTTAATGTGTGTGACAGTTGTAACAGAATGACCTTGATGCAGCACTGAATGTTTTGCATTTTTTAACAGGCTCCAACAGATACAAAGAAATGTAATCCCAGCTAAGAAACTATTATATCCAAACCCTAATATTTTATAAAATGTATTTATAGAAAACTTGCATCTATTTACAGTAGATTAAGTTAAATCCCTTTAGTTGAACCAGAGCGCTTTTTTTTTTTTGCATTGTGCTGAGCATCTTATTAGCTATTAGTTTGTACATGAAGAGATGCTATTTAAAGACTTACAAACTCCCTTGAAGTAAATTGTACCCTCCAGCTAAAACCTGACACAGTGCAAATAATACATACAGTATTCTGTATAGTCTTCAGTGGCAGACTGCTGTTTTTGAGATCCCTCAGAGGCATCTCCATCCTCAGTTGTATGAGCCATACTTTTGTGGATTGATACCTTTGAAAACTTCAAATGCTGTACAATGCTATCAGGGCAATGGAGGAGCTGATCTCAAAGTCCACTATTAAAACTTCCCTCAAGGACATTTTCATTAGAACTTTGTCCATGGACAGTTCAAAAGACTTGGCTATTGATTTTTGCTCAGAAGTTCTTTCTCTCTTCTCATATTGTTCAACATTTTGATAGAATTTCAAAAACCACAAACTGTGGCAGCAGAAGATTCCGGCTAGGATTTTATGCTGCTCATTTGATTTCTTCAGGCCGCATCCTTCCTGTGTCCTTGTCAATAGTACAAGGAGAGGAGTCATCTTAGAAGATTTTCTAAAAGGCAGAAGCAATTTCACAGTAATCTAAAAAAAAAATCTGACCTTTCCACATGCAGAAAATCTCTCTTAAGTAAATAACCTTTTTAGCTGTAAAATTTTGCTGAGACATTCATTTATCAAAACGATAGATAAAAATCACTGCGTGTTTCTCTCTTCACCATTTAAAACTTGCATTAAAAAGAACCTACCACCAAGGCATGTGGACTGTAATAAAACACCTCTAGCAAACAAAATCATTTTATCTTAAAATGGAACTGCTGATTTAAAGTTTGTGATGCTGGAAGATGAGCAATTAATTATTACCATCTGCACTTCCTATCCTTACTCCTATTATCATTTTCATGGACACTGTGTAATGAGGTTCATTTAGGCTCAACTGCATTTCCAGGATATATATGAGTTCAAAATTAATAGAATTTATGAAGAAGTTAATGAATGAGCAGTGCAATTATTTCTGTTTAAGGAAAGCATGATCTACTTGATCTTTATGAAAGATATTGCAGGTCTTTTAATTGCTAGGTGCTTACATATTACATTGATGGTTGACAAGGCTGACATTTTCTCACCTTTCACTTGATTTCACTGAACACATTTTTAAATATAAAAAATTTGAGATAAATACCTTCCCTGAAGTATGGGTAACCACACTTGCTGTTGAGAAGAGATGAGCTTTTTTAGAGCCTTTTCAAAGCCTTTTATTTGTCTTTTCATATATTCTAGACTGTTCCATTTTACTCATGGGCTGTATCACACTTCTTTATATGATATCTGAATTCTTAAGAATTAAGAACATTGAAATAGGAATTGACCATAAAGGAAAAAAAAAAAAAAAACCTAAACTGTTAGGGCCATCTCATATTCAGCAAGACAGGTGAGCATAGCTCGTTTCTTGTATATGCGTAAATCTTTATTTCCAACACAGAAACCTTTCCACTCATAGATGAGTTAGCCAGCATGGAAACCTAATGTACTACCAAGTACGTTCACTGACAAGAGAGAGCTTCAAATGTTAGTGACAAAGCTAGAAAGCTAAGAAGTCTGATTCAGAGGCATATACCGTATGAGAGTTTTCTGAAAACCTTAGCAGTAGGTCTGTGCTGCACAAAATTGAGGTCAACTACATACATTTCGTAAACTGGGCCACATGAATTTAATACAATTTAAAATACAATATGGTTACGTCTTCTTTTTCTTCTCTTTTCAGAAATAAATTCTAAAATTTCCTTCTTGTCTTTGGCTTCTTAGCACTGTTTCAGTGGCTTGTTACACAAAACATAGGACAGCTAGGAAGGCTTGTTCTCCAGTCATCCTTTCAGATAACAATTGATGAGAAGGCTGTTTTTCTGTTGCTCTGCTTATTCAATGCATCCTTCCTAACTAGCATTTTATTTCAATTTGTGGCATAAATTTCCCAAATGACAAATTGTAAAGCTGTTGCTCGTACTTGCTTACACAGCCTATGCTTTCTTTAATCCACCGTATCTATAAAGCTTTGTATGCAACATCTCATTATGTTTTTAAAGTTTATCTCTATATTAAGAAAGTGCTCAAGAAACTGAGTTAATTCAGAGAATTATTTGAGACTTTTTCTCTGCTCTTAATAAAAGCATTTTCACTGAGAGTATGATCATTCAGATTAATATCTATGTCCGCTCATTAGCTGCAATGACCTGTGTTGGATTGTATCTATTCATGAAAGCTCTGCTCTATTCATGAAAAGACAAATCAACAAACAAACCCAACATCTATACTTTTAGCATTTAAAGATTTTATACTTAATATACAGGAATTACATCTTTTCCCTGGACACTGAGATGGAAATGTTATTCTAAAACTCTAAACAAAATGTGCTACAGAATCATTTTATTTTCTTTCTAAAAGGGGTGAAAGACAAACAAAAACTTATGCACAAAATCCACACTCTTCTCCAAACAATTACATTACTTCACTTCCTGTTTTGCAGATTATATAAAGTGAAGAAATATTCTAGTTGTCCAATGAAGTGATGCATTTATAGTTATGACATCTTAATTTACTAGAACATGGTGTTAGAAATTACAAAATACACTGTACTATTCTTTCCCAATGTTACCTGTGTTGTGCTGATATGATGATTTTACAGAATGGTATCTTACATCTCATGGTCATAAATATCTTTAAAAGTTTGTGAGAATAGGTTGTCTGTGGAGGCTGTAAAATAAGCAGACTAACAGGATGGTTGTTGATAGATTTCTTGGCACCCACTGAAGACAAGCTCTACTCCAAGCAAATTCATGCTCTTATAATTTTTCTAATATACCTTACCATCGCACAGATACAGAATGTCATTGAAACAATTTTCCAGTGTGGAAGAAGATTGGAATGAAGATGCTTTGGTGAATTTAATCTGCTTATAGTCATGCTTAATTTTTGTCCTCACAAATTATCCGGGGAGTTTTCTCTTAGTTTCTGATCAAGTAATTATAAAACATTTCAACAGAATATTGTACTTGAATGTGTACAGCAACATGGCTTTAACATAATAAACGCTGCTATGCATATGCACATACACATCTCTATTGATATAAAAAATGAGGAGAGTAGAAAAAAAAAACCACAACAAAACCCCATCCATCAGATGACAATTTGTGCAAAGAGCTGTGAAGTCATCACCATAGCACTAACAAATGGCTGTAAAAATACCATATGACTTCTCTTCCTGCCTCCTTGGTGGGAACAGAACTGATGCAGAAGGATTGGGCTGCAAACCAAGAAAATGAATAAACAAATTCCACTACCATTTGGAACTCAGATTTATGAAAATGCTATCAGAAAGAACCAAGCGTGGGAGAATGGTACAGAATTGTTTAGAAGTGAAAAATGATAACTTACAAAGAAAATAAAAGACATAAAGAGGGAAAACAAGGATGCAAAAATTGAGAGTTTAAAGTGACATGATTAACTACTTTATTGAAACACTTTCTTAACAGTGTAACTCAACTAAATTCAGTGAAGCTGAACTGGCAAAAGCCCTAGTGATTTTAATGGAGTTGCAGTAGAATTAAACTACTTGAGCAATTTGGACAAATGAGTTAAAAGCTTACTGACAATATGGATGTCCTAAAGGGAACAAAAATTGCTCTCTACAGGAAAGAAGTGTCAAATCATTTTTATTTGCTTTAATATTACCCTCTTTTAACATTCCAGATAGTGAAAATACTAGAAAATAGTTTATTCCCTTGTTTCAAGAGATTTTTTTTATTTGTCTTGGAAGACAATGAAAAGATTGCCATTGACTGCAACAGACATTAGCTTGGGCTCAGATAACAGAAAGGATGGTGAGCAGATATTTCTCACTTCAATTACCAGGAAAGCAAATAAGCTCTACAAAGTCATCTACTGTCTGCCAGTGCTGCTGATTTGTTCAATTCGGAAAGTTGTTCTAAGCCTAGCAATATATCTCACTTTCACCAAATTATCAGTGTTTTCACTTTATAGATTACAATTGCATGAATTTGCAAGCTCTTTTTGTCTAGTCTCTACTGAATTTCAGATTTCAGCTGTTAGTACTTTGGTTACATATCGGAAGTATTTAGGAAAAGCTTGTATTCTTTACACTGGCTTAAAAATCTGGGGTATAAATTACATTATTCAGATTGTATGCTGTTTAGTATTATTTAACTTATGCCAATAATTGTCTTTAATATTGATCAGCACAGTCCAACATTTGAAGGAATCTTAAATGTTTTAATTCAGTATTTGCATACAAATTAAGTATAACTAGGCCGTGATTTGATGGAATAGCTAGAACTCAAAGCAAAAGGCCTCTTTGAATGAACATTTGGCCATGTGTGTGTCTTACTCTGTTTACCTCCCTCTAAGTGAAAGAAATTTCTGTTTTATGGGTTTTGTAGTATATGCACATTGAGTCTAAAATTTAATCTACTGACATAAGCCAAGAACTGGTCAATAGTTTAAAATATTCTGTATCATTTAAAAAATAACAGTCAAGTTGACAGAAAGCTTAATTCTCAAGCCATAATGTATATATAAGAAATATATATGTATATATATGTATATGTATATATAAGAAATAAAGTATGGGAGCTGTTCCTGCAAAGTGAATCTTTGTAATTTAGTATCTTAATAGCTATGGTGGGCATCAAGTTGAACAATAGTATCCTGGGTTGCGATACATAGTGTTGCCTTTAGGTTGAGGGACGTGCTCCTTCTCCTCTATGCGGCACTGATGAGGTCTAGTTCTGGGGCCTCCAGTACAAGAGAGATCTGAGATCTGGGTGTAATGGACAGAGTCCAGCAAGGGATGTCTAATATGATTAAGGGATTGGAGCATGTCCCTTAGGCTGAGATATGGGATTGTTCAGTCTGGAGAATAGAATGTTCAGGATGTGGACCTCATCATTGTAAAAAATGTCTGAAGGGAAGGTGTGAAGAAGATGGAATCAGGCTTTTGGATGTTTTAATGGTGTGCAATTATAAGAGACAGTGGACACAAACTGAAACATAGAAGATTCCCTCTGAATATAAGGAAAAGCTTTTTAACTACGAGAGTGAGCAACCACAGCTTTCCTAGTAAGGCTGTGAAGTCTCCATCCTTGGAGATATTCAAAGTTCATCTGGACACAGTCAGCCTGCTTAGGTGACCTCATTTGATCAGAGGGGTGAACAAGATGAGCTTCAGAGGTCTCTGCCAACCTTCACTATTTGGTGATTCTGTGAATAATAGTATCGACATGTTTGTAATACTGATGTTTATATTGTGCAATCCAGAAAGAAGCTTGGCAAGCCTTTAATGTAGAATATGCTATATAAACTTAGTCAATGGCAATGCCTTTCATTTACAGAAAAGAAAAACATTCTTAAAGATAACTTTGTACTTCACAACAGTTTATGAAGATTTATAAGCATCATGGTTAAATGAGGAAACTCAGATGCAAAGATTTGCCCAATTTTACTGTGAATTCCTGACAGTGATAGGAACACCAGCAGTCCACCACTAGTCTACTGGTTTAAATGGAAAGTGGTGATTTCAGTGACCTATCTGTACACATTTTACATGAAGTGGAGTGATTTGGAAGAGACTTAACAACTTTCACTTCTCCTCCTGGTTCTTAACAGCTTTAGCTAGACTCTTAACCTGGTTTTGATGCATTAGTCTGTCTACATATGTTCTTATCACCTTACCCTTAGAACTTTCTTGCCAATTCCTAAATTACTAATCTTTCATTTAAGCAGTTTTCTTTGTAGCTTTTGATCTCCTAATCTTTGATCCATTAGTTTTCTTATCTATCTTCTGTTTCTGCTTTACACTGTTTAATACATTTTGTTACTTGTCTCGACTGATTCTAATTTTTTGTGCCATCATCTTCCCTTCACTCCTTTTGCCTCAACTGTTTGTCTCAGTTCACTTTACTCTCCCATCTAATCCCTTGTATTCAGTTCCTTGTATTTCATGCTTTATGACAAAAAGTTCTTAGTGGTTGTCTTTTGTATCACACACTATTCTAGTGCATGTGCATATAACCTTTTTTTATTAGCTAAAACTTGATATACTTGGCTCAAATTTGATTGAGTCAAAGCACATCACATGAATACTAGCAAATTGAGTCTCTTATCTTTTCAAATGAAAGCTTTCTTTCTCCTAACAAAAACACTGACCCTGAGAGCAGGAAGAGAAGCACTTTTCAGAGACATAGTTAAAGCTTGAAAACTTAGTCTTTTTCCAAATAGTATCACAGTAAATCCACAGTTTGCTTGCAACTTTAATAGTTCAATATGAATTTCTATGAGTTTGCAGAGGAAGATAAGTGATATAATTTCTTTTTTACAATGGTAGGAGGGAAGCACAGAGGAGGATATTCATAACAGCTAGCTTTAGCCTAATATGTTCATCTTAGTAAGATTTCTGGGTAGTCAAATGAAAACTTGCCTGAGGATTTCCTTTCAAACAGGTACCTGATTTAGCTACTTCTGACTTCCCATGGTCTATTATATCTTTCTCATCCACTATAGAGGCTGTCTAGGAAGATTAGACACGTTACACGAATTTGCCCTGCAAGGAGGTAGGCTTCTTGTCTAATATCATATAGAGAGTGGTAGAAAATAGGACTGGACCCTCAATCTCATCCTTTTACCCTTCCATACAGTCCCTATTCAGAAGCACAATCACCTTCAGTAGACTGCAAATTAGTTCTCATAAGACTTTTTGTTTCTTCAATGTGAGAGTTATGTATCTTATGTTATGTAACTAAAGCAGCTTCAGCTATTTTGATTTTAATGATTCAGTGAGCTTTTTTCTGAAGACTACCAAAATAAGATGTGATTTCGTTTACTGATCAGTTCTTGTGGTTCAGATGTTCTAACTAATGTGCGCATTTCTGATTTTAAATTTTTTTGAGACACTAAATAAGCATATGAAGAACATGGAAAAGTGGTATGTTGTTTAAGGAACTATCAGATCTCCTCAGCTAGAAATTCTAGTATTACCATCCCCAAGTAAAAAGAAATATCCCATCATCAAAACTTAACTTTGGCTTCAAAATATTTACATATTGCATCTAGTATTCACTAACTTTGGTCTCAACAGTGTTCTCTGCAACCGTATACCATTTCAATTAATAATTTTAATTAAATGTCATTTTAACTTTCAGCCTTCTCTTCCACTTTTACTGTTTCAGTCCTCAATGATGAGCTGTTCTTCAGCTCTCTGTTATTTTCCTCTCTGTTCCTTTTAAATTTTGCTGATTATTTTTTCTTAGCTGTTAATACTGTTTCCTTCTATTTTGTTACAGTTTTGGTTTCTCACTTGAGATACTCCATACCACCAGTCTTGTTCCTGATTTCGAATCTTTTTCTTTTTACCTGTTTTATTTTTACACCTAATTTTTAAATGTGCTCTGTCAGTATGCATTTATTTCAGTCATGTTTAAATGTATATTTTCTAAAATAAGGGTTAAAAGCCCAGAAATCTTTAATTTTTATTAATAGAAAAACATAACTTTAGCCTAAGAAGTGTTTCTAACTCATTTTTTTAAAGAAGAGGTGTACATATTGATCTATATTCTGGGTGTCACTATCTGCCTCTAGTAGCTTCTGAATTGCTGAACAATTTGATCACATTTGAAAGATTAAAAGAGAAATCAAAGACAGGAATTTTAAGTAAGATTTATGAAAAATAAATTTCTTGCTATAAATGCCCTATGAATGCCCTTACGATAGATAATATTGTATAATTTCATTCCTTGCTTGTCAAGAGTAACTCTATGTGAGATACTTCATTAGTTCTGGTGGTCACAGAACCACTTACAAGCCAGCTGAGCAGCTCTTAAGCCCATACACAAGTTTGCCATTGTGAACAATGCAGAGAAAAAAAGCCCGTGCTTCTTGGAATGCAAGTATTTGTTGTGAATGGCTGTATGCACACACTATAGTTGGTACAAATAAATTCAACATTCAATTGTAGCAAACAAATAATTGTGCTAGGCTGTTTCTTTACTAGCTTTTATTAGCAGTCAGGGATGGAAGCACTTTTTTTTCATCAGAAGAAATTGTTCTTATCTTTCCAAAAGCAGCCATATATGTACAATTCATTTGCCATAATCAATTTCACTCCCATCGTGGTATATTCATCCTTTATTCTTCACAAATTTTAGGAATGTTCTGTGCCTTTTTAGTTTGAAGGAGGTTAGTTGTTTTTTTGTTGGGAATAGACATTACATTTTGCTTTTTTCTAGTAATTCATAGTGACTTTTTGGATTTTCTTCACAGTTCCAAAACTTAAAGACAGTTTCTGCGCAAATGTGATTTGACACTATTTGAGATAAAAGCAGGATGTTTAATTTAGCAAGAAACTCATGTTAAGTTCTTATAATGAATTCTAGGATAGACATTTTACAGCATCACCAGCTTTTTGGATCGTATCAGCTGTTTTCACTTAATTGCATGTCATGTAAAATCTTCCACAATATTCAAAACGTAGTTCTCCATATATTTTGCCTTTCATTTCTTCACCTGCATTTCAAAGGCAATTTGTTATCTGGTCCTCACTCCCATAAAATCTTTAATACATTTATCCTTACAACCACCTTCACATTTAATGAAATCACAATAGTCACATTTTACATACTGTAGAAATGTAAAAACATAACTGCAAGGGATGTCAAGAAGTTTTCTGCTGTATCTCCCTGTGTTAAGACAAGATTAACTATGTCTGTGATAATCTTGACAAATATTTGTCTAATTTGGCCTTTAACATCTCTCGTAGTAGATATTCCATGGCCTCCAAAATCAATCTGTTCCATTTCTTAACTACCCTTATCATAAGAACGTTTTGTCTTAATATAAACCTTAATTTTCCTCATTTAAGCTCAGTGATACTTGCTATAGCTACTGTAGTCATTGAAGATGGGTTAGTCACATTCCCTGTGGAAAGCTCCACATTTGAAGGTGAGAATCTTCTCTCTCCTTATCTTGTCTTGTTGAATATGATGAGAAATAATTCATAATGCCTTTATCAGATTTTTGGGACTCATACATACGTATTAAAGCAGGAGGTGTAGTTGCAAAAAAATGAAGGATTGTTTTAAGTACCAAGAGATTCATAAATGTCAGGGAAAAAATTCAGAATTGAGAAAATCCACTACAAATTTCCCACCATGTCCAGAGATCAAATGGTGTACTACTTGTTTTCAGAACTAATTGCAAGAACTAGACATTCTTTTAAGATAATACTATGAAAAGAGAAAAACTTTACCAAAGATAAATTTCTTTTCCTGTTTAAGCATTAAAAGCTTGAATTTAAACTTTACCCATCATTATAAAGAAGCTGAAAAGAATTTATCTATGTCAGTAGATTAACCATGATTGACTAATTGGCTTGATAGTACATTGGCAGCATTATGACAAACCGTCCCTGTCCCAAATAACTTTCAATGGAAAAGAGAGAAGACAAGAGCAGGAGGCAAAGGTAGTATTAACACTTTAACTAGGATAAATATAATTATATTTCCACAGTGTTCTGGGATTTTTTTGTCTTTCTATTCTGGATAAATTTCTCTTCACAGCTACAGATTTGTAAATGATAGAGCTGTTATGATTGAATAGAAAAAATAACATGACTTTTTTTTATATAATACCATAAATAACTGCCTACAGTATGTCAACGAGTATCTAATCAATAATATTTTTCAAATTAGTTTCTTTAAGTAATCAATTAATTTTGAACCATCAAACAGTCTTGCAAATTCAAATCATCTGTGGATAGGTTATGATGACAACTGGAGGTAGAATACAGTAATTTTTCTAGTTACTGGATTGTTGGATGAGCTCTCGTCCCAGTAAAATGCATTAATTCATTCCCTATTTTGAATCTGGGCTTGTGTTTGAGGTTTTCCTGGTTTATCTTGTATTTGAGAAACAGAGAGATTGAGCATATCTTGGCTTTGTTATCTGTGATCTGGTAAAGCAAATGGGCAGGACACAGAACAGCTCTGTGCCATTTGTGTTCTGAATCTGTGTAAAGCACTATGCGTTGCTTTTGGAAACACAAATAGTAGTGCAGGAAAAAAACAATCACAATTATTGTTAGAAAAGATCAACTGGGTATTTTATGTTTCTCATCTTTTTTGGATTTCACAGCTGCAGTGTTGGTTTCTTGTGATTTTAAGAATAAAATGCAGTGATAGCAACTGCGTCAACTCCCATCTCTGTGGATTCTAAGCCTTGCTTACCTTTACTGCAATACTAGTATTTTTTCTCCCTACAGCTGTACAAAGATATTCACAAGCATAATGAAAGAATAATTATAAAATTCACATCGAATTTTGGTTTCTAAGGCCAAGTATTTTAAGAACCAGAAGCTACTATGAGTGCTTTCTGATTACATTTACCAACAGCATGACAACATACACTTCAGTCTATTCAAAGGAAAACATAATCAGGTAGCCAAAGGAGGA
Organism: Urocolius indicus; assembly: GCA_013401255.1. Lineage (NCBI taxonomy): Eukaryota > Metazoa > Chordata > Aves > Coliiformes > Coliidae > Urocolius > Urocolius indicus. The sequence continues at coordinate 986,213 of WBNH01001171.1, read as the reverse complement.
CAATTATCTTTCATACTAATTGGCAAGTTCCTTTTAACCTTTAATTAACTGAGAATTTTCAATAGGTCTGAATAGTCTTGTTAGGCTTCTTGCTGGTAGAAGGTCATGGAAATATCTTTTCTCCTGATTACACAGATGCAGTATAAATAAAATATAGGTGCATATATGATACATAAGGTCATCATCCTCATTTGCACTTTGAAGTGCATAAAGTATGACAATCTTACACTGCTGAAAGCATCGGTGCTGCCAGAAGTTTTTACTTGTAGCTTCAAAAGAAAATTCAAATAGATTTTGCATACTCAGTTTGTTTCTCTTGGCACATTTTTGATACAATCAGCAGCAGTTACTTGAAAGGCTCAGAACTGATTAGCATAGAGCCTAATATGCCTTCTTTAGATGCCATCCTAGAGAATATTCCCTGCAGAGCAAAGGTTAAGATGCACAGAAGAAACAAAACGCTGTTCTCCTGAGTGCTGAGTTATTCAGCATTCTAGAGACTGCTTCTTTTAAGATGTGCTTCTTCCTTTTGGTGGGTGGTTTATTATAGAAAATACAAGAAATGCTACATTTTCAAAACGTTTCTACTGTATTATCTCTGCAAACAGATATTCCACAATGCAACATGTTTGTGTTTAGATGTATTTGTCATATAGATGGATGTGTTATATAGTTGTAAATTAAACATCTGTGCATACAGTGGCTAGGAAAGGGTGTTATGAAAATTATTCAGAGCAAAACCCCTTGTGACACAAGATTTTGTAGGTGTACAGGCAGTAGTAATAAGACCTCAGACCATTCCAGTCATATGGGTTACATTGATTTGTTTCTTGATTTAATAAAACAGTTTGCAAAGCAATATGTATTATGCATGGGATGAATAGCTTCTTGTTTCCAGCCTTTGTCAGGTTCCAGTTAAAAGGCAATGGGGAATCCTACGGCAATAGTTATTGAGCACTCCATATCCACCTTGCTTTTGACTATTTTCTTTTTGTTGTGCTCTCTGCTTTCAAATTATAGTCTCATTATGCAGCTGACTGCATTTAAATATCTTTGTTTTATATAAATGCTGCTAAAACTAATTTTTTTTATACTTTGTACCTGTATCCTAGTTGAATTCTACCTCTGAGATACCTCGGTTCTTGTTTCAAGCATCTTTCACATGTATTCATTACTGTCTTGCATCAAATTATTTACAGTATCCTATCAGGAGCAATCAGGTGACAGTCTCTTTGTATTAGTCGATTTTCTGATTACTTGAGGTATAAGAAAGAGAATACATTCAGTATGCTACACAAATTGATATTTCTTACAGATTCATTCAGACATATGGAGGCAAGAGTAGAATGCAACTCTGTGAAGGAGAATCTATAAGTCAGAGTAATCGTAATTTCTCTTTATCTTTCTATACACATCCCAAGACCTACCACCTCTCACTCTGTCTCATATAACAGAGTTGAATTAACTGATGAAGCCTCTTTACCTCACTATATATGTTAAAAACCTAGTTTGAAGAAGAAAGAGCATTTGTTAAACAGTGCAAGATCACACTGGCAAATTGCTGTTGTGGAAAAAATGGGACTGCATACCTACAGTACTCTCAGTAATGTTAGTGACAGAGTTAATAATAGTTTTATGAAATAAGGACCTGAGTAGGATGTTTTGTCTCTACAAAATATGTTAATATCACAATAAAACAAATGAGTTATTTCAATTATTGTTGGATTTGGATAAAATATTGTATTGAAAAATGAGAAAACCATATTTTAATACAATAGGATTATTGTAGCCTTGAAACTTGCCTGTGCAGTATAAATACATACTTCAACCACATTAAATGTAGTATTATTGTGTGTTACCTTTGTTTAAAGTAGAACTTGAAAAAACAAAATGGACTGATCAGTATGTTGTATACTAAGGGTCAAATGGCTAATAAAGTAAAGGTTGTATGTGCAAACTGTATCTCAGACCTCCTAAAATAAGGTGGCTTCATCTCATGCTGTATGCTGTCCTCTTCACTTTAGCAGCATTCACAACAGTAATAGGCGTGAAATAGTTCTCATAGAGACATATACTGGGATATAAAGAAAAAAGTGTTTACATCAAGAGAGAATATGTTGCAAAATTGCATACTGAGTGAATTAGATCTTCTCCTGATAAGTAAAAGAACAGTGTACCATGCAAATAGCAGTAGATGAGGAACAGTTGTGTTCACTGAAACCCTGGAGAGGAGAAAATAAAACATTTTCAGAAATTGCTAAATTTGCTTTCTTGGATTTGTTGTGATATGACAGACTAGATGGCATTGTCAGTGCCACTAAAAAAAAGTAAGATTATTCACTTAGGCAAAAAGCACCTTCAAAATGCCAGATAGACATACAAATAGGAAGAATTTGTCAACACCTAGCAGCATTCATTTATAGTCTTTCTTTGAAAGGAATGTACAGGTTTTAACCATTAGGAAGCTATCAGTAATTGAACTTTTTCAAATGAGTAGCTTTCCAAGGAATACATAGAGATAATAAATAGGGCATTCTTGCCATGTTGAAGATAGTTTGTAGGCTGATTGTTGTGATGGTTCAACGGAACACTTGTGTGACTGTAAGACCTTTGCATTGGCCTTAAGGGACAATAGTTGCCTAACCTTTGCCAAAGCTTCTGTGGATGTACTAATTTTATTGCTATGCTGCATCTGAAAGGCTGAATCTACAGCTAGAATACACAATACGCTCATTTTTCCCTAGCCATTTAGCAGTAGAACTGTGTAGAACAAGTTAATTCACATGTGAGAATAAGAATATCTGCCCCTTATTAATTTCTTGCAAGGAAATTGAGCATACTTCCTTAAGGGACTGATAAGCTCTGTTTCTAATGATAACTATTGTCTGTTTGGATATGAGAACTAAGAAACCTTTTTCCCCTTAAACTAGTCATATTTTTTATTTTAATTATGTCACATTTTTTACTTTCTTCCATGAAAAAAGATATATTAAAAACATCATTTAATTTCAAAAGTAATTATACCTTTAGAATATTCTATACTTACTGTGGATCAAATTGAGAGTTTAGCACATTGCTACCTGCTGTAGGTCTTATAGGTATGATATGTATGTTTCTGTTATGGTATGATTTGAGACAAAGGATGGAAAGTCCCTGTTTTTTCTGCTGAATGAAAGAAGATTCATAAGCTGGAACATATAAACCCTGCTCCACATCTTTACATGCTCTCAGCTGGCACTGCTTGTAAATTCCTTCATAATTAATATGGTTCTGTATCTTCCATAAATTAACAGACTTCAAATTTACTTTCTAAAGGTAGAGCTTTAGCAAAAAGCTATGCAAAAAATATATGAGTTACTTCAGTAAAATCTTTTATTTCAGGCTCAAATCATAAGTCAAAGACAAGGTACTGAGGGAAACACTATTTGAAAGTCGGAACAAAGTGGTCACCCTTGCTGTGATTGCTTTTGGCACTGGAAAGATGATCTTTTTAAGGTAGTGGACAACTATCCCAAGCCACAAGATATGAAAATGTGTTAACAGGATAAAGAGCCTGCACTTGTTTAGGAAGTAATTGTTCACACAACTGCTAACTGTATTTTTTTAAAAAAGGTTTATGGTTTCTGTTTGTTGTCATGCAGTGATGTTCAAGTACCTGTCCCTCAGAAGGACAGATTTTTGAGCTGTTCCCAAAATACTAAGTCAGGAGTCTTAGAAGACCATTGATGTTTCATATTGCAAAAGAATTTTTTCCTGACAACGTAGAGCAGCTGGGAAGGGGATCAGATCTTTCCTGTCTTCTCCCTTCTACGAAATGATAAAGTTTGTGTAAACTAATGGAAATCTCCCTAATATTTAAAACCAGAGTAGAGATGAACTGGTAGCTATCTGCTTGTACAGGTCTGTAGCATTGAGATGAAGTAGTCATCAAATAGAGTGCAATGGAGAACTGCAAAATCTGTAAGCTCAAACAAGATTATTTCTAAAGTAATATAACGATTCAATCCTCTCTTCCTCGTATTGGGAGGAAAGTCAGCACTTAGAACATCCTTATTGAAATCCCATATGGGATATGAGAACATCTTTTACCTTCAACTTTCTTCCCTTTGGGCTTAGCTTTCTATGGTTCTCCTTTGAGAGATAACATGTTGAATGTAAACAAGCAGATTGTTACAAAAATTAAAGATAAGTCCATAAGTAAAGTATGATACAGCCTGAAGTAAATAACTGGATGTAATTTAGCCGCTAGATTGGTTTTATAATGTTCCCTTGGGATGAAATAGAAATACTTAAATTGAGAAACCTTATTTTTTTTAAATCCTACTTTATCTTTCCCTTTAAGACAAGTGATTATATTTTCACTGCAGAAAGCACCAAACACCAGGACAAAGAACACCAGGTGCTCCAGTTCACTTTTCTTCTAGTCTTATGTTTAAAAGTGTAAGTGTTGTGAACTAATCATTAGAGCTGTTTTCTTCACATGTCACTCTAAAAGACTAGCTGCAAAATACAGGTGCAAGGCAAAAATTAATGAATTGTAAGGATCAGCAGTGATGGTTTGTGAAGCATCATTTGCTGGTTATAGCTGTGTTAATCTGCTTTGTTATAGCTTGCTTTGTGTCTCAGAAGCATTCTCTCACGTTCCATTTTCAAAGAAGATTTCTCTCTGTCAAAGTAACACTTCCTTAATTTTCTTAGGAAGAAGCCTGCTTCTGTTATGTAAAATTGACTATTCTCCTGAAGGAAAATATTACTGAAAGGTGCTAATGTATTACTAGATGCAAAACTTCCTTACTTGACAGATATCAACGTTTTCAACATCTTAAATGTTTCTTGTACATGAAAGTAAAACTACATCAGTTTTCTCACTGTTACCTGAATTTGACAATGTTGATTAAAACTAGGGCATAAATCATAGAATCATAGAATAGTAGAGTTGCAAGGGACCTGTAGAGATCATCTAGTCCAACCTCCCCGCAGAAGCAGGTCAACCTAGATCAGGTCACATAGGAACATGTCCAGGCGGGTCTTTAAGACTTCCAAGGAAGGAGCCTCCACAACCCCGCTGGGCAGCCTGTGCCAGGGCTCCCTCACCCTCACAGTGAAATAGTTTTTTCTTATATTTAAATAGAACTTTTTGTGTTCCAGTTTTATCCCATTACCCCTTGTCCTGTTGCTAGCTACCATAGAAAAAAGGGATACTCCAACTTCCTGACACACGATATTGTAAATATTCATAAGATCCTCCCTCTGTCTCTTCTTTTTATAGACTTAAACAGCCCTATTTCCCGCAACCTGTCCTCATATGAAAGATGTTCCAGACCCCTGATCATCTTGGTGGCTACTGTCATTTCATATGCTTGTTCTGTATCATCAGCTCTAGAAAACTAATGAGTACAACTTAAAACTCTAGAATTTATTGCCAAAAATCCATGCCTGTTTGGTTACTTTTATAATACACTGCTTCTATCATAAAAGACTCCATTCAGTTGTATGTATTCATGATTATGTTAATACAAAGCACACATTAGAGAAGGGCATAAGTGAGATTGCATGAAGTATGCCCTGAGCCAGTCTTTGATTCTTAAAGTACTCTCAAACTCTTGCCTGTGTAAGCATGCATAAGTTCTATTTGAAAAGGTGCCAAGTTATTCTTACATTTTGAGGATTTTATTAGCTGCTACTTAAGTACACCTGGACATAGAATTCATGACCTTTCTTTATTATCCCATCTTCCCTACTGCTTTAAACCACAGACATCATCTTTTTCTGCAGACTTACAAGCACTAGAACCAGTTGTCAGAAGTTGACCTGGAAGATAGTCACAGACTGGTTTTCACCCAAGTTCTGCTTATAATAAGTAGAAACACACCACAGCTTTGTTGAAGGCAGTAAGGTCTTTGCACATTCAAATTCTAATAAAACTGAATTGTTGATTTATAAAAAAAAGCAATAATATTTGGTGAGATTAAGCATGGCTATATATTGTGAAGGCTATGATTTTCTGCTAAATTTTCATGGGCTTAAAGGTAGACAGAAAATTCATTGATGTCTGCCAATGGTATTTGTTTTCCTCCTTAGCCACTGAGAACTTGTAGAAATAGAAGTGATTCATTCTACTTTCATTGCATGCTCATCTTCACTCTGATATTGCAGGAAAATACAGGTATACAAATTTAAGGTTTTGTACAAATAGATAGCAAAATAAAGTTACTAAATACATCTACTATAACCAGTAATGCTGGTTATTCAAAGCAAAGAATGAGTATTTTAGATAAAACACGTGGCTAATTTAACTAAAGATTAGTATATGATATTATATGATGCTTACTTATCTTGACTCTTTTCCATCAGAAACACCTATTTCATCTGGCTGCATACTCCTCTGTATCATAAATTTCTTGCTTGGTTTTTTGTTGGGTTTCTGGTTTGTTTTTTTTTTTCTTCTAGAACAAGTAGTATCAGGACACTATACAGTGTTTTCTTCCAACTGAATTGTTAGTAATCACAAATGTTTAGGATTTCAACGTTCTGCATTTTTGCCCTGTTTACCCAAACCTCCAAGTGTATCCTTTTTCTTGGCATTCATGTTCTAGAATAACCAAGATTTCCTTTCTTTTCTTAGAGGTTTAGCTGTCACATGTAATAGTATATATATTATTTGGCAATAGAGCATAGGAACTAAATAAGTGTTGACAAGTTAAAGCTGGTCAGGTACAGTTTAGTTTGATCTCTGTTTATACTTTTAGCAAATATCCCGACAAAAGTTAGTGAGGCACAATGTTAAAAAGTTTAGAAGATTAGTTTGACTAAAGACTGAAAAAATGGAGACTTTAGGTGTTACAAATCTCTGAAGAGTTTGCTTTTCATATTTAATTTCTTCCTATTTATGGACTTTTTTAAAAATATCACAAGAGATTTTTTTTCTTGTAATGTTTTTTCAGTGCCATTGGACAGCATTTGTAAAATTAGTTGGATGGTTTGAGTACCATTTTTGAGATGAGGGTGTTATTCATATATTTTCTGATATTTTATTGACCTAATGCTTTTTATCTAATTGATTTGAACTATTTTTTCCTCTCCTACCTTTATTTTTGATTGTTAGCTCTTTGGTGCCATAACTGCCTGACTCTATATGTTTTTATAAAGCATGGAAAGGACATTATATTGTTATCTGGGCATGACACAGGTGCAGATGATAATAACAGAGCTTCAGATGGCTTGCCAAGAGAATGTAAAGCTGTGAGCAGATTCTTTTTAAGAAGTGCTTGCAAGCATCATACACACTCTGAAAGTTTAAGTCAGATTATGGTATGGTAGAAAGTTTGTGGATTTTATGCCATCATTCTTCTCTAATTATGAATTACAAGCATTTTTTTAAGGAAGAATAAGCTTCCATAATCTTATAAATTAAAAAATCTTCAGTGACTTTGCCAAAAAAAGGCTTTCAACTGTATAGAATCATAAAAAGAGAGGAAAAGAAAATCCAGAGACAGGGGACCACACGACTGCACAGTCTTTGAACATATAATAATCTAGTGCCAGACTTCCCTACCTTCGAGTGCCAAATTGGCACTTTCTGTAATCCTTCCCTTTCCTAATGATACACTCAGCAGTCAGAAAAAAAACACCAACCACACACAAAAAAAAAAAAAAAACACAAACCCCCAAAAAACCCCCCAAAACTTGGAATGAGTGGAAAGTATTGAGTTATCTCTGGGGAAGCCCAATGCCAGCATTTAAAAGGAGGATAAGGAGGATGCAAGTATAAGGGAAAACAGAAGAAGAAAAAGGAAAGGGGAATAGAAAAGAGAGAGAAGGAGAAAATGTAATAAAACCAAATATACAAAGGAGCAGAGAGTGAAAAGACATGAAAAAAGAGATAACAGAAAAGAAGATTTACTGTGGAAGTAATAGTTAAAGTCAAAGGTTGGCCATCAGTTCCTACTGTGCATAAAAATTGCATCTTGTCTCAGAGTCATTTTCCATCCTGTGTACTAAAATCCTTGCAGAGAGGCAAATACCCCCTTAGCAGAACCACCCCATTGAGTTATATTCTAAGTGATCTAAAGACTTGGAGGTTTTTGTAAAGCATGTCAGGATAACGTTTTATCAAGTATCATACACAATTTTGAGAATCAAGAAGAGTAAAAGGCAAGAAGACGTACCAGAAAAAACCCCAAATCACCAAAACAAAACCATTCTTGAATGAAAAATAGGTTTTTCCTATCTAAATATGATCACTGCAGACTTGCAAGAACAGTAATGTTTGGACCACAGTGATTAATTATCCTATGGCACATAGTTAACACAAGAAATGGCTTATTGGATAGGACAGAATTAAATAAGATTCGGTCTGAGGTGCAACATTATTTTTTAGTGCAGCAGGTGAAAAACTTAGGTAAGAACATCTTGCACATTACTTACACTTCATCTCTTTGGACTAACACTTCTGTGTGAGGAAGCCAAGAATGAGCACACAGAAACAATCTGGAATCTCTGCTGTTAGTTTGCTGGATTACACATTCACTAATCAGTCATCAGGGATTTTGATTTTTCCCTGGGTTATTTTTTCTTTTTTTTTTCAGAAGAAAATGAAATATATCTATTACCAAAATAAATGTAGGGAAAGTGTAATTCTGGACTTGAAAATACATTGACAACTCAGTATTTGACTGCCTCTCTATTGAAGAGTAGCAGCCTTCAGTATGTACTTGTAAGATCTCTGCTGTCTGTGGATGAAACTGCAGTAGTTTTGAGGGCATCGAAATGTGAAGGATCAAGCCAATACTCAAGAAAAAAACAAAATAAAAAGTTTTTCCAGTATTTTTTTGGAGGAAATAAATCTGCCACTAAAGGCAAAAAAAAAAACCCTCTTTTCCACTTCAAACCTTTAACAATTTTTTTACCTGAAATGGAAGATTTTAAAGAATGTACACAGTTTCTGAGAAATAAAAAACATCAAAAATCAATTTTCTGTGCAGATAATGAGGATTTTGACCTAACTTCAATGACGAAGTTAAGAAACCAGTGGGAAATTGTGTCCACTGCCCTCTCCACCCCTGCAATATCCTCCTGCTTTGAATCATGCCATAGGTACCTGCCAGCATGTCTCCTGTTTTAATTGATTTGGTGATTTGTTGTTACTATTCTGAAAGAAAAGCTATGAGAAAAGCTTCAGAGTATTATTATCATAGGGGAAAAGGACAGCAGAGATGCATTGTCTATCTTGCTCTGAAAGTGTTCAAATCCAGTGGTAATCTGAAGCCTGCTGAAAATGACTGCACCTCTAGTGGCACTGGGGAAACGTTAGTTTACTTTATAGAATTAATAAGCATGTACATAAGTACCATTTACAATCAGTATAGTTCCTCTTGTGCTGGAAAGAAAGGAAATCTATTCAAATCATATTTACATTTACCTCAAATTAATGGAAGGAATCCAATTTTTTCAGCAGGTACAAAGAAGATGGGTGCAAAAATGGCAGGCAAATTTTAAAAATAGATAACTTGTAAAGTATGGAATAATTACACTTCCTTATAAAATGGGAAGAGGCCACAACTGTCTTTCCTCCTGAATTCCATTATTTCATTCCTTGTGGGCAAAATGCATGCAGTTTGCAGGAATAATCAAGACTTTCTGAATGAACGTTCCAATTTGTCGCAAAGTGCACAGCACAAGGTCGGGAGTAGGAATTAGTGAAAAATCACAATGTAAATTATTTCAGATATCATTTAGTTCCAGGGAAAATAGGATTTCTTAATTAAGACAGTACATTTTTATCTTAAAAAGATCACACAATCTCATCTGCTGTGGTATCTATCTGTTAGACTGCACTTGGTGTACCTCTTATTGCTCCATTCCATTACCATTCTTTTTATGAAATTTCTGTTCAGCAATTACTTTACTATGATATTTTATTCTCTTTTGAAATCTAAGTTTTAATTCTGAGCAGGTGGCTGTTATTTGAAAAGAGGAGGAGGGAAGGGACAGAAAAAAAAAATCTTCAGTAGTTAGAGGTTTTCTGCCACTGTTCTATTTGACAAGGGAAGTCTTTACAGGTGATTGAAATAGTTCACTTTGTGCAGGAAATTTGTAATATTCCTGTCGCTTCCTGCATGCAGATGACAAGCTGCTGCCAGCTGTACAGCATCGTTTGCTGCAGCTTCAGGGACTTTAGTGATTTCCATCCATTCAAATTGGTCCAAACCACTGAACTATTCCCATCTCCAGCGTTTGTAGAGCCAGACCAATTTGCCCTTATCAAAACAGAGTTGCCAGAGGCTTTGTGAATTACAAGCTGTTTCTCATGTTTATTGATGGACTGATATTTGGGAAAAGACCAAAATAATAACAGTAAAAAGGTACAGTTCATTTCCTTTGGAATCGAATTTTTCTTTATTTCTTTTTTGCTTTTTACCTTGCATTTTTTCTTTTATATTTTTTAGGGGATGGTAGGGGAATAAGGGCACATGTAGAGCTCAGTTTCTAAGTGTGAGACCTCTGGGAGAAAGAACTGAAGTAATTGAATAGGATTAGACAAGCCAGCAGAACAAAGTCACATTCCATGAGGTTTTTCCAGCATTGAGTAGATGAATAGTAATTATTTAAGGATTAGTGCAAGTCTAAGATGTGGTCCACTCTGAATACTCTTCACCATATACAAACAAAAGCAAGATGTAATATATGCTATTTAAGCTTCTTTTTATCTATAATAGATTTCTTTTAAAGCTGCAAGAACTTGAAAAAATCCTGCATGGTGACTAAATACTCTTACTGTTTTTCAATAAAGAATTAAAGCCTTTAAGCTTTAATTCTAAAGAGATTCTAGAGAGAGCTTAATTAAAGATACTTGCTCTAGCTTTAAATTATGTCCAGCACCATTCTGGTGGGGTGTTTTTGTGGTTTGGGTTTTTTAAAGTACATCAGTAACAGAGAGAGGAATATTTTAAAGCAGCAGGTTCAGTTGGCTTTTTAATAGTTTATGGTATCCATTTTTTTGGCAGTTTCTGAGGGCTTCCAGCTTTGCAGTTATACTCACTTTTGGCCACATAAGTAAAAGTGACTTGCAAAGCTAATTTTAAACTAGGTGTGAATGCCAGATTTTTAATTAACCATGTCCCTAGTGATCAAATAAAGATATTAGACCACAGGATCTCTTGACAGACCTTTTTAAAAAGTGTATTTTTTTTCCACTTCAAATCCCTTCTCCTATTGCATTGTAAAAAATATTTTGGATGCATTATCTGATAGTAACACACATATCAGAAGAATCATGCTTTGCAATAAGCTGTAGCTCCTAGGTGATTATTCTGGAGAGCCATGAAGTAGAATAGTGGGAAATGAATAAAAATGAGGTTATGGCTGTGATTCCTTGTTCCTACGTCATTTTGGGAAGTACTGGAAAGAGTTTTCTGTCTTCAAGATTGGATTGCTTTTATTCCCAAAAGGCTTCCACTCTTTGTTTCTCTTCCACATACTTCATTCAATAAATTTCAGTTGTGGTTTTGGTTCCCCTCTTCTCTCCATTTTATAAGTGAAATAAAGAGTAGACCAACCACTAGGTGATCACATTGTGGATTCACTGAGAATAGCAGGTATTTATTACTTATTTGCAAGCAAAACATTCGTCTTCTTGAAAATTCATTCAGGCACTGCTCTTGGGAAATTCCACCATTCCAATCTTTATATATTATGTCATTTGGGAAATTTGGGTGCTAGATGTTGGAGAATACTATACTTTTATTTTTTTAGATGCATCATTCATTGGTTTTGGTTCATTGGGAGACAAATAATCTTCATGATTCTTTCTAATGTCTGTAATTGCTCAATGAATTTGAATTCATTTAGACCTGTGAGTTTTTAGAGATTACATTCCTTTAGTGGCCAACATTCTGGGAGTATTTAATTTCGGACACTAGAGGGTTGCACTGAGGGGATGAACTTTCCGGCCACTGAGTGGACGGGAGTCAAAATCAAAGTTAGAGGGCTTGAAGGCACAGCCAAAAACTGAAATACAGGAGCAGAAAGTTCTGTTGTTCAGACAAGCCTTCACTGTAATCCCTAGCTTGTCTACAGATAGGGTTAATCACACCATTGTCGAAGATAACCTAAATATATGACATTTGCTTTTATCAGTTAAATATTGTGTAATATTTGAAATAACAATGAAGTGTTTCAGTTTTTTTCTTTCATAAATCCTGAATTCTCAGTACTTCATGTAAAAGTAAACATTTTATTTCCTCAAAGTATGAGTAATTATTAAAAAATGCTTCCTTTTGAAAGCTGAATGCTATCAGGAATAAAATTTTATGAATTTGAGCATTGCAGACTACTAGCATTTGTTTTGCTTGTGTAGCAGTACAGATCAAACCACCAGTTTGGATTTTCTGTACATCAGTATATAAATCTGCAAGATTCAGCACTTTTAATTAAAGGCTCTTTTAAAGAGGGTTTGAGAATTGTAAAAAAGACAGAAAAAAAATCAGAGCCTTCATTTGTGAAACAAATGAAAAGTGTGACTTTAAATTAGTGCTTAGACATAATCTTCTATTAGACCAATCAGTAGAACTGGAAGAAATAGGCAAATTCGTCAGTTATGCAAATTTTTCTTCCATTGTAAAACAGGTGATACAAGGTTAAAACTAGCCATAGAAGAGAACAAATGCTCTAAATCTTATAGTTATCACTTGCATCATCTGAGGAAAAAAGTAGTTGAAAGGTACTGTTGGAGTAGAAGACATCTTAGTGTGAAGAAAAGATGATAAAGTGTTCTGCCTTGTAAGCATAATGCTTGAGCAGCCTATGAGGACGAACTGCATTAATAGAGTGGGATGATAAAGAGGATGGCCTTCCTGCAAGGAACTGAGGAAAGGCATTAGGCCAGCTTCTAACACTTTGAGGATGGATGCTAAATTCAAGGTCTGTTAAGCTTTCAGTAAGCTGTAGGGAACATCTGTGTTTGTTGATAGACTGATAAGCCAAACAAGATTTGACTTCTTATGCTAAGAAAAAAAAAAAAAACAACACTGAAATAAATAACATACAGAACTAAAAAAAATGACACACACACACAAATGACAGCAATATGAGTTAGGTTTTATCTCTGTACATATCTCTCAGCCAGCAAAAGAGATACAATTGCTAGTCACTCAAAAGAGGCGAGATTTGCTGCTATTGTAATACAGGCAGGAAGGGCATTTACTTAGACAGAAGCCAGGGTAATTGCCTGTCTCAGTAGAAGAACAGGGCACTACCCAATATGTTGCATTAGCAACATAAAAATTATTAATACAGTATTACAACCTTTCATTTGTGATCTCTGGTGCCACTTCTCATGAGTGAAGGTCTAAGGCACGAAAACTTTCCGCCAACTCAGCTTTGATCAAGAGATGTTTCTACTGTCTTATGTATCAGACTTTGTGCTATAATTGGCCTTACCAATTTTGTTCACACTTCAACTGTGCAGAATATGTAGCACACCGGTAACAGGCTGTCTTGTGTTGATAACAAGCTTTTTAATAAATCACTCATCCTTCCTATAATAATAAGACTTTCTGCTGTGTTTTCTTCTCAAAAGTAAAGAGAAAAATAATTCTGCCACCTGTATTGTCATTTTCTTGTCTGTCTCATTTTCATTCTTTCATGGCATGACATGGTACAACATAACAATAAGATAGAAAGGGAAAATGCTAGTTTTCTTTATTTTGCTTTTTAAATGGCACACTACAGTTGTTCCAGAAGTCATAGGACCAAAGTGAGATTCAGCTGGAGGACAGGAGAAAACAAATGAGGATGTGCATACGTGACCAGAGGGAGGTAGAAAACAAAACAATGGTAACAAAAAATGGAGGAACAAGCTATTTAAATGTTGAACAATATTCTCTAATTCTCAAAGATGCGCCACTGTAATTCCTACACAGATGAGAGATCTCTCCTTGACTTAAAAACTTACTTCATATTAAAACAATTCTTATTGAAATAAATCACAACCAAACACAGACTTTTGAAATTAATGTGAGTTTTTTCATTGAATTTAGTTGGCTTTGGGTGCAACCCTGAGACACTGGACTGTATAACAAGGCTGCTTTAAAGACCAATATGGTATGTACTTGTAGTACATACAGTACAACAGTACTTTTTTGTAATATGGACATCTAGATATCTCCCTTCCTAATATTTAATTTTCACAGAGATTAAGACTAAGAAGTGCCTGGAGAGCAAAGAGCTTATCATATCCTCTATATCTAAAATTTGGCATTGACTGTCACAGGCTTAAAATGTAATCACTTTTAGTTATGGATTTTCTGAATTTTCCTTCATGTTGAAAATGAAATTTAATTATTATGCCCTCAACCAAGAAGAAGTTTATTTTCCTCCCAAATTGTGACTGTGTTACATACACAATTCCACAGTGCATACCCAGTCTTCTGTAGTCAGAAATATGTCTCTACATTCTCAACTCTGTATTTTAATAAAAACTGAAATAGCTTTTTGAAAGAAAAAAAATGTGCAAACATTGCATCACGTAAGTATCAGAGCATCCAGATGTGGAAGATTTTTATCTGGCATTATCTTGAAGGGAAAAACTGTAATTTCAAAGACAGATAGGTAGGCAGTGGGATTTTTTAACATCTTACAGTCACATAAATTCAGTAACAGAGGCTTTAAAATAATCCCCCTAGGCGTTATTTATGTGCTTAAAGAGTACTGAAAGTCAAGCTTTACAACATATGGGCCTCAGATATATTCTTCATCTTTCTCTTTTCCTTTCCAATGACTTTTTCCATATCTTAGTAGCTCTAGAATTACACAAAGTGTGTGGCTACTACAATCTTAAAAGTAATACTGAACACATTATATGTTGAATTGTAGTGGCAACTGGGAATAGAGTAAAATTTCTTCTCTTCTGAAGCAATATTCTTACTCTTTGCACATGCACACAATGTCTAGCAAGTCCTGCTGAAGGGGAACCTTGCTATTGCTCAGCATGTGCTCACCCAACCGGGAGCTGGACTTGTTTTCCTTTCTCAAAGTATGTCTGTGTCTTTTGTGGTTCAAGTTTTCACCACTTCCCCATCATCAGTTTCCTTTTCTCATATTAAAAAGGATGTTAAATCATACTTTCAGTTCATTTTATCTCAAATGCAAATAGTCATTTCTTTGTCTCAAAGAAGTTCATGCTCTGAATCCATATAAAAGAACACTGACAACACAAGACTTTAATTCTGGTATTGAGACTGTCTTTAGCACTGCCTTCATTAGATATCACTTGTCAGATGAGTGTTATGATGGATCAAACTCCAAAATACGTGGAGTGAGTTGGCAAATTTGGCATCATCTCTAACTTCTGCTCTTCTGCATGGTGTACTCAATTCCCTATTATAACAGTTAAAAGCAAGCTTATATTTATTATTATTGGTCTGCACACTTACAAAAATGTGCTAACATCCAGTAACCTTTAGTAGACTGACATCAAATCTACCCTACTACTGCTCTTTAAGAAATATGCTACATCAGTAACATCATTATTGGGTGATAGGAATAAGACTGTAATATTTAGTTAGGTTGCAACAACAAAGCACATTTGGGAATCATTTACTGGAGCTCAAAGAAGATGGATAAAAATCAATATTGCATGTTGCCTACATAGCTATTTCATTCTCCAGTTGCCAACAAGCAATAAATTGGTGCTAGAATTAGAAATCTGACATATCATTAATCAGAAGAATAAATATGAAACAGCTTGATGAACCTTGGTATAAGAAACACAATTGCAAATAAAAAGACATCCCATATGTGTCATTTCTTGCTAGGGCTTTATATAATTCAGCAAATTGTATCATAAATTTTGGCAAAAGGGGCACTGGAGCCGTCAACTTAATTTTTTTTAAAGAAAAAGCTCAAAAGATAATATTATTTACACGTCACTCAGAGTAATCCTGTCTTTTCCGCTCTTATATGGATTCAAATATTGTTTTCAGTAATAAAGGGTATAATCCTATGAGGGTAGGTTTGCATCTAATTTGACACTTTAAAGTAACAGTATTTTACATTGCTGTTTTGATCGAGCTCCCTGATTTGTCTTACTTTCTCTTTTCAATTCACATGGCCGTTCCTTTGTTCAGCCATCTATTTTTAGCATATTAGTGGACTGATATCAGTAATTAATTTGGTTCACTGAAGAAAGAAAAAAGAATTTTGCTGTCTACCTCCCCAGAGGCAAGGTTGAATTCATTTGTTGATGGCAATCATATTTTAGCACAGACTTCTTCAGAGTTTGTGCCAACATTCCAGCAGGAATGTCTCTTTGTAAAATGGCACAATGGCATAATGTCTCTTTTTTAAAAAGAAAAAGAAATAGTCCCTTAGCCAGCAGAATTCATAAACTTTTACTTTGTTGGTTTTTTTAATGCATTTAGTTTATGTTCTTATTCAGTTCTTTTCCTGTCTCTTGGGATTTTTACAGTTCTCTGTTATCAGTAAGGAGCAGCATCATTTAACTCCACGGTCCAATACTGAACAAAAAACTACTGATACCCACCAAGTACTTTGATACTGTAGAACTTTCTGGATAAGAGGTTAGTACATTTCAAGAACAGGAAGATGTTTTTGAAGTGTCCTCTCACTTTGATCTTGCTGTAGTTCAAGAGTTATTGGCCTAAGAGAAGCCATATTTTGAAATGGCGATGGAAAGCTTTTTCATCTCCTCTGCTACTGGAGCAAAAAAAAAGGTTCCTCTGTTCCTTTCCTAGGAACCATGAATTTCCACTCACTACAAGTTTAGAGTGACTCTGCTATTCTCCATATTTTGTGGGCAAAAGGGATGAGAGTAACAGCTACTATTTTTCTGCTGCTGCAGTAGGCAGCACAGGTGAGCTCTGATAACTGTAGGAAAGGACAGGGCAGAGATAGAGGCTTAGCAGAGTACGCCACCAGTCAAAGAAGGATGAAAGATTGTAGGGCATAAGGTTACATAGGTATTGCAGTAACACAGTATCTCCATCTTAAACATTTTCAAGTTTATGCACACGTAGAATTGCAACATTGCCATCATAACATTTTAATCATTCAACATCATCTGCTCCCTGCTTGAAACACAGAATGCCTTCTACACATCTGTAGCCTAAAGGAGGGTGAGATACAGCTAAGACCGTGATGGGTTTCAAACTACAGATGTGCAAATTGTCCAGCCAGCAGAAGTGTGTTGTGCTCAGGAGGTAGCCTTTCTCTCACTGGGGATCTGCCTTTTTTTGAAGGAAGGAAAGTAGTCATAGCTCCTTTTAACTAAAGAAAAACAACAAACAAAACCACCATCACAGCAAGGAAAATAAGACAAGAAACGTAAAAATGACAGAGGAAATAAGTTAGTAGTGAAATGTAAAGCTTTTGGCTTGGCACAGGATAAATTTTAATTGTTGGGAGAAGTTACTTGGAACTATTACACTTCTATGGTAATTGAAGATGTCAGTGGTAGTTGTGGAGATGAATTAGAGACGGTGTCATGATCAAGTCTCTTGGTGTGAGTATCCCCTACTGTAGAGTCACAGTCTATAGCTTGTATTCAGGTGACTATACCAATTGCAGTCACCTGAAAACATACACATATAGGTATAGTCACCTGACTACATAGTGGCTGTAGTCACGTGACTATAGTTAGTAATTGTACATATATGTTGTTACCAGATTTCCTAAATCAATGGCTGGTAACGGAGGGACCAGAAGTTACAGTTTGTTGCGGTAGTACATCTGTTGTGAGGCTTACCTGCGGTTTTCAGTCCATAACATTGTTTTGATTTTGGGGTGCCTTTGAGTCCTGCTGTTTGTATGTAAGCATTAATTCTGCCACAGTGCACTGTTTCGATCTTTATGTGGGTTTGAAATAACCCTATAATCCTTTTACATTCTAAATTGTTACATAATTTGGACTAAGTAAATGCATTATGTGTACTTCTGGCCTGCTTTAGAGACACACTGAGCACTGAAAGATCACAGTGCTTTATTGGGAAATCAATGCATTAAATAAACACAAAGTTGTCATAAGTTTAAATTAAGTACTTGTAATGGTCTGTATTGCTAGAAGACAACCACCAAATCCTCAAATTTACCCAAGAAAGATGCTGCTCAAAACAAGAGGGACAACAGGCTGGGGCAGAATAATTCACGTATTCACGGCTGCCTGAACTTTAAGTCAGAGTAACTCTGAGGTATTATAAACATATGTGTGTGGCTCAGAATAATCTGCCCAAAAGTTATGAATTGCTATGTAAGTATTTCTTGTAGTTTTTTTTTTTATTTAGTAGAGAAATATTGCCATAAAGTTAAGAGTCAGAATTACCCTTTTGGCTTGTCTTCAGTAGCCAATTTTCTTATATCTTGTATTTCACAAACTAGATGTGTGCTCAACAACACTTCCAGAGATAAAAGGAGGAAGTGTGAGAGCCAGCAAATGCTGTGAAACTTCTCAGTGTATCAGTTTCCAAAACACCTGCATTAATCAGTGTTGAATGGATCTAGCGTGAGAGTGGCTGAACTGCTCAGTCTTTCAGTTTTATACAATTTAATACAGAAAAGCTGTTGGGGAGAGAGAGAGTTAGCCAAAGCATCCTTTGAAGGTCTAGTCTGTTGACTAAATTTTTGTTAATGACAAAAAGTCAAAGGATTGACAGATTCAGAAAAGTAAAATACAGTAACTTTGCAAAAAAGCAGCAGTACCTATTTCACAAGGGGCACGAGGTTTGCATTAGCATCTTTTTGTCTACTTGAAATTCTTCGTGATGTTAAGTCTCTAATATATGAGCCAAAAAGACTAATGAAATGACTTGAAAGGGTGTCACTAACTTCACCTTATCTCTCAAAAGATCTCAAGATGCTGCCTCTTAAACAGATATGTTTCAAGTTTATAACATATGTTTATATTAGTTCTGCTAACTGTAAAATAAAGAAGGTAGCTTGTGTAAAAAAACTTGCTTCGTTGGATTACCAATGACTTAAGTTTGGGCTAATTTATTCAACTGAGAAACAAGCTGAATTAATCTTTGAGGATTTTTCATGCGTTCAGCGTTAGCACGGTTCAGCTGCTTCTTGAGTCTGAAATAGCTCATTCAAAGCTACCTTTATGTCAGTGATCAAAGAATTTCTACAAACAGAAATGTGAGAGGCTTACAATATTTCTTTTCCCAGTAAACATTAACTTCTCTGTTTACAAATTAAGCTTTCTTTGCTTTTATCAACTTTACTTAAAGTCTGTCAGAATTGCAGGTGAGACCACTGGTCTGGGACTCAAAGCTGTGCGAACTGCTGGGTTTAGCTGAGGAAGATTAGCAGTGCTTACACATTGATGAGCTTGTTTTCACTATTAAAGAGCTGAAGTAGAGTAGGTATTAGTAGTTTACTTTTCTAGAAGGGACAGAAGAGTAAAATTTCACAATAATAGCTAAATAGTGTTGAAATAAATATAGATAAATCCATGCTGCATTAATCTCTTTCAAAGGAGACGTGAGGAAAACATCTAAGCTCAAACAAATGACTATGTAATAAAAATCCATCTTAGGCAGATTTTGGAATTTATTCTACTTGATTATTAAATAGCATCTCAGTTTTGATTTGTACTGTTGACTACGGTATGGATATAGCAGTAAATATGAAGTCCTTACCATTTCCATATGAGCCTTCTCCATTTCAGAGGGAATGAAGTGTGGACTTCATTGAATTTTATTAAGACATGAAGCAGCAATAAGTAAGTACTACATAAGCTGAGAAATAGGGTAAGCAATTAGAATTATAGAATAATTTAGGTTGGAAATGGCCTCAGGAACCCATCCAACCTTTACTCAAATAAGGCCTAACTGACCTGTCAGGTTGCACAGAGCCTTGCTTGGGTGTTGCCGCACCAGGTTTACATCTGTCATTCTCGCATACAAATAGAGAGAAGTTAAGAACCAGTACTACATTTTTCACTGTAAGTCAGAAAAATAATATTTTATTGGAGACATTTATATTTTGTGCATCTACTTGCAATCAAGAACTAAAACAATATGGTTGAATAAAACTACGTTTAAATCATTCAAAATGCAAGTAACCTTTGTCAGATTTAGTATTTACTGGGGTTTTTTTCTATTGGCCTCTCCACTGAGTTTGTCTTTTAAGATTTTGGAGGATTAATCCAGCGTATCTCTCTAGCTTTGCCCTCTGTGATCTCACAGGATAAACTTAGAATTAATTCCTCATACTCTTTCTGATGGAAGAGATAAGCCTTTAGATAAAATGTTATTTCAGTTGCTGTCTTATCCGGATGTTTGAGCTGCCAGTTAAATTGTAAATTAAAGGCTCAAAACTCTGGATTACGGACTCCAGCTTCATTATCAATGAAAAAATACGCCCTTTTCAGAGTTTGCCATTTATTCTGTCTTCCAACAAACTTAAAAAATGTGGTGAATCTTTTCCACTCTCCTGTTTAAACAAAACAAAGATACAGTGATACAATCCTTCCTTTGGAGGATGAAGCTTCTACCATAAATAATTGATTTGTGCCTATTCTGTCCACTTGAATGACCAGCCTATGAAAATGTTATTTCTGTAAGGCACTTCTTGCTTTGGAATAAAGAACAGCCTGAGTCAAACTTCTCTCATTATACTAGTCTTCAAAGTTTGTGTCTCAAATTTTAACCTTTGTATACATACTGTCACTTCCATTGACTCATTTTCCCATTCAAATATTGGGGATTTACAACAGCCATTCTTCATACTTTTGAACGTAAGTCAATTAAGTGACTAAGTAACAATTGACCATGCTACTTCAAATCTGTGTATTTGGACCTTCATGTAAGGAGAGACATTCTTTATAGAAAGCTACATATACCTATAGTTCTGTCTTACGTGAAATCTTTGAGAGGTTATGTCTTAGATATTAAGAGGGAAAACTCTCAAGTGTCTTATTTGTAAAATCCGTGAGATGTTTCATTCAGATACAAGCTCTAGCTTTTTGTAGTGTTATTATTACTGGCCATAGCACATATAAGTGAAAAAGGTTTATGGTAATAAAAAAATAATATTCATTGAAAAATATTGAAAATATGTATTGAAACAAACAAACAAACAAAAATACCTCCACTGTTGCCATTGTGGGCAACACTGCCGGGCAGTCCAGATTGATCTTCCAGCTTACTGACTGCTGAGGGGAAAGAGATCACTGCACACATGGTGTGGATGATGCTCAGTCTCCACTTTATTGTTTATGTTATGCCCTTATATCTGCTGGCATAAGCACCTCCTCCCTCTCTGCCCCATGCCAGACCTCTCACTTCCTCTTCACCCCTCGCGTTACAATCCGAGATCTTCCGGACGCCTACTACACCTCCACATTAATTTTCTGCAGTTTTCAGTCTTTCTTACTTTAGCCTGATTGACTTAACTTTACTATGATCATGGCGTCTGTACAACTGCAGATAAAAAAGAAAATCAGTATATACCTGCAAAGATTTTCACAGACAAAATAGCCATAAAACTTCAAGCCTTAATTGGAAACTAAGAGCATCCCCGAGAAGTAACAGATGCTCTGATGTACTGCAGTGTGCATATTGTCACTTCAGTGTACTGGGATATCATATATTAAGGTAAAGCAGTTGTTTCACAGTTGGATGATGTATGAATATGTACGTGACTGGGAACTCATGCACATATATAGATGTAGCCCTGTGATGTAGTCACTGGTCTTAATAACTATAGCACCTTGTTTGAAACTCCACCTGATGATATTTATCATCCTGATAGTTTTTCTGTTCAGAATTGGCATGATTGGTAGGATAGTCAGAGCAGTTCAGGAGATTTATAAAGTTATCAGCTAAAGACAGCTATTTTAACAGTTCAGTGATATGTGTATATCCTCTTACTTTCCCTCTTTCCAAACAGTTCCTCAACTCTGTTCCAGTTTCTCTTTATAAGTAGTGCTCCCCTGAGGCAGAATGCTAGCTGGCCTGTGATGGGCCAAATATTTCTTCCTGCAGTTCATTCAAGTTGGACTATCATGTCAGCTTCCAGCCTTCAGCATCTGAAATCAGCCTTGCTACATGCTGTTTAGATACCAAGGTGCATCCCACAGGTATTTGAATTTTTTATATACTTTGTATGTTAACTGACCTTGCAAATTTCTCAGTGTTGTCACCATTTGCTTGAAGAGGGCTGCATGTGGGAGCTCAGTTCACTTACAGATTGGAACTGTACTTAGTGAAGTGTTTTAGGGCACTTTGGAAGGGAAAGCATTATAAGTGCGTACATTATTAATGACAGTGTAAGTACTTTGTGATAGCGTATATGGCATATTGATGAATGTCACATAAACTGCATTATCAGTAAAGAGCTATGAAATGAATATAAGACTGATAGGATACAAACAAAAAGAAAATAAACCTCATCTATCAGACACAACTTTTTACAAACTTCCTCTGTTTTCCATTACACAGCACATAAAACACCTTTAGCCAAAGAGACTGTTGTGTGAAAGGCCGATGATCTTTTGTTGTACAGGACGACAAGAGACAGAGGTGGTGTCTCTTGTATGTTAAAAGCAATAGCGGAAATGCATCTTGGAAATGAGGCTCTGTTTTGAGAAGCAGTCAAAGTAAACAAAAAATACACGGAGGACTGTAACAGTTAATCTTTGTTGGAAAGTAATAATAGTTTTATAGTCAGGAGAACTATTTTCTCCTTGTAACTTACAAATTCAGTGTCTCAATTATCCCTTCCTGCTCTGTTTTTAAAAAATACTAAAAAAGACCCCTTTCCTAAATCTCCAAAGCATGTAGTGCTTTTGCTTGTTTATTTTAGAGGGTTTTCATGTCCAATAGCCATTGAATATAAAACAAGTTGTAGAATATGTTATAACCTTCTAAATGGAAGAATAAATGATATTGGTGGCATTAGACACAAACTTATGACGGTCAAAACCATACTCTAAACACTTGTTGAATACATATATATATATATATATACACATACACTTGTTCAGTGATTGCTGCTGGGGTGAGTTGGCTCAGACACTTCTGTAGATTCCAGCCTTTGGATTTTGTTTCTCCCAGGTTTCTCTCTTTTCCTCAGTTTTAACAACATACTAACTGATGATGTCAAGTTGTCCATGCAACTAAGTTGCACGTGATTTGCAAACTATTCAGATTCTTTTGACCTTTTTCAATCAATACTTCCTCCTTCTGGCATCTACTTAAATCATAACCCTGCTTATCACTTGCATACCAATCCTTCCTTAAATTTTAATCTCTCTATTTCTTAATGTTAAAAGCAGATGAATGAAATCAAGCAGGAAAAGTTATTTTTTAGTGTGGCCTCACACCTGCAGATAGCCAGCCACTCTGACGTGATCCTTTTTTTTCACTATCATTGGCTACAAAACAGTGTAAAACTGTCCTGAGAGAGGATTCTAAAGGTTTTCCATGGTTTAATGACAGACGGATTCCAAATTCTGTTCCATAGGTAACCATAAGATTTTCTTTAGAATGTCTCTAGTATTTAGAAGAGGTACTAAGTTATTTATTCAATCTTCTCTGAATTAGAAGCAGATACTCTGATCAAAAGATGAAAAGCTAGTGAGAAAAAGGAAAGTGCAAATCATTGAATATTTTTCATTATATTGCGCCTAAGATTCTTGATTTTCCACAAACATAAATCCTCTATGTAAAAGCAACTTAAATCAATAACAAGAATCTTTACAAGACACAGTAAACAGTGTCCACACTGATTTGGGGTTCTTTTCCTTCATTTTAAGATTTTATGTCATGTACAGCAGACAGCAGCTTTCAACATGTTTTTTATCATCTTGGTTTTCTGGTTTTGTTCCAGTAGCTATAATTTACACAACAAGGGAGATATATTATTTATTTGCCACCAAGATAGAAGGAAACTTTGTGATCAGAATGCACCTAGCAGTGAGATGCCTCAGGTTTGTTGTCAGAGGCCTTTGTCAAAGACGTTCTTATACTTCTAAAGTAAAAACAGGTAGCATAACTAAATAAAATGGCAATGTATATCCCTAGGGGAAAGTGTGAGGTGCTTCAAAATGAAAAAAAAAAATAACCTAGTGTACTTAAAACTGATGCATTTTTATTGGAAAGAAAATAATGGTTTAGGTAGGACTGAAAAAACTTGATTAGATAATCCTTCCTTTTATATTTTTATGGTCAAAACTGCAAGTCTGCTCATTAGTGATTCAAACTTTGCTCACAGGAATCTGTCCTTTCATCTGAAAAGATGTAGTCCATCAGATTATCAGGTGATTCCATTCACCTTGTGTGTTACTCCCTTATTGACCACTGACTTGCCCAACCATTCAGTCCAGGGAAACTATATAGGAGAGTAAATGCTTGTCATTGTGGTAAAGGCAACTGACTAGTTTGTGAAGACTAATTAGACCGTTTTGAAGCGTCTTACCCCATCAAATATTTTATTTCTTAGAAAGCTTTGGCTTCATAGTACAATATTTTGTTGTGTTCTGAAGATCAGCTTAACAAAATATATTATTGATTCATCTGTAATATCAGCCAGATGACTGATGGGCATTTGCTGTCAAAAAAGTAGAGACTTAAGCATAACTATTTGAAATCCCAGCTTTAGCACAATCACTCTCATCTACTCTTTCCCTTTTCCCTAGTAAAGTCACCTTGTTTTTCTTTAATAGCAATGTCTGTCAAGAGAGGATTTGGAGTCTCTTCTGTAGGTTTCGAAACCCATCTGGACACGTTCCTGTGTGACCTGATTGGGGGGAACCTACTTTAGCAGGGGAACCACTGACGATCTCTAGAGGTCCCATCTAACTACTACCACTCTGTAATTCTGTCATTGTCAGTCTTCTCAAGAGGAGAAATCTATTTCCTTCTCCAAGTAATTGGAAATATGACTCTGTTTGATTAAGTATGCTGGAAAAAGATGTAAAGAAAATACCTTAAAAAAAAAGCTGACATATTACACTGAGTCCAGGAGTTGCATAAAAGAGGAAGAAACCCAACCCCAGCAATCAAATTAAATTAATAATATGATGTAAATTATTTCCTATCCCCCTGTAAGCAGCCAGGTGATGCTTACGGCATATTTGGATCCACTTCAGTCATTCAGCTAACATTATTTTTCCTTTGCTAGAATGTTTCCCTAAATGGGCAAGAGGTGGAGTAAACATTTTCATTAGTGGGCACAGGAGCCAAAGGTTGAGCTCACACCTCTGTGCCAGCCCAGCACACAGCAGCCACAGAGTCTGCTCCTTTTCAAGAACACAGGGGTCCTGTGCAAAACTGGCAAGCTGATAAGGCACTGACACATATTTTATTCCTCTATTACTTGGACAAAACCATAACATCTATGTGTATGAAGGAAGAGACAGATCTTTAAATAAACATGCAGAAAGGAGATCTGTGCCCTCTCACGTAAACGTAAAGCTTAACAAAAGGCAAATGTTATTATTTATGTCTACTTATATATATTTCAAATTCTCTTAAATATTCTTTGAAACAAGTCGTGCAGATCTGTAAAAACGATCTTAGCTAATGGTCAGAAAGTCTCTTGGCTTTTCCAGAGAAATGTGGGCGGCAACATATAACTATAATTTCTATCTGAAATAAATGTTAAAACCCCTTCTTTCAAAGGAAAATTATAACCAATTTATGTTTTAATTTTAGAATTAGAAAATTAAAACTTATACTTCAAGAATAAAATTACTTTAGAATGCACTTTGGACAAAATCAATTTAAAGGCTTCTAATGACTCTAATAGGTTTTGGGCCATGCCTGAAAAAGATAAATTATGAACCTACTTTCTTCTTCTCTCTCCAGGAACTCAGGAGATCTTATCATCAGAGTGTAAATCTCAAAGGAACAGCTTGCTGCTGCTTTTATTTATCACCTCCCAAAGTTCATTGTAGTTCTCGAGGGAATCAGTTTAATTACGACAGTAAATACTGTTCTAAATTTTTTCACTTCATGATGAAAAAGTATACAGCCATAATTACAGTCTGTGCATAGCATGCTTTGTCTCTGATTTACTTGTTTGCCAAAAAGCCATTTTCATGTGCTAATATTGCGGCGGTAATAGTGTCACACGACCTACTTAAACAGCAAGTGTTTAGTACATAGCTGAAGTCATTGCAGAGCATGCATTCTAAATAAACTCTTTGCAATAATTGTGTTAAAAAAATGAAATTTAGATAACAAGAATGAGGTTTTTCAAATGTCACCCATCTGCACAGGTGAGGATTCACTATATATGTCCTCCTCATCAGGGTGACTCTTTCATTACACAGAGACGGAAGGAAGAGGTGGAAAGAAAGGATGCAAGATATTTGAATTCTAAAGTCTCTATGTCTTTAAACAAAACAGTCTCAAGATTTTTCCCTCTCCCTTCATTGAACACACTTCATCATGTAAAAGAAAGGCATTTCTTTTTCCCCCTTCTTTTTACTGCAATGACACGTACTTGCACGGATGGCTTAAGCACTCAGCTGGGAGGATCTGAATCCAGTTGTTCAGAAGTGTCAAGAAAGGCAACAGAGTTTGTGGGGAATGCATGATGGGTGGCTCTTAGCAGAACAGTAGAAAGAGGTCTGTGAGTCATATTTTTCAAATATGAGGAGATTACAGGAAGAGATGGATAGGCTGCTTTTATTCTGACTTTAATAACATCAGGGACAACTGAACTTCACTCTTAATTGAAGTTCCCCTTTCTGCAGGAGCTAAAAAGGAGCTTACCAGGCTGGTGTGAATAATGATTGTCTAACTGTCAAATACCACAGACCACCTTGATTTTGTTGCTGCCAGGTCATCCAAAAGTACTAGCTCTATAAAAGAATCAATGCTGTGAAAGCACCAGATGTCTGTTAATAGATTTTTTTTTTTTTTCCCCTTTCTCAAATGGGATTCGTTTTCTGGTGGTGTAAGAAGAAATTCCTTATGGATCACCAGCTATCATACTGCTAAAATTAAAGCTGAACTAATTCACAGAAAGGAAAGGAAATATAGCAGCATATGAAGATGATGGGTTTGCAAAGCCCAGATCCAAACATCTTATGAACCAAAACACATGATCTTAAGCAGTAGCTGGAAAAACTGACAGGAGTCATATACAGGAGGGAATCTTGGCACCCATCTCATCAAATCTTTGATGTGTATTAGAGAGGTGAGAGAATACATTTTTTAACAAATCACAGGGGTCAATTAATCTGCTGCTCATTAGAGAACATAGTAGTTTTTACATATATAAAGAAATATTTATATGAATATATTTTGGTCTCTTAGTTGAGGTGTAAATTAAACTCCATGGTGGGTGAACACTTTGAAAGTTTCTTGGTGTGAGGTTTCTAAATTTTACACTGTCAGCAGGTCTATAGTTTCAATGTACAATATATAACACCGATTATTGTGCTTTTGTAATCATTAATGGAAATAGATTTATTTTATTTTAGCTACAAAAGACTTCCTTTCCATCAGGAAACACAGAAATGTCTATTTTTTACAGGAAAGATAAATTGGAACACATAAAACAACAATTCCATGCATTACTCTGATTCATCTTTTCTGAAAAATATGTTGTCATTTTTAGAAAACCACTAAATTATATCCCATTTTAGGTCAAATATATTGAAATATTTGAGTGTATTTATATGGAAGCACTTGAAGATAAATTCTTTACATAATTTGCATGTTTAGATTTAACTGATTAAATGTTTCAGATTTGGAGAAGTATTTAATTTCCTCTGATGTAGGGCTAAAAGCATGGGTTACTTAGAATCACAGTTTGGCAGAGAGAAATAATGTCATCAAGATTATATATTAATTCTTTACTTTTGAATTAAACATTTTGGTTAAAAAAATCTCTATTTGCATTTTTCCAATTAATTTTTTTAAAGAATGCCTCATTTTTTTTTACTTACAATTAGTGTAACTTTTTGCTGGCACATCTTAAAACAGAGCAGTGAAAGAAAAAACATCTGTAAGTTTTGGGCACTATTTTTAGGATTGGCAGCCAGAGTAGAATATTTTTTAAGTTAGCCCTGGCTCAGAACATCTCATTTGAAAATATTAAAATATGTATCTGATTAATGCCCA
Source organism: Urocolius indicus (assembly GCA_013401255.1). Classification (NCBI taxonomy): domain Eukaryota; kingdom Metazoa; phylum Chordata; class Aves; order Coliiformes; family Coliidae; genus Urocolius; species Urocolius indicus. Next base: position 958,116 of record WBNH01001171.1, on the reverse strand, counting down.
TCTATTTGAAGTTGAAGATCTATATAGCTATGATTACATATTTCTTACTTTTTCTGATTTCTATCCCAGTACAGGCAGTTACAGAAAGATGTGATGGTTATCATGTTATTTATGTTTGAACGAGGGTCAGGAGTTTCCATGGTCCCTTGAGAGATGCTGCTCTCATTTTCCTCCTGGATAAAATTTCTCTTCTACTACATGAACAATTCTGAGATCCATGGAGTCAATAGAACTCTGCTACCCCGCAATATTCAGATCAACTTTCCCTTTTGGTTAATCCCTTAGGCAGATATCATGTCACTTCCAACAGACAGACTGCTTTATAATCAAGCTATGTGCATCAAGCTAGAGCTCTACAACCTTAGATTCTGAATTAAAAATGAGGCTGGCAGAGCATTGGTAAGTTTTAGGGAGTTTAAGAACCATATATTGATATATTTTTAAGAGAAATGAAAGAATTATGCGTTTGATTTTGATTTTCTCACCTGAGGGCAGAAGAGTCATCAAGAGCCTACAACAGAAACATTCTTTCCAAATTCCTTGGAGACTACCAAGAAATAATTTCATGTAACATAATGAGAGGCTGATCTTGTCACATGCAACTTCAGATTTTGGTTTTAGAACATTCATTTAGCTCATACAAATACTTTTCTATCTTTTAATACCTTTTGATGATCTAAAAATGTTCTCCTTTCCTCATCCACCTTTCCCCCAATACATGGCTCTAGGGCAGATTACTGAGTTTATCATTCACAATAGAGACGTCATGAAGGTATAAACACTATTTGGTCACTGTCCTACTATATCTTCTTTGCACATAGACATCTTCAGTCTCCAGGCAGGTCAGTGAACTTCTTGAGAACAGCACTTTTGAAAAGAATAAGAACTATCATGTTTCACTAACAGATACATTAATTGCAGACTCCGGTCAATAAGTATTTACAAAATCCTCTCAGTATGTTTGTACCACATCAGGAATTAATGTTTGGTGAAGACTTTTGTGTGTGAAATGCCTAGCTAGAGATTGACAAGAAGACTGAGTCATAGTGACTGAAATAGCTTAAGAGTTATTGTCTATACAGGGAAGTGTGTCAAAAATAAATGAAAAATATGAGTACTTGTAAAGAATAGGGAACTGGTTTCCTCTTGCTACCTAAATTTGTAATCCTATACTGGGCTTAGCTGTATTTAGTAGCTTGAGAATGAAATTAGTGATCAGTGCTGAACTGTTGCAGAAAAATACTCTTGGTCTTCTATGGCTATTCTGCAGAGGCCTTAAATATTATTTTTTTGGGGGGGGGGGGGGAGTTGTTTTGTTTTTTTGTAATTTCAACAAGCAACGTTCCTTGCAAAGGAAGCTTCTTAAAACCAAAGAACCAAAGCTTTGTGCTTTAGCTTGCTATTTTCTTTTTGCTAACTAGTATTTTGATGTTAGAATTTAAGCTTGTCAAGCATCCTTAATGAAATAAATGAGACAGAATGAAAGAGGTGTCATACAAGTTCAAAGTTTTTACTGCTTCCCAAAATGAAGGCAAATTGGAAGGCAGATGGAAGTTGTAAAGAACGCAGGTTTAAGAATTGTGTGGGAACTGTTTACAAGAATATAGAGGGAGACTAGCCTTTTGTTTTCTCTAAACGATATATGCAAAAGTCAAGAATATGACTGAGGCTGCATAGTGAGCTGCAGCAAGAATAGCTTGCTGTAGTTGATTTTCTGTTTTGTTTCTCACTCTCATTTTTATCACCACAGTATTGTTGTAATTTTTTTCAAAGATTGGCTATGAGAACATAATGTTCTTTGTGGAGTAATTAGGGTGCTCATATAACAGAAGCAAACTTGCCTCACAGCTGGAAACCTCTCCTTTAGAAATTACTTGGAGGAAATTTGCTTTCCAAAGACTTATTGAAGAGCTCAGTGCAACAGAGAAGATTCTCTTTCCCATATGGAAAGCTGTTCCTGTTTCCCAACCATAGTGAACAAGTGAATGACTAGAGCCTTTAAAATAAGGGGATTTACTTCACTTAAAACTTGGACACTTCAGCCAAGATCTAAAAGTAAAAATTATGGCATATCAATTGAAGTGGCTGCAGTTCATGTGAGATTATTTTCATGGTTTGATTTAGCTCACTTTCATTGTAAGACATGCAATTAGAAGCACAAAAATCTACTAAAGAGGGGGCTGAAAAAGACACTGGTCCAACACTCAGTTTTTAGGGAACTTTTTCAAAGCAACTAAAGTACACCTCCTTATTCAGCTCTTTGGAGGTAACATTCCTGTTTTCACTCAATAGGAAGATGGGACGTATTGGTTCCAGGTCTGAAAGATAATTTTCATTACCATTTTGCTGCTTTTCCGATTTATTATTGTGGAACACTTGTATCTAATTCATCTGAAGCTTCAAGCATCCATAACAAAAGCGTAATACCATTTCACTTTTAAACTTTTATGTACAGGACATCAAGGGTAAAGTCCACAGTTGAAAGGTGTCAAAGACAAATCTACCCTGCAAAGCTATCAGTTCATATGCTAGGTCTCTGTCTCACACTTTTTGTGTGCACACACACACCTTTACAGTCAGTAGCCAGTACAGTCAGTAGTATATTTATGTTGATTAAGACTTTCCTAGACAAAGGATTTTATGACCTTTTTCTGAGAAGCACCAGGAGCTCTGTTGTTTGAAAAAGACTTTTGTAACTGAGCCATGGAGTCAGAGCTTTGCCTTTCTTTGCCCTGAGATTCCATCCAGGATTAACTGAGGTATAAAGAGGTGTTATCAGAGAAATGTTTGCAGAAAATGTGTTTAAGCCTTCCAGTCTAAGACCAGGTTCTTGGCATTGACAAGGGAACGTACTGCTGGTATAATCAGGACTAAACTGAGGGAAACAGGACAGAGACACAAACTAGATCTCCCACTGTAATCTTAGCAAGTTAGATGAGAGCATGATTCCCTCCACATATACAATATTCAGCAGAGCAAAAGCAGTAGCAGTAACTAAGACCTCAGGCAAATTAACACTGTTATTTCTTCTTATGTTTTTCTTAAGATTATCAAGATTATATTGACCCAACTGAGTAGTTTAAAATCCCATATAACCATCTCTGCTGGATTTGCCTTCAAATTAATTCTGCTCAATGTTGTGGTAAATTAATTTTCAAAGTCATTAGAAGCATCAAGGTACACCCATTTTAAAGAGTTTGTTCCTGCTATACTAGCCAAAATATCCAAATAATTTAAAATAAAATAAGTGTGGAGACACTAATAATGGTAGCTGAAGGGTTAACAAGACTGTAATTGAGTCACTACTTGACCAGGCAAATTATATCCTGATTCAGTGTCTGCCATTTACCCAAATTTTCCATTATTTCTTTCCTAAGGTAATAGGTCTAGCAGATAGCTGGCTGCTGCTCCTGCTATGCTTCGGCAGCTGTCATTTTGACATATTTTATGCTTTCTTTAGAAGAGAGAGGTTGATTGAATGTGAGAAAAGTGGAACTTTGACAGGCTGTCAGAATCCCTTGCAGCACAAACCTACCTGCCAGCTAACTTGTTTCAGGTTTATTTCAAAGCAGGATTCCAGCACACAAACTTCCATTACCAGCCCAAGAAGGTCTTAAATAGGTAGCTTCCATTTTGTCAAAATCCCAATTAAATAATTTTCACTTCAAATTGTTTTAAATTTCAGGAAGTCCAGGTATCTCTGAGATAGCAAAAGCATATTCTCTTTTCTCTGTCCAAGTGCACAGGACTATGTGGATGAAGGACATGTTGTTCTTTATTTCATTATTTTTATTGTAATCAGTCATTTGTCCTCATTTATAAACAGACTTCAGAAATTCCAAAGTCAGTTCATGAACTGGTCAGGAGTAGACATGTTGTAAATGAACATTCCTTAATAGGGGATCAAGCTGGGAGGAGATGCAGCTGTTATTACTAATGGAATCAAGCTGTTATAATTAATAGCAGACGACTATTCACACAACACATTCAGTTATTCACTCACGTAATTCACTTATTCAAAGCCATCCTGTTAGGGCAATCCCAACAGTATGTTCAGATGCATCTGAACATTAGGCATCCTAGTGCCATCTAAGTAGGTGTTTGGAATGTCCCTCTGAATGCTCTTTGTTTCCTAATGTATAAAGATATATTCCTAAAGTCTTCATGTGCATGTAGTAGCTACTGCCCTCTTGGATCTGGCCCACAGCCCATAGGTGATGTCAGTGTGGATTGACAGCCTTGGACAGATTCAGCACATTCTCAGTGTCCTTTGTTAATTCACTCTTGAAGGTACACAGGTCTAGTGGTCTACAGAGTTAAATTAATCTTGGGAAAGATTCACACTGTGTCTTCTCAGTAAGTGTTTTTCCTTTCTTTGGCCTGGAGTTTTCTGATAACTATGCCTTCGTCTAAATCTGTAAATACCTGTAGAAACCATTCACTCAATTCACAGATGAGTGATCTTTGTAAAAGGTAGAAATGAATAGAAATTAGATCTCAAAGAAAAGGAGTTCTCATAATTCTAATCATACTGAAGAACACGTTTACATGTGCTATTTATTCATCTGGATTATCAGAATAGATATTGAGAAACATTAAAAAAAACCCAAAACATCAGGCAAGGTTCTGCAGATATTTTGTTTTCCTATGGAGGGTCAGAGAACCTAGAGAGATCCTTATATAAACCTTAGAGTCAAGTTAATGTGCTCTGTGATCAGTTTCCCATATCAGAAATGGAAGAAATTGTCAGAATTCTGTTTTCTTGTCTCAGGTAATTTTTCCTCTCCTCTAAACTTGATTTTACCTACGTTCCCACCCCTGCCTTATTAATCAAATGGGTTTGCAGTATGATTAACTAAATTATTTCTCACCAAACCACTTCAACTTCCAAAACTGAGCAAATTTTATGCAGCACTACCAGATACCGTTAGTTAAACAGGTAAAATATAGCCATGAAAAGTGGTTCTCAAGATGATTCAGAATGTCTTACTCCTTGTTTATCCTCATTCTTTACATAGTAATTAGTCATTAATGAAAACACTTGGTTTATTTATACTGAGATTAACTGGTTAAAGGATGGAAATCCAGAGATGACTCAAACTCACTCTGTACTGAGATTCTTTTCCATGCAGACATTAACAGAAAAGGAAAATCCATAGACAAACCTGATTGAAAGTAACTGTTTAGAAGCAAATTCATTGTAGGAATTTCACTGTGAAAATGATTGAGAATTTTGATTTAATCTGGAGAGAGATAGATTTTAAAAGCATGCCCATTACCTTTAAAAGCAGGACATGGCTTTGAAAGCAAACTAGAAGTCCCGACTAAAACTCCAGATCAGTTTCTCCATCTGAATGCAGGAACACGATGGGTTAATTGTTAATTATTGTTCAGAAAAAAATCTGTTAGTTGTATGCATTCATAGAATTTAACATGACACCATAGCACAATTAAAGCTTTCAAGTAATAGTGTTACACAAATACTATATTAGAAAATATTAGTAATCAAATTAATCCATCTTTTAGTTTTCCATGTGAAAGATTTATTTTGTTTTCAGAGACATATGCTCAAGTGACATGTAAGAAGTCACATCCAGAAATAGATTTCCAGAGGACTTTGTTTTCTCTCATATTTCTGTATTTGTTTGACTAGTCTTTTATCATTTGTACTTAGCAAATTTAAGAGTTGGGCATGTAAAAATCAGACACAGATTTTTGAAAAGCTACGGTTTGCAAGATTTGCACATGAAACTATCTGTATGCAGACGGAAAACCATGTGGTATTCTGTATAGAATATTAAAGGCAATATGAGGAATGTGAGAATCTGTACAGAGTTTGTTTGAATGCTAATAAATCATGGAATGACTTTGTTTTCTGACCATTGGGACTTGCTGCGTAGGAAATATTCACTTCAACACACAGAATTACCTGGTGCACATTTTTTTATACTGGCTCAAATCGTTGACATTTGAGTAAAGAGCAGAGATGTCCTTAGTGGCAAAGGAAAGTGAGCTTTCAGTGCACGTGCAGCTCACCTATCCTTCCATCCTTAAATATGAAGATTATGCTATTAATTTTTTTATTTTTCTCACATATTTTTCTGTGGACTTAACTTTTCAAATCATTGTGCTTTTGACTGAAAAGCGTGTGTGTGCATTATGTATAGCAGTCAAGCTTCTGGTTGTCAAGTTGTCTGAAATTTAGATTAAGTATCTGTACATTGAGATTTGTACATTTAATTATGTATTTTGTGTGTGTACATGTATATGTAGAAATAGATATACATACCCCTCACGTATAGATTTACAAATAAGTATACAAAATACTTATCATATGTGTATATGTGAATTAGTATGGACACGTGTCTGCAAAGATAAATTCTTCCTGATATCATGTACTGTATTCATATTTTTACCAGACTCTTCCTCTAAGACACTTTCTAAACGAAATGCATTTAGGTAAGGAAGAGGATGATTCTGCCAGACAGTATGTTGAAGTGGAAATGAGGAAGAGCTAATTTTCTTCACAATAGTAGGCAGAAGGAAAGACCTAGCAATATAGTACAGGAGAGGCAGAGGAGATAGGAATGTACTTTCATGTGAAATTGAAGTTGTCTAAGAATATCACTGTTGAAATCTTTAACATACTCTTCCTCTACAAAAATGAGGAAAAATGACAAGCCTACCTTTTTCTTTTCCAGTTCAATGACAAAAATCTTCTTTACATTGACTTTTCTACAGGGTAGCCATCTTACTTTTGGGACAAAGAATGCTATTTGTTATGTTGGCCTTCCACACTGTAGCATGAAGACAAACAATCAAACTCTCTGGGAAAAGATGCCCCTAATCATTGTGATATATCATTGCTCTTCTGTGCCAAGGGCCAACCGTTTAAACATAGGACTCTTTAGAGCAGAAAAAGATCTGTAGCACATGCAAGTTGAAAAAGCCATGAGAACGTTGTAGGAAGTCAGCATGCAGAACCTGGAGGGAGGTTTGCAGCAGCAGCTGGTTTAGTACCATTTGTGCTCCACCAAGATCTGCTGGAATTAAATTAATAGTTTTGAAGAGGAAGAACATTGTTCATTGTCCATCTTTGACAGCATTTAGACATCACAAGGGGATGGAAGATCCTTGTCAAATGTAAGGCTGAAAACGTAAAACAGTACATTCCAGCTCAGTTTGTCCTTCATGGTGATGAAATAAATTACTTTACTTTTGCAATTGAAGAGAATAAACTAGATAGAATATGGATGAAATGTACATTCTTGGTAACAAATTTAACACATTTACATACCTCATATACACCTATGACCATCTACTTCAAAGAATCTGTATGTCTGCAAAAGGAGATTAATATAAAAGTATAGAAGAGACACCTTTTTATAGCATTTCTTGTGGAAAAATCATTCTGGTGGTGATTGTAATTGCATTAATCCTCTTTCATATATTTCATTTGTTCATCCCAAACAAGGAACTGTGTGGATTCTAAGGCCATTTCAGATTTGACAGCGTGCCACAGAGTAGAGGAAAACAAGCAGCAAAGCCAAGGAAAAACACTTGTCATCCCTCCCCTAACAGGAAAGTTTGTATAGTAAACTTGGTCTCTCTTTCTCACAGCCAATTTTCACATTCTGTGCAGAGCTCTCATATTGGCTTAGTATTTCAGTCTTCTCCAAACATATTTCATGCTGTTGTAATTCTAATTAAAAGCATTTTTAGTAAAATACCAAATTGATAATTTTCTTAATTAGCTTTGATAGTTTTACTTCCACATCTATCTTTCAATCTTTCATGCATATTTTGGTTTTGAATTGTTTCAGTTTGCTATCACATGTACATAATGTGTGTTCTATTCTCTTTTTTTTACTTATTTCAAACTTACACATGAAGTTTTCATGTAAAGGATACAACCTCTATTTTCTTTTTCCTCCTTTTTCTTTCTTCCTTAATGGTTACTAAGTAATCATGATTCTTTCAGAGTTGTTTTAGAAATAACTAAAATTTTTTGTACAATCAGTGATATGAATGATACTTCCATACTTCCATTCACTCTCCTTCTTCAAGTTATTGTTAATACTGATGTAATGTTTCTGACCTATGTTCTCCAGAAAACTCTGCAATTATTTTACTGTGAGTCTTGACTCCTTATAAGAAGCAGCATTCTGCAAACACAGTCATCAAGAACAGCAAAAAGAGAGATATATTAATCTCCTGAGTTTTGTGGCCTGAGCCCAACCAGGCAGTTATTTAGTAAAATCCCATTATTTACGATGCATCTGCAAGGCTTGACAAGAGCTCCTAAACTGTGGGTATTAAAGTCTTCTTGCCTATCATGCCAGCATTGGCTTTGAGTTAAATATGTAGATTTGTTTTCATGCCACATGAGCAGAATACTCAGGGGTTAAGAGGGTAGGAATCCTTTCAATTGTATATCAAATAATTATATAGATTCTGCCTAGTTTTTAATGTATGAGACATAATATTTATAAGTTTCTCATTGTATAAAGATACACAAACTTTATTTTAAAGGAAACACATTATTTTAAATAACACATTTGCCTTCATTTTTATCAACCACTAGCACCTGGCCATTTTCTTTTGACTCCTGAAAGCAAATATACTGGAGCTTAGAAACCTTAGACATGGTACAGATGCCAAAATCAACCTCATAGTTTTTTGTTACCTTTGTAGGTTAAATGATTTTTTGTTGATTCTCCTTAACAAGAATGAATAAAAGAAAGAAAAGTTACAGTTCAGTACAGAGGATAAGCTAGTGCTTTGCAAATATTTTCAGTAAACAAATGACAAGTCAATATACAGCTTTATAGATATTGTCTTTCTATTCCCTGCCTTGTATTTTGATAAGTGAGAGGAAAGCAGAGTAATGAGTTATTCTCCAAAGTGAGTCAAATCTTCATAAAAGGAAAACTGCTATTGTCACTTCTTTGACATTGATTCTTCTGAGCAACCAGCTCAGTATCAACCACATTAAATTAATATACAGTTCATTTTAATTGCAAGATATTGTCAAACAGGAACGAACCTCATTACCTTCAATCTTTCCATATGACAAAGATATATCATTGCTAGATGTATCATTGGATGCTCATCTGGTTTTTTACTCTTGAATAATAATTAAACATAGAACTTCAGCTTTTAAGTTGGGACCGAGCATTGAGTTCCAGGCACTGAGCAATTATGTCATGCCTTGCTCACTTAATGTATTCCTTCATTGTTGTTATGTATGCTTCTTTTCTCCTTGTGCTGTTCTATTAAATTGTCCCTTTCTCAACCCAGGAGGTACTACTTTTTCCCCGTGATTCTACTCCTCATCCTGATGAGGTGAGGAAGTGTGAGTGAGTGGCAGTGCAGTTTGGTTACTGTCATCTGGGCAAGACAATACCTTGTAACTCAGTTGTGTGTCCTGAGCTAGTGTGGTGTGGCTTATGTTTTGCAGCATGATTTGTCTTCCAGTAACTGAGCATGAAACATACTCTTGAACAGCCACAGGTCTGTATTGCAGTAGTGGCTTACAGTGTATATTTAGTTCTGTTCTTATAGTTCAAGTTTTTCTACTTCCTTTACTTGATGAACTCTGTGTCTTCTGTTGACATGTGGAGGAAATTGCACTCTACGAAACATATGATTGTTAATATAAGTGAGTGACAGAGAACCTCTGGAAATATTATTTGAATGTTTGTTTTTATACAGGTACAATTCTGTATTTGTTGCTTTAGGAAGGAAAAAAAAAAATGGTCAAATTGGACTATTTGATCCTAATTTTAAGTCTTGTTCAAGGGAACATATATATAACTTTAAAAATTGGTAGATCACTAGGAAATGGCATTAGTTTTGTCAGTTCATTGTTCTGTTATACCAACAATTGCTTACAAGGCTTTACTAGAGTTTTTCAGGTAGAGAAGATGCTGCACAAGAGACAGATTTCATGTTCATTGTTGGCGGTGACTATAGAAACTCATTACATTTCTTTTGTGAGTCGGATTTAAAGTACTAATAAAAACTGTATCATTGAACTGGGAAAACAGGTGATGTCCATGATGGGATAGCAGAGAGGATTGGAGTTATCTAAAGATGGAGAGTCATTGTCACCTCTCTGGGAGTCCTGCAGCCTACACTTTCTCCACTATGTTTGCTTAAGATCAGGACATGACCAATATACTTATGAACTGAGGAAAGGAGGTGTCCATTGGTGTCTGATGTGGCTTACTTTGCTTATCTCTGAAAAACATGCAAACTGTGGGAAGAAAGTGTGAAAAGGGCATAGAGTGAACTTTCAATAAATAGCGAATGGAGAGAAAGGCTGGATGGTTGTAGTTTTTTCTTTGAAAAATAAGCAAAAGAGAAGAAACTGCAAATTATTTTTTCTTAGCAGCATTTTAATTGCCTAGCAGATCATAACAGCAGGTGACTAGAAAAAGGCCATTGAAAATAAGGTGGATGTAGAGTGATTTTTTCATAGATGTTTTTTCCTCACTTTCTATCAGCCATTAGTTTAGATAATTTCTGAGATTTAAAGCTGCCCTGAGTGGACATCCTCCTTAATTATTTACCTTCCCTGCTTTGGAGCCCAGTGCTTCCACAAAGTCCTGTAACGATGAGTTCAGCAGTTCAGTTACACAGGGTGGCACAGTCTTCCTTGGTTTAGTTTACACCTCCCAAGTCAGCACTTCACTTCGTAAGCAGTTTGTACTTGTACTTCATTTAGTTAACAGTCTATAATTAACCAGATTCTTCCCAGAGCTGTTTTAAAAATTAGTATCACATTTGTCACCTTACATTTCTCTGACAGTTAATAAAATTTACATGTTAGATAAGCAGCATTGTGGAAAATGCTCTTATAGTTCATACATTATGCAATCTTCCCTTGAACCAGTGTATAATTTTTAGGCTTCACAACATCTTTGGCTCAGAAGCTTCTGAGTTTTAACTCTGTACTCTATGAAGTACAGCATTCTTTGCTTTATACTTGACACAGACAAGTTTCATTTAATCCATCCTAGAGCTGGTACTGGAAAACACAGTGAGCAGTGTATCCCTATGCGTCATCCCAGTAGCAGATATGATTTTACAGACCTTTATTATATCCCTTCCTTAGAGAGATGGGGCAGCTCTGGCTCAGCTGCTGCTTTTACAGGAGCTGTTCCATAACCTCTAACCCTACCATGGAGAACACTAGTATAATTCTAGATTGGGAGGTAACAGCAATGTGATAGGAAATAAGATTCTACTTCCCTATTTATTTTTCTAAACTTCCAAGAAAGTGATTTGTATATTCCTGGTCAGTTGAGATGGAACGAAGGTATTTGAGTTCTACTGCTGGTTTGTCTAGCCACGTGATTTAGTCACTTCCTCAGACACTTGTCTGCTAAAATATAATAACGTTTTTATGATATGTTATGATAATGATAATAATAATATGACCATAATCATAGTAAACCAAAAGAGATGTTGTGAGGCATAATGGGCTGATGTTTCTTAAGTGCACAGAAGGTCAGAAAAGGAGGACACTGAAAACCTAAAGTACAAAATTGTTCTGTTATATTATTGTTATTATGTAAAATCATGATAACCACAGCATTTTTTCTACAGCTTTTAGTATGTTTATTCCCTAGAAATTCTCATATTCAATGTTTTCAAATACTTGTGTCCTTAACTTGTAAAATAATTAGTTTCTAATTCATAAACGCATATAAATATGATGTATTAATATCAGTCTCAAATTTGTTATATTGCAAAATCCTGACATCCTGTCATAAAATTCATAATCTCTTCTTAAAAGCTGCCCAGTCAAAACAGGTTTCTTTCAAATTTCTTTGTCGGAAAGAGTCCACTGCACCTCACTGAATTGATGCTGCATTCACAACTTCCTGAACAACAAACTCAATCAAATACTGGCCTGTATACAGCAGTGATATTTAGATACACTGGCTTAATCATTAGTCCACCTCAATCAAATAATCATTTTTTTCTCATTAATCATGGCCAGAAAAAAATTCAGAAGAAAATAGTATATAGTTTTTCATTGGTTGTGTTAGGCAAATAAAGTAGAACTGATAGATAGATGGTGACCCATATTGTCAAGTACTATTTGAGCACAGGGTGGAGGGAAGCACCCTTTGCAATATGTCATTCACTGAGGATTTTATAAAAGCGGAAGTGTCACTACCTGAGTTCAGATTAGGAAACTCAACCTGTCATGTGCCTGATTTTAACAAAACTCTTCCTTTGCCCTACAAGCTGCATTTTCATGTGGTTTTATGTTCTCTTTTCAATCAATAAAACTTGAGAGCACTGCCAACTTGTTGAAACCTAAGGTTAAGTTACACATACTTCTTTTCCAAACAGAATTCTACAAACGGCTCCTTGATGACAGTTATTGATTAGGGCTGCAGTGCTCTTCTCTGTTTCATGGCATTGAGGTGAAAAGTGGGAGGACCAGCTGGACGTGCTGTCAGGGAGTTATCCTAAAAGGAAGGGCAACACCTGGAAATGGTGAACCCACAAGAACAGAAAATGAGGTAAGTAGCTCTTATTAAAAACAACAGAAAGGTGTACAGTTTAAAAAAGAGTAACTGAAAGAAAAACTTACTTAACTTACTGTTAAATATTTACTCTGGCAGTAACAGGGCATATGGTGAATTAATAGACAACAGATCAGTGCAGAGCAAATGTAGGTCTAAGTAGAGGGCTGGTATGTGACTGGTTTGCTATGTGACTATAGTTACACCATATGATACTGGAGCAGGTTGCTACCACTCCATTTTGCTTTGGTCACGTAAAACCTCTAATCTCAGTCCACACTATCAGTGCCCCTCTACTAAAAGGTGCTAGAGGAATCTTTTTCCAGACATAACTTGTTGCCTGGACTCTTAACTGTAGTCTTTTTGACTGACCAAAAAGCCACCAATGTATAGTCTTTTGGACACTTTTCACAAAGAAACTTAAGAAGACAGACAGTATAAAGCTCAGGAATTGTTGATTCTCCACAACCATATCTAGCCTGAGCTCATGTCTGGGGGACAAAATGCCAATCTATTTAAATTGTGTATATATTTTTACTTTGTTCTAATCTCTGGGAGGAACAGGCAAGATTATAAAATAGAAAAGCAAGGATTCCACATATTCCACCTGATTAATCAAATGACTGGGAGCAGATTGTACATTTTCACTATATGAAGCTATTTCACAGAAATTATCCATGTTTAAAAAAAGAGAAGTAGTCTCCAACTACTCATGTGCCAAATATTTTCTGATTTATTTTGTTAATTTCTTTCAGTAGCACTAACATTAAGCATCTAGATTAGTTCTTGTAAAAAAAAAAAAAAGCTATCTTGTCTTTCTAAATACACGTAGTTTCCAAACGCTGGAATGAGCTGGATAAAGAGACAGAGTAAGAAAAGAGCCCCAAGGCAATCTTGACCCTGTAATCTTTGGTTTTGCAGCCCAGCACGGTAACATTAGACCACTACATCACATTTTGCAGAAGTGTGAGTTTAAAGGCCAATGAACTCTATAGATTTTCCCAGCATTTCACAGTTACAGAAACACCTGTTCTAAATATATTTGGGCTGATGATTCAATAGCCATCACAGGGTCTATAATAACTGACCTATGGTACCTGAGTAGACCCAGTGGAAATGCAGTAGCGACAATATTTTTTACTTTCCTTCATGATAAATAGATATTTGTCCTGGAGGATGGACAAATCATTCCCATTGTACACTACTTTTCTGAGGAGACCACCTCAAAATATAGCTGAAAAGACTGGGTTCTGCTTCTGCAAGCTGGTAAGAGAATGGCTTTGAGTAAGTCTAAGTGCCAACACAAAGTGGTCAAATCAATATGTTCCTATAATACATCTGTTTATCTGTTGTTTGGTTTTGGTTTTTTTTCTGTAAATGGACAGTGACTATCTTGGCAGCATTACAAAACATACTGTGTGTGTATTTATATATATAAAGTACATGAAAGCACTCCTATCATTTTTCTCACAAGGATTATTTAACAATATTTTGCATATTCAATCTCTTCTAACTTCACAATAACATCAGCAATGTGCTATAAAGACACTTCAGGGAAAGTAGATTGTTAATACTAGTGTATCACCTGCCATCTGGACACACTTAACACATGGTGAGATGTAAAGATTCAGCCATTTGTGGAATTTGATCCCAGAGCTCACTTTCAATCAGGTAAAGTCATGTCTAGACAGGCACAGCTGTGGATTGTAAATAATGTAATTCGTTTAATTTATGGCTGAATTGTGTTAGAACAATGCTGTATTGGGATTAGTGCAAAACCACAGTGCTCTGCTAGGTGAATTGGTGACATTCAAGTTCAAAGGAACATGATCCAGGCCAGCGTCTCCAGTGTATGGCTGCATATATAACAGCTTCATCAAGGTGGTATATTCCCATTGATTTAGATCACGGTCAAAGGAAGACAATTTTGCATATCACCTACCTAATTTTGTGGGTTGTGCTAAAAAAAATGAGTAGTAATAGCTTGAGAGTTGTCTACAAAATAAATATAGCAATTCTGATGAGTCTTCAGATATACTGCAGACAAATGTTGATGTTTCACATTCCTTCTGCCTACATTGTGACTTTGAGCCCACGGAGCATATATTTGTCCTTTACTAACTCTAGCATATAACTACGTTTATGTGGCAACCATACTGACAATACTCAAATTTGTCTGTAAATTCAACATTTGTCCTCAAAGTGTATTTGCATGACTCTTTTTCCTGTTCAGAAATATCCAGATTTTTCCTTGATTTTCCTTTACATAGAAATGTCACCCCTCTCAAAGCATTGTCTTTAAAGATTCATGTTCTTGGAACACAATTAAGCACAGGCAAGCAGTGAAACACAAACTATAATGACATTGCCAGGCATCTTCACTGATCAATGTATAGCTATCCTTTGGTGATATTTAAACATATGTCACTTTTGAGCAAATGAACATATTAGTTTGCATAGCATCTCTCACACTAAATCTATCTTGAGTCTCCCTACCAAACCTATTTATTAACTAAGGGCATCATAACAGTCCATTCATATTTCACATGGCATGGATAGAAAACATCATTTCTGAACATAAACTTCCAGATTTGGGTTTAGGATAACACACAGTGGGCCTATGGCAGGAAAGCTGCATTCACGTTGTTGTAGTATAGAAAAAAAGGAAAGAGCAGGGACACTCACTGCAGGTTGAAAAGAAACAGTAAAAGGAATTGTAAAAGGTCAGTGGAGGGAGACCAGTCAGTTTCTTCTCTCCATTGGCAGATGGCACTAAAAACATTTCAGTCAGTTATATCCAGGAACCAATATGATTTTGTTCTAAGAAAGCTGTAGTCCTCCAGAGTTTACCATCTGTTACCTTCACTAACATTACAGTATGATGTAGATATGTACGTCCTTTAGGGAAAGATGGTGGCATCCATTTCCAGAACAAGGCTGCTATTCACCACAACTGGAGATACTGAAAAGTGCTAAAAATTCAGTGTTCACCATCTACAAATAGCATCTCTGCTATACATTCTGAAGCTAAGGAAAGAGAGTTGTCTATTGCTTGGCCATTTCATTGATCCACAAAGGCTGAATGTTGTCTGGAATATGCCACTCAAAAGTTGACATTTAAAGTGTAAATTTAGCATTTGTAAAAAAATGCAGTCTCTATGTGATATCTTTCCTAGGAATATACTACTCTTACAAAATTTTTACCTAATATTAAAATACCCTTACTTGCCTCCAACAATAGCAACCTTATCTTTATTTCTGAAGCTATAGGAGGCCCTCATGAGTTTTTGCAAAATAGTGCTATTGTGCCTCCTTATTTCCCCATCAAAGATGACATACCTCTTTCTTGCTTTCAGGCAGGCTTTCATATTTTAAAAGCTCTATAAACAAGGCAAATGCTATAGAGTTTTGTACTTAAGACTTAGATAAGGTCAACAGGATCTGGAACACAAATTGGAAAGGTGTGTGGGGAAGTAAGTTTCAAATACTATTTGGAGTGATCCTGGCTGATTGACAGCCACCAGGAAAGATACAACTCCTCTCAAACTCCTAGAAAATGAGTGTATTTGTCCTTTTTCATGCTTGTTTCAGATTTTATGGCTACTCCTGCTGTCTTGCCCCACAGGATATTAAATAATAACAGTCTTCAGGCAGCAAAGAGAAGAACTAATTGTCGTTCTTCTTCTACTTCACTACTGCTGCTGTAATTGGAAGTTATCTCCTTATAATTGCATCTGTAGTGAATAGTAATTATAATTCTTATCATTAGTTTTTTCCTTTAATTAGTTTTTACCATGATAAAATATTTTTGTACTAGTTCTCATCTGACTTCAGAAGAAGAAATACACAAGATCAGTATATTGTTGTTGCTGTGTTCCTAAACACAGGTGGATTCTGCATAGCTAACAGTAATCTTGTGACATGACAGTCAGATGGAGTAAGGTAACAGCTGGAGAACATGAGCTATGAATAGGAAAGCAGAGTTTTTAGTTTAATCCTTCCTTAGTCTGTACATAGAGTGCTGAACATAGAGTTTGGGTGTTGTGACTAAGTATAGCTTTGAAATTAATTTAGGTCAAACTGCATCACTTAAAAGAACGAAGAAAGCAGGCTTGCCAGCTCTTACTCAAATCAAACAGATATGCTTTTTAAAGTCAATGTTTTTACATCAGCTTTTTGGCATATATTAAGAACAGAAGCAAACATTTTATCAATAGAGTATGTTCTACACAATGTAAGCATGGTGAGGAGATTCCCAAGCTCTCTCTGGACTGAGTACTTTGTCTCAGGCAGGAGTGAAAGCTAGTCTCATCTCTTCTCTAATAGTCCCATTTTATTACCAGACAATGTTATTTTCATTTGAGAAACGTGAATATTCTAGAATTATGCTGCATGATGCAAGCGAAAAGAGCAAGTTAAAGATGGCTGCGAAGTTTTATTGCAGCCAAAGTTTCCCTTCCCCATATAGCATATAAGCAAGGTGCTATTATGTGGCTGCTCATAAACTCAGAAAATGCTGATCACTGTAGCAAATAATAACAAATATTATGAATACCATTTCAAAACTTCCTTTGTGCTGTAAGTATACATGAAGTACTTTATTACTGTATGCTTTTGTATTACTAGTATATTTTGTAACATTAATCTGCAGGTCCAAACATAAGGTAAAGTTGTAGCACCC
The DNA here is from genome assembly GCA_013401255.1 of Urocolius indicus. NCBI lineage: Eukaryota > Metazoa > Chordata > Aves > Coliiformes > Coliidae > Urocolius > Urocolius indicus. The sequence continues at coordinate 940,890 of WBNH01001171.1, read as the reverse complement.
ATTGAGTGAATGTTGGTTACTTTTTAAAAAAAGTCTTCTGATGTATTTTTTAAACTGTAACTGCAAATATGATATGGTGAAAGGGTCTACAATGCATAAGAGACTCTATAAGCACATTCCTTTGTGATTGACAATACTTGCAAAATAGAGTCTCACTGCACTTCCTGCTACATTGTTGCTCAGACTAAACCTACTATATGTGGGCTTCTTATCTTTTTTTTTTTTTTAGCTATGACTTTGACTTTCAGATGTGCTAGAAATCTCTACTCCTCATTTTTTCAGCTTAGACCTAATACACAGAGAATTTCTAAAGACTTTAAAAATACCATTTTCCCTCTGACACACATCTTCTCCTTGATCTAAAATTTGGCACTATAAAAATGTAAACAAAAGCTCTTTTCATTAGCATGCTGCACTAAATATATAGAGAACATGTGTGTGACATTTCCACAGCAAAACACACCATGTGTGTAGAAAATTTCGTTGTAAGTCAACTTGCCTGTTTACTTCTATTCTTTCCCTCAGATAAACAAAAGCAATTGGCAGATGCAAAACTTTAATTAAGAGGCAGCTATTCTGGCTTTCTATCCCTAAATGAGAAAAATATATAAAGCTACAAAACTTCTCTTCCCTTGTTTTTTGTAAAGGTTTAATTTAACCCTCCTATGAAAACTCTATCTATCTCTAAAGCCCTATTCATATATCTGTTGATGTACAGATAAGTTTCCACTTCGGGGATGAAATCCTGGATGCCAAGATGTAGTCTTTAGGAAATTTTAACAACAAGTTATAAAACCCCAAGGAGCAGGGTTTTGTAATGGAAATGCTGACACAACCTAAACTAAAGTGACACAAAAGGCAAGGATACAATATAATTAAAACAATGAAAGTCCAGAATGTCAGTATCTAAGCAGATCTCCTTGACAAGTTCTCTTTAACAACATCAACCACTTGAGGGGGTGGAGGGTGGTTTCTTGTTTTGTTTTTTTTTTTTTTAATATGTGCATTATAAAAAGATTTATAAAACTGCAGCATAGGACAAATCAGTGGTGAAATGATTGAAGATGTGCATTTGAATCAGTTTAGTTTACAGGGATTACTTAGGCTATATGAAAATGCGTGAAGGTCGTAATGACATCTATGTCATTCTAGGACTGATGTGTGCTATTTTTTATTCCCTGTATACACTGAACATTAAACAATTTTAAATGTATGGCTGAATTAAGAAATAATTGTATTCAGCTTTTAGTGAAGAATAAACTTCTAAGAAAATATCTATAATTAAATTCATTCATTTTGGAGCTAAGTAACATTTTCAGCTAAGTTGCAATTTGACCAGAATTAAAAACAAATACCTGCTGCACTTAAATAGCTAATGTGTCATTTTTATAAACAAGCATTTATGGTGGAGGTTGAGGCATTTGGGTGTTTTTAGATTTTGAAGATTCTCTTTTGCTATCTGTAGTGACTGAAGTCTGAGCATCAGAAAATACAAGCATCTTTCATTTCATCTATGTCATCTACAAGCTTTCCCTTTACAAGTATGACTTTTTAAAATTAAATTTCTAGAGGCACATCTAGATTACAGATTCAGAAATATACCATAAATAAAGTCTACATCATAGTAGCATCTTGTTATAGGAGCTCCAAAATTAAGTGAGTTGCACTCCCAAATCATCAAAATGAGAACACATGAAGGTTTAGCAACCACAGGACACACGGCTTTAGTGGTTTGCATTTAATTTTTTTGTCTTGTTCACCATTTTTCAATGAGAAATTGACAGGAGAAAAGAGTAAGGTTCATAGAATTCTAACTCGTAGTTCTGTTTAGAAATGGTGAAAATATACCACTTAGCATATTCAAGGTACCTTGTTAACTGTGAGTGTTTCACAAAGCATTTTTTCTATGCTTTAATTTATGCTTTCATGCTTTTTTGACTTTCTCTTACTAGTTATATAAACAGATTCCTTCTTCCCCTTTTTTTTTTTTTGCTCATTGCTGTATTTTAGCACAGGTTTAATTCCTAAATCCTTATTCTTTAAATAAGTGGAAGTCAAGATTTACAACTCCTACTTACCAAATGGCTTTTCTGTTGTATGACTCTGATCACCACTGACCAATACTCCATGTCTTATTAACAGCAGTCTTGCAAAAGCCTTAATGCACAAGTACAGCTTTGCAGATTTCATTTCAAATATCACAGTGGCAACAGTTGTATCTGAAAGGCAGAATAAAGGTAAATCTTTTGCATTGTTTCATAAAGAGGAAGAAAAACTCCCAACGTCTTTTGATCCTTATTATTTTGAGCTGTACTTGTAGACCAAAAGCAATATTTATGCACAAACAAAATAATAAATCACCAGATACTTTTCTTTTCTTGGTGTCATAAAAAGCATTCTTAAGGTTTTGACTCACATCTGCTTTGGACCATGTCAGAGTATGGACTGATGTATCACAGAATGCAGAGATCCCAGAGTAGTGATACAGTTAAGAAAGAGTTAGATACTCAGACTGATTTTTCCTTCCTGTAAACCCATGAAAATCGAAACCCAGGACTTAGCAATTTAGCTAATATTTTAAAGTGGAGGCAAGAACTCTCATTTGTGCTTTGTCAGCTGCCTTGTAGGGAGGTTGAAATGAGAAATACGTGGAATAATGTAATGTTGACAGAGGTGCCTGACATACTAACTGATTGGGACTGTTCCTGGAAAGGGTGTTTGTGTTAGCATGATGCATGACTGCATGAGTACTGTCAGCTTTTTGGCAGTGCTAATTAGATGAAGGAAAACACAGAACTAAAGTGGTTATATTGTTTCAGGTGCCCAAATCCTTTACTGAAAGCTAGTGCTTATATGTCTGCACACCGTGGCATTATGTTATGCAGCTACATCAATGACTGTAAGAATCTAGTTTTGAAATTCAAAGCAACTGTTTTGCTGCATCCAGATGTTCACATTCAATGAAAACTTGTATTCAAGCCAACCTAGTTAAATGGTCACTTGTTACCACTGCCAGTTGGCTTCTCCCTCTAAAAGAGTTTTCACGAGAATTCGTTACCTGTACAGTATTTGTACAATGGTGAGGATAATTCACTTTGGTAAGGATTAAAGAATAACCCTGACTTTTGCAGGGTTTAGAAGATAATTTTAACTAACATGAGAAGGTTTGTATTGCTTGCCACTGTTGTCCAGGTTTTCTGGATATATCCTGAAGTGTTTGCTTTCCTGTCACTGAAATATCTAGGCATCTGCATGTTTTTCAAAGAAACAAAGATCTGTTTAGCTGTGTGTTTATGCATCGTGACTTTTGAATGTTCTCCAAAAGACTTTGTCAGAGTTGTTGAATTAGGAAGGTGGCAGGTAGGGTGGGAAGAAGATCTGGGGATGACGGAGTCCTGTAAATGATGACACTCAGCCAAAAAGATAGGCTTTTAAAGAAAATAGAAAGAAAATCAAGTACTTCTCCTGCACTGATGCACATCTCTGAATAAAAGGACCTATTTGTTATATAGAGTGCTTCCTCGGCAGCATGGTGGCTCATAAAGTACTGCTTCTAAACTACACAGAAAGCATTTCTCTGTATGAGGAGAATGCATTAGCTTATAAGGCATATTTCTGAACATCCTACTGCTTAATAACAAAGTAGGACTGAAAATGATTAAGAAAGGAGATGAAAAGGAGAGATTAATGAAGATTTTTCAATATGTACCTTGGAAAACATTAATATATGTTTTCAGGACAGGGAAAAATGGAACAACAGACATTGTTTTGTTTGTATGTGTTTTGTTTTATGTTTCTTTTGATATCTGTTGATAGTCTTTCACTACATTTTTGGTTCATAGTATTTGGGTTCCCATGATAGATTATAATGGCTTCAGTGAAGTTCATATTTGTACCAAGTCATTGACCAAGGAAGGAAAAAATAATTAAAGGAGTGGGGGAAAAAAAGAGGAAAAAATCACTCTCAGAGCTTTGTAAGAGCTATTACATTTGGTAAAGATTACAAAGTCCCTCAATAACAATTTGCCCAATGGTCTTTAACTACTATAAAACACTGAGTAAATAGTGTGCCAAAATAGTGTGCAGGTGTCACTGGATAAATCAGATGCAATTATATTAAACCTCCTTTTCTAGTCATAAATCTCTAAGTATTCATCTGCCTGCTGTGACTGGTAAAGGAGGCCCAAAGATTCAAATAAGAAATGTTTCATTTCTTTTGAATAGAGAGCAGCCGAGGCACAAGTATATCAGGTGATATGTTCTATGCTGCTGCTTGAAGAAATGATGGCATTAGTGCATCTATTAGGGGCATCTGGGTAGAATACAGCTATTGAAAGCTCTGCCACACATATGCATTTAATATATTGTCTCAAACCAATCATGGTATGTTACAATTAGATACTTCAGAAAAGTTTATAACCTAAAAAGAAATGCCAAGACAATTTTTCTTTGTTTGTTTTAAATGCCCTGGAATGTGATTGCAAATTATTGGTATTATCCTCAGATTTCTTAGGTTACTACTTCTTTCTTACTACTAAAAGGGTAAATACTTGAGATCTCATCTAACATTTAATTTTGGACTTCTTGCTCAGCCTAGTGCAGTGTTAATCCAGTGACAACTAGCTGAATCATTAATGCATAGAAGGTAATAGTAACAACAATGCAGAAGTATACTCCTGATGTGAATGAGCCAGATCCCTTCCCTTCTATGAAGCCATAGGACAAGAATGTTTACTATATTTATCAGGGAACCCATGTTCTTTATCCATGCATCTCCCATGCTAGGGGCATTCACAGGGTCACCCAAGAGGAAGACAACTGGTTGGCTGTAGCAGGACTGCTTCACATCATTTTCTAGTTGTTAGAACACACTTGTGGATCCAGATCTGAGGAATTTGGCTCTAATTTATTGTTGCATTGAAGTCAATATGAAGTCAGAAAACCAAACGGATCACTAGATATGAATGATAGTGACTGTCAGAATGGTCTCTAACCGTTACAAGTAAATTAGAACATTCCCAAGACTGTAATAATTTATGCTGCTGACATTTACCCCAAGTGTTTGAGGATTAGAATATACCAGAAAGTCATGTTTTCCCCCAATTTACATTACATTAATCATAGCATAGCTAAACAAAAAGATCCAGCTTCGAGCTCAGTTGCATGCCATATCAGCTACCAAACAAGACCTTAAAATCAGACTTCAAGCATTGTCTAGTTCATCTGTGTTCAGATACTCAGATTCAAGGAAAGGCTTTTTTAGAAATCTATTACATCTTATTTATAAAACACTCCACTATGTGGAAAGTCAGATTTAAAATACTTCAGACTTCCTGGCTGTTAATCAAAGCTTATGGCCAGGCAAATCATTAGTTGTTTTTATCTTCGAATTTAATAGCTGTATTCTACACTGTACAAATGGCTTAGGAGCATTAGGGTTCTTAGTGTCTGCAAACTACATTGTTGGGACTTGTTTTTAAATATTTATAAGTCTACTGTTAAGAACAAATAATTTTCTCAATCTATTTCACTATCAGAAATTATTTATAAGTATAACATTAATTATTTATATTTTCCTGGTATTATATTTACATTAATAATTAAATGCATCTAATTATTAAATCATATAAATAAGATTTAGTTTCATTGATGAGCTGAAATGCAAACAGCAATTCTATCACTGACTGTAAACATTTGAAATTAGATACTCTTCAGCAACAAGCCCTCTTGCTAAAAGTCATGACAGTAACCTGCCAAGCTAACTTACTGTCTCACTGTCTCTGGTGTGTAATTACTGTACCTGTGACAGGTTTTGGATTCTCTCAACCAGAATCATATTTGTCCACCTCTCACAGTTATTACAGTGAAGGTAACCAGCAGCCCATAGTGTCAGAGTCCACTAATTACCTTTGTACTATATAATGACAATTAACTTTACAGAATAGGCTCACACACAAGGAACCATTGCCCGTCTCCTCATTAAGATTTTCAGGGTTCCTCAGCTCAACAAAATATATAATACTGCGCCTTAAACCTACAGGTTATAACCCATCTCAGAGGGCACTTTGATTCTTCAGTGCCTCGACTTGTACATTTGTGCACAGGATCATCAGTATGAGCTTCCTCAGTGCAGCATTTCCAAGCTGCAGAAGGATGAGGTTTTTGCTGCCTACTGCACAAGATGACACGATTAACAAGTGGCTGATTTCTCACTCAGTTATGTCTTGTACAAAAGATAATTACATGATGAGTAAAATGTAACCTGTTTCAGCCCCTTATTATGATAAAGTTAGACTAGGTTCAAAAGCCTATTATTACCTATATGAAGCCTTCTCATGATTACAGTTCTTTTGCATAAACCTTGATCTAATACAGCCACACTGCTATTTCCAGTCTTTCCAGTATCAGAGATTACTCACATTTAGTGATTATGTTCAATGGCCCATGTGGGCAACTTTTGTGGAAGGAAGACAGGCATAAAAGCTTTACATCTTTAGAAAACGTGGAATGGCTGTTTTCCAAGATTCTTTACTGGCATTGGAAACAAGTGATTCATTTAGAACTTGGCACCTGAGGACCTGAGGTCTGGACTAATGAAATTTTGTTTTAAATGTGTTTAATCTTTTAAATATTTAGCTAGAACCAGACACCTAGTGTGTATAGTCCTTCTGGAAGCATTCTTAAGAGGTCTTTTACACTTTACTTTGTCTTCCTGAGTGCCCTTGGGAATAGCCTAATTAATCATAGGCTGAAACTTTCCAGTAAATTATAAACAGTGTAGATTTTCCAAATGGCATTTTGTGTTGTTCGTAGCAAGTAAGCACCTGTTATAAATAGCTGCTATTAGTTGAATGCAGACATAAAATGTTCATAAATGTTTATTACAGCACTTCATATTTTCAGTATCAGTCTGATATTTTCTTCTCGAGTCTTTCTTTGTTAATGTAATCCTGAAATCTTCAATTGCCTGCTTTCATCATGATTTCTTTATTCTTGTAATCTATTTCCAGCCATGCTGGTTTATTGAGAAATAAAAGAAAGAATAATGTCAATGATTTCCCAAGCAAAAGGACTCAAGGGAACACTTTAGGACAATGTGAAGTACAAGGAGAAAGAGCTGAGCTGATACTAACTTATATGAACTTTTAATTTCAGGATAATGTTAGAAGTGAATCATAATCTTCAAGGTGAAGAAGTACATTAGCTTCCTAACTAAGCTGACTTAACCTTAACAGTGAAAGTGACATTAATTACCCAACATATCTGTTACAATGTTTCCAGTACTACAAAAACCTGAATATTTATTTTCTAAAGATGATGCATTGGCAGAGTTTTACATATTCAAACAGGGAAAAAGGTGCAATTGGGATAGAAAGAAATCTAAGAAATCTGCTTTGTGTGATTTAAAGTCAAAGAGAACTTTGAAATCTGTCTGTAACTTTCTTTGTCACAATTTTGCTTTATTACGTTTTGGGGTTCGGTCAGCTGGTAGGTTTACTGAAAAACTGAACTGCAATCACACAATATGTGGAGAGATACAAGTGTGACCGAAATTGTGCACACTATAGGAAGCAAAGAGCAGAGTGCACACTACAATAGCTCAGTTCTACTTTTAGCAAAATTAAATGGCTAGTGAACTTCAGAAGGGAGCACACAAATAGATTGTAAGCATCATGCCTTAATGCTTTTATGTTACAAAGAACTCTAACTGCTCATGGATGGAAAGACAGAAATTTAAAAAATCAGGTCAATAATTACCCTCAAAATAATCATTACTCTTCAGCCAAAGTCATCCAACTTTCTGTCCCACCATGGTCCTCCTTGATTTGATTATGTACATCTGTTACATCTAATCCTAGATTGTCAATTACCTCAAGAATTTTTATTTCTTTTTAATTTTTTTCCTGGCTCAAGGAGGTTTGCATATCTAAGCTCCAGTTGTCTCGATCTATGTCCAGTCTATGATATTGAATTTTCTTCTACCAAAATTACTTTGCTTAAATGATTTATGCATAGGCAAATTTACACATGAAGTTAGTTGTATCAGTATTCATATATATATCCAAGAATTCACTGAATCTCTTTTTTTGGGAGAAATTGAAGTACATACTGTGTTTTTGTTTGCAGTCTGCATATTATTTATGAATAATTATCATCAGAAGGAAAAGTGTAAGGCTTCAGTGAAATGTTATGAAGACTCTGCACATTAGAATATGATGAACTTTCATTGAGCATCACACTGAGTACATATACACTGAAATTCATGAATTACACAAATATGCTCTAAAATAAATACCTCAGACACAACAGAAGTAGCTTCAGTGGTCCATGCCTTAGCATAGATTTTAAAAGTCATCCAGATCCCCCTACATAAAGAATCAGGCAGCAAGCCTTCCCTGAGCCTTCTGTAGCTATGCATCTGCAACCCTTGCTAAGCTCATTTAGAACTAGCTCAGATGCATCTGCATGAGCTTTAAGTACTACTTGAATTTGAAATATATAGGGAAGCTTTCTCATATAGCCAGACTCTGTGAGGCGGTTTCATATTAATCTGTTTATTTACTTGTTGATTATGGATGTACCAGCTGTAAAAAAAAGTATTAAGGTTCTGGACATGACAAAAGAAAGTCCTTTATGTTTTTATATTCCATGTCACCTTGTATTCATTTCAGTCTTTCTACACTTTCAGTATTTACATCTGCCAAAAGATAAGAGCACAAATAAGCATATGTAATATTGTTAAAGCTACACACATGGGCAGAAATGGTAGTAGCAGATTGGAAACAGCTCTCTCTTGTCAATAGAGCATTTGCTTTTCTGAACTCTCAGCCAATTTGCAAGTAATGAAAATTTAATGCTCTTTAACATGATTAGGCAAAAATCTTAATCATAAGGCAGATTGACCTACATGTCTGTTAGACTGAAAAAATGCCACCTTACACAAATCTACTCTGATTACAACTCTTGTTAGAACCAGCTACCTGAGAACAGGGTTCTGCAGACTCTGGACACAAGAATATCAACAAGTGGTATTCAAAGTTGATTAAAGCATGAGAGCCAACTTATGTCATCATAATGAAGTATGCAGTACTACCGAGCTGTACTCAGCTTCCAGAAAGCATAGAGAATTTTAAAGCTTTGTAGTAAATATCTGTCTTTGTTTAAAGGAAATCATTGGAGTACATTTTAAACTTAAAATATCACGAGAGCAGCATTGGATCTTGATCAAATCTGTGCTTGATGGTGATGAGGTAAGATAATATGAATTTCATTAGAGGGATATTAGTGGTAGAAGATCATATGTATTCAGAGTTGTCAATAATAAACATGGATTTGAAAACAGAAAAAGGCTTCTAAGCTCTGGCCAAAAGGGAAATACTGAAACATTTCCAGACAAGGTGGAGTATGAAGGAGACAGTGTAATATGATAGAACTAAGAAATTAATGAATTAAAAATTAAAACCTGTGACCTTTGTCTTTGGGTGTTCGATTTGCTGGTATCCTCAAGAGAGGGTTGCTAAGATTCTTAGTTGTCATTTGTTGATTGTTGCTGGTACTGAATTTCTATTGACACTAATTAAATCCGTGCTTAAAGGTTTCAGCTGGGAGACTTAACATGGCTACAAAAAGATGCTGAAGGGATGCACTAACATGCCTAGAGATATTAAGAAATCTCATAAGTGATTAATTCATATACTCTCCTTTGCTCAGGATTAAAATGGTCACTACACTTGTTTCCCAGAAGATATTTTTCACCATTTGAAATTATGGTCTATTGGATTTGAGATGGGTAAGAAAGAAAGTCTGTCTTTTTTTTTTTTGTAGCTGAGGAGCACTTACATAGACAATTTGCCTGGTTTTCCCTTAAGAAATTCTCTACTATTTTAGGGACAAGGATATCACACTTTTTCTTTAGCTCATACATAACTTTTAGATTCATATATTTGTGCCATAAGGCCTTAAGCCTGTTTAAGAACACTGCAGGGGCCATGCCACATGGTGTGTGGATAAATGTCTGTGGCTCATTGTGGAGAAATTATCTTTTCCTGGTTGGCTAAAACTTCTGAGTGAGGGACACCTTCTATCCACATATCCACATGCTCCTGGATCCATATTTGTAACAAAACTTTCAGGATCCTGTGAGATTTCAGATTCAGAGATCCATTTCTAAGTTGGATAAATATTATCCAAGATGGGCTGCCGCAGGTATCCTGACTGTGTCTTAATGTTCTGTTATACTGACAGCTATCTACTTCCAGGGAGTAAAAAAATGGAGCTTTCTAGGTATTTTTTTTATTCCTACTGAACATTAAGCAAATATTGTCATTGCAGCTTCTATTTGAATGTCAAGATTTCCTTGAGTGGTAATAACTAGTTTAGATCCCATTATTTTATGTTTTGTTATAGCTTCTCCTTGTTAGCATTATTTTGGGTTTGTCAGTACTGATTTTCCTTTGTCATTTTATCACTGAGACAATAAACATAATTCTGTAAGTCTTCTCACTTTTCATTTCACTGATTAATAAATTTCTATAATTATAAAACTTCATCCCTTCTCCAGGCCATCTATGAACACATTGAGTAACAGTATAGTTCTCTATGGGACTTTGACTGTAGTAACTGGTCATTTGTTACAATGTCATTTCAGGCTTTTTATTTGCTTACAAATCCACAAAATGACTTTATTTTGTGTACCATGACAGATGAACTTTAAGAGTACTTTATAAAAGTCAGTAACAGAAACTCTTTGATATCCAATCCTAAACATTCCCTATTAGTGATATGTTTGAGAATTCATAATAGTTCTGTAGAGTATCACTATCCCTATATGGGTGCTGCCATGTATTCCTGTTATATCTATGCATCTACCAATTCTCTCTTTAAGCATCTCTGCTAATCTACCTGAAATTAATGGCTATATTTTCCAAAACTTCTCCTATGAAAAGTTATAAATTCATTGATAAAAATGTCATAATATTTAATATTTTCCATTCTTTCCATGCTGAAGAAGATTTAAACAATACAACATAAATGGAAACATTCAAAAGCCATCTGGATTAGTGCTTGTGTGACCTACTCTAGGTGGTCCTGCTCTGGCAGGGGGACTGAATTAGATGATATCAAGGTCCTTTCCAATGCTGAAGACTATGATTCTGTGACTTGGAGGCATTCTGAAAAGAATGTTTCTCATTTGGCAAAAATAAGTGAAAGAGAAAAAGTAAATGGGGCCAAATTCTTGGCTAGTATAAACTGACAAATATCACCCATAATGTGCCACTGATCTAATTCGATGTGAGTAGCCAATCCACCAGAAAAAAATAATCAACACTTCAGTAGTCATAGAAGTCAGTGCAAATCATGTAGTTTGCCTGGGAATAAACCCAAGTGCCCAACTGGGCTTTACATCTCAAATTTACAACTGCTACAGTGGCAGTGTAGTAATCAGTATTCATTCTAACTAGTTTGAGGTTTTAATTAAATTGTAGACCCAGCATAAGGCAGAACTTTGTCTACCGCAAGGACATTTGTGTCCTTTCTCTTTTGTAAGGCAGACATGTCCTTTCCTTAAAGGTAAGTTCACATGAAGTGTGAACATATTAGTCCATTTTAGTAAATTAAAAATATTAGTCCTGAGTGAGTAGGAGAACGCCAGAGGCCAAGACGAAAGTAGCTTAGACAAAAGATTTTGCCTCAATCTGCATGGTTCCATTATGGATGCGATCAGTACCTAGACATCTTCAAGTTAATTGAAAGTTTTAATCAGCATCTTTAAAGTAGCACTGTTTACCTAAAGTACTTTGTTTTATTTTGGATGTTTGGTTTCTCTGATACATTATGCTGAAATAAAAAAAAAGTAAATTTCCCAACCTCAAAATATAATTTTAAAGTCACATTGCAGAAGACTATATATATTCTTTTTGTTTTGGATGGAAAATATTTTGAATGTAGAGGTTGAATAACATCAGTCTGCAATGGAAATACGGTAGTGGCATGTTGAAAGACAGATATTGTGCAGTAAGAAGAACAGACTTTACCAGATAAGCATGGAATGTTCCAGTGGGAAATATTCTTCTAATTGAAATGTTCCAATTTTCATGAAAAATATTGTATTTTATATGTGACTCTGGCTTTAGCCTGGACAGACCCTGTTGTGTTTCAGTGGAGGGAAATTGAATTACTGTTACTGATGCCTGGTTGTACTAATATCAAAATCTCTGATGCTGTAAAATGTATTTATAGGCATTGCATTTGATAAGGTTATTAATGCTATGTAATGTTAGCATTTGCAATTGTATCTCTGTAACATTAATGTAGAGTTAAGGTAGGTAGTCTCTGACATTCAGCTTCAGATATTAATTTATAAATCCATAAAGTATTTTTTCATGTAAATTCTGCCTTTCTAAATATAAAATAATTTGGACTTCAAGTTGAAGAGCTTCTCAGTCTTCCCTTCTCAATTTTGCTATTTATTTAGCTGTAACCTCATGGAATTAGTTTCTTCATGTTTTATAAAACAATATACAAAGAAGCAAGAACCATCAGGAATTACAGTTTCCATATACTTGTTTGCATCCTTTATGGTTTTATTTATTCTTATTTTAGAGACGTTTCACAGCTTTTTCTTAACGAATTGAGTTTTATTCGTGACACAATGTTAACACCCATCGATGCTACTGGATGAACCTATTATTTCTGATTATTTTCTCTGTCAGGAACTGGTGAAAATATAATCTTGGATCTAATGCTTCTTTCTAGTCTTGTTACAAATCAAATACTTCTTTGTGCTTTGAAAAGTCTTTCCTTCAACAGCTCTGAAACAACAACATAAAATTATGATACAAGTGGAAAAACAGCAGCCATTTGTGTGGTTATTGCATGAATGGACAATCTTTCCACCCCTGCAGTTATAAATCCTAAATTCTAGTTTTAACAGCTTCCATTCTGTTCACACTTGCAGTGTTGGTTATATTGTGTCACTGGAGACCATCTTCTTTGTGGCCTGCTGCACTCCAATGTCTGAAATGATTTGACAGTCAAATATGTTTTAAATTTTAGGAATATTGAGCAGAATTTTCAGCATCCTACAGCAGACTTATTGATGCTTCTAAGAGATGGGTTATCCTGTATGTATGTAATAGTACATACTAAAACTTGCTTTTTGCCTAGGAACATTAACAGGACTCGATAATGGACTTAATTCTGCCAATTACAAGAATAAATGAAAAATTGTGATGTATGAGTGGACAGGTGAGTTTTATAGTTTTAAAGTGGGAAGAACATCTGTTACTTCATTTTTGCCCTTTGAAACCTGGACGGCTACAGCAGAACAGTAGACACCTTTGAGTTGGTACAGGTGTCCCTGACAATTCTGGGATGAGATTGTACATAGGAAGGGCTCTGAGTAGTTGTCTGAATCCTTTCTGTACACCTTTGGGCTGATTGGGGATTCCTAGTGTGGGAAAAAATAATAACTTAAAAATTCCCAAGCTCTTTGGTAATTTTTCTCTTTGGGATGCATTTTATCCTAGTTCATAAGCTACTGCTTAGCTCCAGAAAGGCTTGATATCTTATAAGACAAACAACACTGAGATTTCCTAGTTGGTTGGCCCTCCTGAGGTACAAGCACCACTTTGCCATTTTCTCTCATTCCAGGTTTGCACAATGTTTTTTGGAGGGAGATTTCTCATAATCATGCAATCCATAAGGTTGATCTGGCTGTGTATGTATGAATATTTCACATTATAAAGCAGGTAGCTACACCTTTGATTTCCTTGTAATGTCAATTACCAGGCTCTTTTAAGCAATTGAACTTGGTCTTTAAAATTAACAGCAGATATGACACAAGATAGCATAAAAAGACTCAGAAGTCAGTCTTTTTCCCACTGAGAGTGCCCATGAGCTGCTGTGAAAGGAGGAAGAGCCACGCTTTCAGTATCCCAGTCTCCTACCCTCACCCTGGTCCTCAGCAGCCAAAGCCAAGGCATTGACACTGCCCACGTAGCCATGTCAGTTCATGGCTGCTCCAGGCCCAGCCCAGAAGCCACTGCCTTGCATACCAACAGCTTTCCATGGATCATTGTTTCCTTCCTGTGTACTGACAGCAGGTCCTGCCTTCTCCACTTCCATGGATGTATAGTAAAAGTGTTCACTAATACCCTATTACCTGGGCCCACATGAATCTTCTATCAGAGAGGTCATTTGCAGCCTGGTTTGCCGTAGCGCGAAAATATGTTTATTGTTTATATTGTATCAGGGGCCTTTGTCACACACAATATTCAAGGTGGATTAATCCTTGTACAAGGATCAAATATGAAGTCTGGACTCCAGAAAGCTCACATGCTAGTTAGAAGGCAGGGAACAGCAGGCACATGTAAACAGATAGAACATGAAACAGTGAAACTGTTCTCATCTATATCATAAACAGTGATTGGTTTATTTTTAATGAGTGCATCTAAAACCTACAAACCAACTGTGTCAAGTCTGTGGCTTATTCACCCTTATTTATTAACTTCTGGATACCAGCAAGCACAGGAGCTACAAAACGTTTTTTTTTTCTATCAACAAAAGCAATAGCCATCTTGCCAATGTTTTTTTCCTAAGAAGATATTTTTTAAATTGTGACTGTACAATTAATCTTTCTAATCTATTAGTTTACATTTGCCTAGACTTTTTTTTTTTTTTTACTACTTTGCAGAAAAAGCTTTACTCCCCAGGAGGATGTAAAACTGTTTCTGTGAAATCCAGCTGCACGTAAACGAGAAAACAGCTTCTCAGGACTTGAGTCCTTTCTTTTGGTTAAGCAGGTGTGGAAATTTTCCAGGAATGGTTTTGAGGCATTGCTGTAAATTCAGAATGCAGATGGAAAGTCGTTTCCATTTTCCTTTCATGGGAAAAAAAAATCTGTTTTCTTTGAAGGTTCTTCATATTATCAAAATCTATCCCTGCTTTCTCCACTTGGAAAAAAATATAAGTGGTAAAGGCTACAAAGAGTTCATTACAATGCCAGTAACAGCACAGGAAAGTGTGGTTTAGTCAGGCCCAAGGAGGCTGAGTAAAGGCAGTGTGCCTGCCATCCTCTGACAGCAATGCTAATTATCCCTGTTTGGGCAAGGGCCCAGCAAGGATCCCAGCCAGCCCTTCTCATGTGTAAGATAACACTGACAATAACGGAGTGACTGCAGCTTTTGTCTGAAGAATGACTTGTGTGCTGCACCATGGGCTGCAGTCCTGTGCTGCATAATCTCTTACTGAAGAGCCTGCACCCAGTCATACAACCTATTCATCTAACAATGGCAAGTGGGCAAAGTCTGCCAAACAATTTATCAATTTGTGACATAAAGTGACTTATCCTTTTTTCTGTGACTTTACAACCAAAATCACCTTAGTGAAGAGGTAATGGCATTGAGCATAATGCGTGACCTTTTCCTCACCACGTTTGACTTGAATTTCCCAGCTTGAAATCGGTCTCTCCTGAGGAGCAGCTACGTCTTCAGATGAAGCAGGTTTAAAACAATAAATACCAATACATATATTGCCTTATCTCATCTGACATTCCTGTCACTCCTCTACATAACCTTGCCATCTTTTGTTCTCTTGAGGAGAAAATTACAATCCCTTTCTCCTTTGATCTGTCAGCTTGGAGCAGCTGGCAACTTGTCAGCACCCCTTCTGCAGACGGACATTTTACTGCTGAGAGTAATACCCCAGCAATCTGTACGTACTCAGCCTTGATAACACGACCACGTAATCAGTAGCCAAGGAGTCGCTTTTCTCACTGCTGTTGAGTTTGTTCACCGACTTCTCGTTGTTCCAGGTTCTCCTAAGCAATCCTCCCCGTTATAAAGAAACAAGTTGAAGGCAAACAGCAACAGTCTTATAAACAATAGCAGTACTTCCTAGCTTTCAACAATGCCTGCTTAAGCATGTGCTTAAATTGAAGCGGTGCTCTCTTTGTAGCTCATAGGAGCCACGTGTGTGCGAGGACTAAGATCAGTGTAGATGTAGAAGCAGCTGTCAGTGGTGGGCTCCTTGCAAACAGGGGTCAGGAAAAACAAGGTAACAGTCTGCCCTATGTAGCTAAGAATGTGGAAACATTATTAGAACAGGATTGTACGTGCTGCATGCAAATTTTAAGGAAATTGGTGATTGAAAATCACAACATTTTTTTTAAATGCAGGTTTCTAAGTCTCATTAACTTCAAACAAGAGGATTCATATTCTATTTAACTAGACTTCACATTGAGCCACTTTTCATTTACAGTATATTCCTAAAGGTAGAAACAGCAGGGAGATGAAATTACTTCATTTACTGGAATTACAGCTTCTTTTATACAAAACGTTAATCATTTTATATATGACAACCTTATGCTTAATGTTGCTAGAATACTCCTCATAAAACATTACGTTGTGAATGCATAGACTCTCCTACTGAGCACATAACAGCTTTCAGTGGATGTGCTAATCCAGTTTGAATATATGTAGTATTTAATCTTAATTATGATGCTGAAGTCTATACAATGTTAATTATTCATTTTGCATGTTCCTTGCACTTTATTGTAATTCATAATTTCCTTAATCAAAATGTAGCTTTTAATTATAACTGTAAAATTTGGATGAAACCTGTCTGGTAAGTGTAAGCAGACTTCTTTTTTGTTTTACTTAGATTTTAGTGTAATATAACTAGGGAAAATTTGCCAAATTGGTGAGAAAATAATATTCAATGAATATTCAACCAGGTAAGCAGCATCTCCCCCAGCCCTCAGCACAACCCTCTACGGCTGCTAGAATCAGTGAAGATCCTTTTGATGACGTTTGCTAAATCAGAGATCTCAAGGCCTGAGTGCACAGGGTGATTTTTAATCCAGCTTTCTCGCCTCCTTTTCATCAGTAGCAGAATGTGGTAAGCTTCTGCAGGTAGTGTAGTGCATATTTTTTTACAAAGCTTTCAAACAGGATAAGACTGCCATAGCACACAGAAAACGTGCAAAGTAGAATCAAACGAAGCCATTACAGCTTCAACATCCTTCACATAATGCATTAAAACTGATGACAAAATTTAGCAGAAAAATAGGAAACTAGTAGTGAGGATTACTCTGAACAGACATTAGGAGTAGAAAGTGTCTCTTTTTTACAGTATGACAGGAAATAATTAAATTAGAGTAACAATTATAAGCTACTGCTGCTGTTTAAATAGAATAGGCTTTAAATAACAGCTAGGAGTCAAGTTACAAATGTTGAGGATGCCAAAGATGATAGGTACTGTCAGATCAGTTGCAGCATTTAATTGAATATATGACACAGCAGAATAGTAAATGCTAGCTTTTCCGGGTTTTGTTTCATTTTAAATGCATGTATTTTTCAGTGGCAAAGTACTCAAAATGACTGAAGGGAATACAGTATCATAAATGTGTACATTAGCAAGCAAGTCAGAGATACATGCCTTCTTTCCTTTTTATTCCTTCTGGAGTCCTGGAGGAATAAACTCAGAAATACTTACTTAGGGTTCATATTATCATCCAGAGAAAAATAAAACATATATAGTCTCATAAAGGAAACCTCTGTGTCTTGGCAATTATGTTCTTGCAAACCCTTGCCATGCCAAATTTATAACAAACTATTGATGAAAGTTACTTACAAATTCACCAGGGAGGAAATCACATCTTTTTAGCCTGAAAGATATCTTGGCAAATATGAACTGCCACACAAGCTTTGATATGGGCTGCAGCTGTAGCTCCTCATCTGTCTAGAATGTCATAGTTCAGCAGCTACACCTTTGGTCAGATCTGCTGTGGCAGATCCCAGATGACTCAAGGAATATATCCTTCCTCATTAGTTATGTCATCATGAAATGACCTTCAGAAGAGAAATAAAAATTCTAACCAAAGAAATAAAGATGATCCGTGTCTTAGGATCTGTTTTCCTCATCTAGTATTTGACACTTCAGTTTTGGCTTACAGATAAAACTACTCATGTTCAAAATCCCTACATGGGCAAAATAACCCTGTTTATGAAGTTGCCTGTTCTCTCATCACCCAGGAACTGGTGAGCCAACTTGCTCACTTATTAACATATTGTCAATATTCAAGAATAAGCTACTTAGAAAGGGGTAGAAGGAGAGGCTGAGCACAGAGGGAAGTGTAGGAAACTGTTGGGCACACAGATTTGTTGTTTCCATGAGTAGCGATTACAAGTATTAGCCAGACAGACTGTCCCTCTTTTTGGGATTCACATTTCATGAGATCTGTGCTGCAGTATTCTAAAATTGGCTGTAACTTTATCAGCTTAATAATGCATTATCAGTGAGAAATCATTACCCAAGGTTCTTTGACCTGTATGTCGAGATCTATGTATCATGTCTCCATCCCTTATAACCATTTTACATTGCAGTTTTAGCCATTTGAAAGAGGGTAGCTCACAAGATTTTACACACACAGTTATAGCATCATGCAGAGATGATACATGAGTTCTATGCTCAGTTGTGTCTCGATTTTTTTTTTCCAAATGTTTCCATAAGAGGAAAGAAATGTAATCTGTGCTAAAGTTATCTATGGCACTTTATGACTGGAATGTGCAATTGTAAAATTTCTTTCAGCTACTGATGTTATTGGTTAATTTGTTTTTTGCTAAAAATATTGGCATGCCAGTGATGCTGCAGACTTTCATAAAGCTCTCATGGCATTTAAGAAATTAGCTGTGAATAAATCAAGGTTCTTCTAGAACACTCTGGGGAAGTGTAGAGCAACTGTGGCTGTACCTGTCACCAGCAAATAATGATCAGTGTTGTTATTTTATGGACAAGATGATTTCATGCAAAGAATTTTGGGTCATATGGTAAATCTCTAGTACCTGAGCAAAGAGTGCTTTTTTAAAGTTAACATAAAAGTTCAAAACAAGATACTTTTCAATTACATTTCATGCTTTTTCTGTCTTCTACAAACCTTTTTTTTGCCTTTAGAGTGTTTACGGTCTAAGTGTATATGTCCTCAAAGTACATCCATTGTAGAAAAGGAATTCTCTTTACCATTTCTAATCACCTGCACAGGATTTATGAATGTTACACACACAACCTAGACAATATGGTGTGTTTCACTAACTTGTGTCTTACTGGAAGCTCTAAAGTCTTTTTATATGTCCTCTTTACAACATAGTGCTACTATTCTGTAATTCCCACAATTGCTTAAGAGTAGCATTTAAGGTGCATTTTAAAAGTTTCTTTAACTAAACAGCTTCAAAGATACCATTTAGTTTCTTCTTCAAAATTTAACCTCTTCTCATTCCTTTCCCATTTTCTTTAGCTATACTCTTCGAAGGTTTGACCCATAGCTTACCTGACAGGAGTAGAAAAATTACAAGAACAATACAGCCCTCTCAAGCTTTTCCTAATATTCTTTGAGTTCTCTTCTGTTGTTCTCATCTTTTATTATTGTCAATGGCTATTTCCTATCTCTCTGGTGTGTGTGTGATTCTTCTCTTCTTTGTCTTCCATGGTTTCTAGCTCTTTGGGATGTTCAATGTATTCACCATCTTGTGACATTATACCAAAAGGACATTGATGTGTATATATGATATAACAAGACTAAAGTCTGTTAAATGAGTTATAAATGAGTTACAAAATAAGTATTTAGAATTTTATATCAGAAAAGATCACTTCACATAATTTAGATATTAACATTGATTGTACAGAAGCTGGTTGACCTGGTTTAGAAATGATAATAAAGGAGAAAAATTGAGAAGAATAATCAATGGCAAATTATATTAATTTATTTCCACAAACAATTTATAAATAGTCTTAGCTGGTTTATTTGTTAGGTGTATCAAATGAATAGCTGAAGGATTTATGGAGATTATTTATACCTCTGATCTACTTGCAAATTTTTCAGCATGATTATTTTGTCAGTAGTTGTGACATGATCATTCACCTAATCAATCACACGATATTTTTTCTTTCTTTAATGAATTGTTTTTGTTTTCTATTCACCTGAAAAATAAGATTCTTACTAAACTTTTCCTAACTATTTAGGGCAAAATAAAATCACTGGTACTAAATAATAACTATAGTGAAATAAAGCCATATTATATGATAATAAACAGATTCTAACAGCAAATAATCAGGACAATATTATCTAACTATTTAGTGTAAAACTGAAATTCTTTATTAGAGGAAACAAATACACCTTGTTTACACACTATTCAGAGAAGACTGAGATCTCCAGTTCCTTTTTAGAAGAAATTCTTTTTCTCACAGCTCTCTGACACGACCTCCTTGTACTGACCTGACTGTGGTTCACTGACAAATTTCAGTGTTGTACATGAGAAAAGAATAAGTCCTGAATCCCAGAAAAGGATTATTTTTATATCATATTCAAGTGATCAATCATCTGAGACTAACATTACCTAAGCTACTATTGGTTTTTAATTTACAATCATACCCATAGTTTGGTCTTGCACATGTTATAAACTAAAGCTCAAAAGTTTAAAACACAGTGGTAATAAATAAAATATGAGATCTACTGAAATTGAGGGTCTTTATGCTAAAATGTTGCATAGTTTTATCAAGGAAGTAGTATTTCATTAATTAGACTTTTATAAACATTTAAAGGTGTTTCTGTATTGACAAATACATATCTATGTTCTGTTAAAAAAAAATTTAAAAGTATACTGAAATCTTTTTGAGATAACTGAGAGCCGAGATTGCATGAAGAGGCTTCTACTGTCTGTGCTCTATTTCAACACTTATAGTTCTGTGAAATTCATAGATTTTCAAAATACACAGAATATTTAACACAAGATTGTGATGTGTTTCAGTTGTTTTTTTGTTAAATTTCTTTTTTTGCTCTTGCATTTAATCTTTAATGCTGTATGATTGATTGACACTGGAATTAATCCTACATTTCTCAGAGATATTGGCTTAGTTCTAGTCCATCTGCCCCAGGAGATGCAGTTCAATATTGCTATCTACTGGAACTCTGAAATAGCCTGATAATTTCTGCTTTATGGTATGGTTTGTGCAGTGCAGCATCATGTTGCTACATGGACTCGAGGTTTTTCTGTATGGATTGGGAATCCAAGGCACCACCCTATTTGAGAAAAGATGCGTTGCAGGCGTGATATCCTCATTATCTTAGGACGTTGGGAAGGCTGCAGAGGGGTAAGGGCAACTAACTAGCCAAGAAATGATAGAAAAGCAAAATTTCTCTCTGCTTTTCCAAAAATAAGTTATTAAGATAATGCAGAGGGAAAAGAAATTGAAACATCCTATCACTGCTCATGTTGATAAGGGACTCCTGCAAATAGACCAGAGAACACAGCGGCTATTATCATCACAAACTACTGCTACATACACACAACTACCTCTTCTCCAGTTGTGTTCAGCACTAGAGACTGTTGTCCAACAGGTGGAGAGTCAGTTAGAGAATTGTTTTTAAACCTTCTTCATAGGGATATTTGACTTCACATTAAAGGCTTTGTCAGCTGAAGGAATTATGAGATAAAATGATTTGCAGATCTCTCACTTTAAAATATATTCACCAATAAAATAATCTATATCCTTACGGTTATATAGGTTATATGTCTCTACCACATGTGAAAATACATGTGTATAACCATGTGTATAGTTTGAGGTTTGGTGTCCCAGAAATATGCAAACACACACCTAAATTATAAATATCAGATTGACTGTTCTTGTTCAGACCACTTAATTACACGTATGTACAAGGAGAATCTCAACACAGGTTACACATGTGTCTGAGTATTTTGCTTCTCCACAGAATAACAAAATATTAAGGATTGGAAGGGACCTCTAGATATCATCTATTCCAATCCTCTTACTAAAGCAGATCCACCTAGATCCAAGTCTAAAGTGAAAGTACAGTTATTTTGAATATTAACACTGTTATTCACTCTACATTTCATATCATAAAACACTTCATAAGCTGAAAATATTTGTTATGACAAGACAATACAAATATTAAAATACAAAACATTCTTTAATTAACAGGTACTGATTTCCTAAATAATTCTCATTTTGGGGTAATGGGATTAAAAAACCTTAACATTTTTTTCTATTTATTTGTACTTTGCTTGACTTAAAAGCAGGATATACAGAGCAACTAAATGGAGGGATTTTCCTTCATCAATGTCTTAGGTTGCACTTACCATAGCATTAAAATCTTTGATATTCATGTATCGAAATTATAGAAATATTCTGACATGATATTTATCTTAGAATTCTAACTTATCATTATTCCAAGTGATTTTGTAAAATATGCTTTTACAATCATTCCTACCTGTCCTTGAATTTAATACTACTTGGATTATTCTGTAATACTTGCTTATGCATTGTGACACTAAAGGCTGTAAGATTAAATGCAGCATGCACTCATGTAACAGAACTGAAATTTGTACTTGAAAATTGAGCACTTGGAAGTCATACAGAAATATTGCTCTTAAATGATGCATCATATATTTAATAATAATCACTGTTTAAAAAGATAAATTTCTGTTCTTATTTGTGAGCTTGCCAGAGCTGCAGGTTAACAGTAAAGGTTTACAGATTTTGCTGAGTACTGCCAGTGTGTTTCTTGCTCGACTTGAGGCAGTTAATCTATTTTTCTTAATTTGAATTTAACCAATGGTAGAAAGTTTGCATTGTTAACGCTTGCCTCATTATGGGAACAAGAATATTTGATGCAAAGGACTCAACATTCAGCCTGATAATTGTGTTGGAGGGTTTATTTCAGACCGCTTTGGTTCTGTGAACTGAACGTCTGGCAACACTACTTATGGTACATTCCCAGCACACATTGTCTGCTTTAGGTTCCATATATTCTGCCATTTCTCTCCAATGCAAACCAGAACATGACACCAGGGACCATTTGGAGACTGGCCTCAAAAGCAACTTTTTCAAAATAAAATGCTGACATCAAAAAAAGGCACAAATTCAGTTTCTTTCAATTGACTACATAGGAGGATACAGGGAAGGTTCAAAAGGAGCTCTGAAATCCTGAGTTGTTCCTGTGCTGAAAGTACAAGACCTTCCTTCTTGTTAACAAGTTGAAATGTGTAGAAATTTGTACAAAAAGTGTTAAAATGTGTAGAAATGTTATTGTCATGGAAGGGAAGTGCTTTCAAGAGAACAGACACCCAGAACGGATACTGTAAACCAAAGAAGCAGTATTTCATCATGGCATGAGAACACCTCTTAATCTTTCCCCTTATTGAAGGAATACACAATAGACATACTTAATGGATTTTTCTTTCCAAATGAAGGATAGATACGTTGACAATTGACAAGAAGCAAATCACCCTGTGGCTTTGTTTGTAGCTAGGAATAACTTCAGATACTAGAAGGCATTTTCTACTGCCAGTTCCACACACATGGATCTGTGGAACTCTCCACTGATGTGAGAAAATGAGGCTGTAGCACCTCTGTTCTCAAACAATTTGGGAAAGTGTTTCACAGAAAAGAGAGTTGAAACATTTGAAAATAAACTAGGAATGAGTTTTCTTTCCAGGTTTTCTTTTTTTGGTCCAGTACAGGTTCTCTTTGTAAACAATTTAAAGAGTTCTCACTCACATTGGCTTGTGCTCAGTAGGTATTTCCTTGTAACAATGACTTGAACTTTAATAAGCCGGTACCCGTAGCTTGTGCCATGTTGCTTTGAGAGATGAAAGCTTATGACTAAAATAAAAAAAGAAGGTCATAGGATTTAAACTGCCATTCAGAAGCAGAATTGCGTTTATGATAGAAAGGTTTATTTTTTTTCTGTTTAAAAGAAAATAGTGATTTCCTTGAATTTTCTCAGCATTGTTCCTCTTTTGCAGAAGTTCCTTTTATTTCAGTTGTTCTGTTTTGTTTTTGGAGGGAGATATGGGGTTCATTAAGGATGTGCAAATATGGAGACTGTTAATGTATTGCCTGTTCTTTGAATTTCTACCTGAATTACAACACACTGTCAGCTTCTAAGCACCAAATGGAAACTTACATGTTCACTGTGTCCTCTTCAATATTCCTAGCAAAGATATTTTGTTAATATTAATGTGACCATTTAGATTTAACATCCTTTTGAAAACTGCTGTCACTGCCTAGTTCTGAAACAAAGGGAAAACCAGAGGCACAAGGTTACACTGACATCTGACTAGGCAGAGGTAAACTATATAGACTTCTCCACAGTTTTACTCACTTAAATGAAAGTCCAAATAAGTGCTTATATATACATTGGAACTACTCCTGGTCTAAGTGAGCAGAGTCAGTAAAATTTGGCTGAAACAGTAATGGAAATGTTTCTTTTCATATTTGGTTTGGGTTCTTTTTAGTGAATTTGAGTTTTAATAACTTTTTCATGATAGATCCTTCTGATCATAACAGATTATGCAGGTACCCAAAAGCAGAAAATGTAGCAAAAAAAGCATAATAGAAGGGGGGGGGTATACCAGTATCTAGTTTGAAATAAAGCTCTAAACAATAGTTCTGAGACTATTTATGTGATTGTCTGTTTGCAATAAACTGTAGTAGCATCTTGTGAAATCATAGTACTCATAATAAAATCTTTTAGCATTTGCTAATAAAATGGAACTAAATATTCAGGATGAGACCATCTGCAAATCCAGTGGAAGGAAAATTATCTTTTTTTGTTAGTAAATTGATCAGTAAGAAACAGAGTAAATTGGAATATATCAAAGAATCACAGGGTTGATATCATTAAAAAAGAGTCCTGCCTCCACCCAAAAAGTTATTGAATACAGCTGTATAGGACTTGTTAATGACGGACACCCTCAAAGGAGCCAGCTGATGCTTAAGGCTTTAGTGCTTTCTCCAGCTGCATTGCATCAGACTTACTTGTTTGCAGTATATTGATGGGGACGAGACTGTTGCTATTTGAATTGTGATCTTCATCACTCGTGTGTGGTGAAGGTTGTGTGCATGTAAAGCTCTGAACTTGCACACTTCTGATGTTACCTCTCTTGTAGAGCTTGCAGCTCTTCTTAGCAGGAATAAGCTGCTGCAGTGTCTGATGCAAGGAAAACAGTGGATTCTCAGGTGAGAGATTTCAATGATGTTAATATGGTCCTTAGTCTGTGACCAGTGATTTGTGGACCACGGTTGTAATCTGTTTGGAAGAGGCTCGGTTGCTTTCTTTAACAGGCAGAGTTAATTATGCCCTGCTTGTTCTGCATACTGGTGGTGTTCAAGTATTTAAGTTAACTGTCTCTGTGTCTCACTACTAATTAACTAAGGACATGCACTCATGAGCATTTTCTGAAGTGTAATATTTGAAGGTGCTGATGAGTTAAATATGTTTGAACTTGCTATTGGTATTGATGTTATATAGTAGGTTTACCCAATGATAACATAAAGCATTTTTTTCCCCTACAAATTGTTTAGTCTTTTGCTCCAAAAGACAGTAGCCTTTTTAGGAACATAGAAAAATCTAGGTGAGCATTTCCTAGAGCTATTATGAATTAAAGTGAAAGGTAAGGAATTGTGTTTAAATCATCATAAAAAAAATCATGTCTTCAATGTCTCTAGGAATATTTTTTAAATACTTATATTTTTGGTAATAAAGATATGCATAATACACAGGTTAAGATCTTTAATCTAATAATGGAAATGAACTAAGAAGAGCATCTTATTCTCTGAATTTGCATTGTATAATTGCATTTTAATGAATTAACTGCATTTCACAGACCTAAAATGAATTGGAAGCTAATAGCTGAACCCTTGCCACATGATGTTGTTATTACAGATTCACAGCAAGACTTTGTTACCTACAAATTATATTCTTGGTTTCAGTGGTGAAAGGATAACACATACACAAAAATGATAAATGATTATAATATTTAAATAAACACTGTATAAAGTAGCACTGTTTAGTGCCTTCTCTTCATGACCCAATTCTATCTGTTTCTAGAGACCAGAGTAAGTGTGAAATAATCGGGAAACATTTTAGGGAACCCTAACATGGATAGCCAGGTGACATTTGGATTTTCTTGCTCCTAGAAGCAGGAAAAGACATTGTCTTCTTAAATCCATGTCGTACAGACAGCTTGTATGTCTTTTGCCATTAAATGCAAGTAATAAGAGTCTTTTCAGGAAGGTTTAGATAAATAAAAATTTGTTGCAGTCTTTCTTTGAAGGACTATGCTTATTCCTCCTCCAGTAACTCAGCTAAAGTAGAATAATTGCCAGGTACTGCAGGAGAGTTTAGATACGGCATCATTCTTTGAGGCATGTGCTGTGTATAGTGTACTGCTGGTATCTCTGGCTCTGGAGGTGCCAACCGATGCATCCTAACTCCATGTTCTACTTGGATTTCCTAAAGGTTTTAACAAAACTTCTTACAAAAGTTGTACAAGGAAACTGAGCAGCCAGGGCAGTGGAGGCAAGATCAAAGCTTGATAAATATTAAAATATAGGAAAGGTAGAACAGAAATAAATGGGCATTTCTTCTGATGTAGTCCTCACAGTTGTTATTCTTAAAATTGGCCAAGCTTACCAGCAGGCTTCTGCTGACACCTAATTGTAATTTACAGTGATAAAGAACCTGGAAGGGGGTCTGCAATGAGGCATCAGTTTTATGTGTATGTCTTTCAGGGTAGTAAGGGTAGTAACTCTTCACTAGTTATGAAGAGTTCAGTTCGGAAGGCCTATAAAATTGAGATGAAATTCAGCATAACTTGAGTGATACACATAGGCGAAAAAAATCTAATGATTTTTTTATATACAGCATTGGCCTTCAAACAGACCAAAAAAAATTCCCAGTATCTTGCTCCAGAACTGTATCAATAGGTAGCTTCATGCTACTTGGAGTAGCCAGGTTCAGCCATCTCCAGGAAGGCAGAGCTCCATCACACAAAACTTTTACTTAGGAAGAAAACAGCATCACTCTGAATTTCCTCCCCTTCCTTCTTTTTTACCCAGCTTTTATTCTTGAGCCTACTCTCTTTTAGTACCAGAGCATTGTGAGGTGTAGATATTGTAAGTACAAAGTGATGCATTAGATTGCAAAGTAAACATCTCAAAACTTGGCTGGTGTGCTGCTGTCCTTTCATGAAGAGGTTGTTAAGCATGACTGTTACTGATTTAATAATAAAGTGCATTATAAAAGAAATACTTCATATGGTTCCAGTTTGAGTTCTAGAAACCAGCTTTCATAAACTGAGACTTCAGATGACCACTACTTCACTTTACAATGTCATAGTCTCGCCCTACTCTCTTTGTTGTCTTTTCTTGGAGTCACCCACAGACAGAGTTTAAAAACTATGAAAATTTGGAAGATGACTTCAAATGTGGGATTTACACTTGCTAGGTAGAGGTGGAAGTGTTCATGTCTTCTGTCAAGTGCCATTGCTAATCAGAGGCTGTGATATCATTAATTTTTTTGAGAGGGCTTGTTTGTGATTTGGAGTTGGGATTTCTTTGTTTGTATCAATTTGTATGTTTTACGGCCAAGTATGTTAAACTTTTGTTTTAGAGCAAGCACCACAGAACACATCTGACAAAATGGAGCTGGTTTGTGCTGATTCATCCTCTGTGTTATTGCATCCAATAATGCTAAGTGGACAAAAAGGAAATATGAATAAGAATGATAGGATGCAGTTGGCAGATGCTTATATCGAACATGTCTGATTAAATCTTTTATTAAAAGCCTTTCATGGTCTTTGATTTTTAGACACAGTAGCACATCTCTATCTCCTTTATGAGATCTAAATTATCCTAGTTATTAGTGGTTTTAGAAAAATGAAAGTTAAATTACAGAAATAATCATATGCCTCTGGTATTTATTTTTCTCATTATCAAACACATCACAAACACAGTAATAATATATAACAGGAACATAGGTATTTCCTGATGTTCTTATCCCCAGGTAACTTGACTATTAAGCTGATTGTCTGGCTACTTAGAATGTTGAGGGGGAAAAAAGGGAAGATTTGAATCGCAAAACCATGAAGTCTTTTATAAATAAGAAAGTTGCAGTTAACAATTCACACTTCTAAATAGACTTCTGACTGTCTTGGGGTTATATAGTGAGTTCTGCTCTGACGTATAAGTACCTCTCAAATAATGAAAACAGTAATAACAGGTATAATCTCTCACTTTTCCAGATAGAAGGAAAAAATAAACCTAGCAGCATGTAGGAATTTAATATGCAGATTTCAGCAGGAACATTGTTTGTGTTTAAGAGAATGAATTATTTAGGGAAAGATACTTTAAAGAAATGAATTCTCCAATTAGAAATGAAAGATTTGTATTTCATTCCATCCTAGTTTTTGAAGTTCTCTTTGTTGCAGTTGTACACTTTCATGTGTAAATTGCTTTGATACTTTTGGGATAAGATTCATGTCAACCATGCAAAGCCATTTCAAACAAGAACCTCAGATTTTGTGAAAGACAACTTGTCAGGCTACCAATGCCCTGAAGTTTAGATTTGAATTACAGAATATTTTTATGAACAAATCCACATTAATTAATTATTGAAAAATACCTTTCTGTAGCATGCATCCTTGAACAATTTGTAAGCATTGTGCTCAGCTAAGTACATTCATAGTGATTTCATCGCTGGCATCTAGTTCAACAAGACATTATGGAAATGAGCAAGATCCTGGATATCAAACTGGTAGTTTGTTAATATTTAAGCCACAGTTAAAAGCGTGTGGATTTCTAGGGTTTTAATGAGGTTCAGTGGCCAGTTTTATATCATTGAAGGACCATGTTCTTAAAGGGCAGATCCTTCAAGGTACAGGAGGCAATATGTAACTTCATGTCTCAGTTTGTGGGGATAAAGAAAGTGGACTCAGAATCCTGTTTTGGAGTGGTGAAATGGGAAGTTATTGTGAGATAAGCTTCTTATATCTTTTTAATGTAAATACTGAATTACAGAAACGCCCCTTAAAAATGAAGAAATACTCTGACTTGAAATAGTAGCTTTTTTAGAAACAAGATAGTGTTAGATAATGATTGTGTAAATATTCTTTAGTGATGTTTTTGGTGTTTTGATGATACTACAGTGTTGCTTTTCCTCCTTTCTCATTTTTCTTACTTTATGAGAAACTCTTAAAGTCTTCAAAAAAGCTTAATATCAATGCAGAAAATGCAGGTTATTCTCCCTTCTATCTTCTTTAATACTGACAAAAAAAATATGGAGACCAATTACAGTTTGATTTCTCTCACACCCTTGGGGGAACTTTTTTGCATGACTGGTATCAGTTTAGCCTTGAGGATTAGAAGAGTTCTGAGAAGCCTTCATAACAGATATGTATGTTATTGCACTCGCATCATTCCATTATTTTAAGGTGTAGATATTGGCATGTAGTAAGCATTAAAGCATAGAAGGTTAGTTGGTTGAAATATAGACGTGGATCTGTTCAAACTGCAATATTCATCAAATACAATATGTATGGCTGTTGAATATTTCATGGTGAAGGGGGTATTTTGGTACTAGTTTGAGTAGGGTTTTTTAATTAAGATTTTTTTTTAAAACTCTGAGATAGTGTACCATTATAACATTTCCCCCTGTAGTCAGATGTGGTTAGTGATACTAACCCTAAGTGAACTTCCCTAAGTTTTGTTGAAATATCAGCAATTACATGTTGTGCTATCGCTGCTACTTGCTCCTTGCTCAGCATCCTCCTGTAACACAAACATTATTGGATGTTATAAGCAAACACATTCAGGGCCACAATCCCACAGGATAAGGCACTATAGTCCATGTCAAAGCCCAACACACATGCAGATAACTGGAAAAGATAAGTTCTAACCCTGGAAGATAGCTTAGACATCCAAATCACTTTAGGGGAAACTTTTCAACTGTCATTCATTGTAAGACATGTCCCTCATTTTGGAGCTAATTTTACCTCTGGCTCACATAGATTTGAAGTTGGCTTGCTGTGGCTATTGTAAATTATTTATGGAAGGAAAAACTGAATCATGGAGCTGCAAAGTCCTAAAATGTTATTGTTGGAAAAAGGGATGATTAGTACATCACTTAAAAAGATCTTGGTTTCATAAGATTATCTCATCAGGCTGCTCTCTCTCTTAAAGTTATAAGTAGTTGTTTACTCAATGAAGATTGTTTCTGATATCAGACTGTTATTCCAATGTTTTAATTATATTGGCCCATTTTACATTAATTTCCAGTAACTGTCCTTTCGGTTTCAAAACTGAAACTTGACAAATTTGTGGCAAAAGGTAGTCCACAAGTAAGTTCTGAACACAATACAGTCAAATGTATTTTTTTTTCCTATTTGAGTATGAAAAGCAAATGTTCTGAAATTGACTTTTTGTTAATGGCTTTTTACCAACTTGATATATGGTTGTGTTAACTAATCATCTATCGCTAAGTTGTGCTTCTGTCTTTTATAGTATATGTGAGCATGTATATACTTATTCTTTTTAAAGTTTTGAAAGGAAAATAACATATGCAGGGGAGAAAGAGAGGATTCCATTTGCATGGCAGCAATTTGAATATTTAATTGAACTCATTTGTGCAAGACCATGGGTCCTGTGTGAAATTTCTGTCCCCCAGTTCCTGGTCCCATTTTCTTCTGTCCTGGGAAAGTAAACATCTGCCTCCTTGTTTATGCATAACGCATAATTTGGCAACTTGGTGTGAAGGAATACTGTGAATTTGTCTCAAAACAAACATTAGTCTACAAAGTTTTAGTCACTGAACAGGTCCACCCGCTTGCAAGTAACACATGACCCCCTAAGTATATATAAACTAAATGTTGCTATATGGTGTATGAATATACAAAATCATAACTTTATCCTGTTAAGATTAGAATCTGCAACCTGGGTGCACTTTCCTGAAGATAGAGTTTCCCAATATCTGATATTGGATACAAGTATAGTAGAAGTGGTGATGAAATAATGTTGAGATTATCTAAGATGCCTCTGGCTCTCTGGCCAGCAGAACATATATATATGCATAGCTGGGTTTAGTTGAAGCACCTGAGATGACTCAGCAGCAACGTTTGCTAAAAGGTAGAGAGGAAGCACTCTGCACAACCTACCTCTACTAGGTAAAGACATTCTTTTATTTTACAGGCTCTAGACGTTCGCCTCCGAAATAGAATATACTGAAAATCCTAATATTGTCTGAAGGAATAAAATTAATGTAATGATGGGACACAGTCTATGTATTCATTGGAATTGTTTATGCAAACAATCAGGCAATAATAGCAAGCTAAACTTTGCAGTCTTTGGGACATAGTTTTGAAAAGAGCTACAATCACAAATGGAAAGTGGTAATGATTCACATTTCTCTGTTTACCACAGTTAATTAAGTTAGATTTTGTGGTGATACTGTTTAACTGCAGCCCAGTCAGAAGAGCTTGCAGTGGTCAAGTTAATAAAAGCCATTGCTTTATTCATTACTTGACTTGCAAATAATGATTTGCCACTATGGCAACTACCAGCAAAATCTGGAACTAATATGAAGGACCAGGAACAAAGATTGTCGCTAGATGAACCACTTGAACAACTCTCACACGCTAATGCTTATATCCATACTGAACAAATTATTTTACTCACATAAAAAATACAGTGCAAAGAACAAAGAAAAATGCAAAGAATGCTTGTATAAAAGTAAAAATCCTAAACAAGCCAGACTGCACCTCAATGTAGTCATAGACATTATATANGAGAGAGAGAGAGAGAAAAAACTTTCTCTGGCCAGAGGCAGCCTGGAGAGTCATTTAGGGCAGTTTTTATAGGTATTTCTATGATATAATTTATTCCCAACATTGTATGTGGGGGAAACATTTCTTGGGAAAAACTTACTTCTGCCTGAGGAATGTATTTTATCAGAAATGCAACATATCTGACATCATCTGAAGTCATTCATCTGCTGCCTTAGATATTCCAAGGAATAAAATACCTTGTAATGACTGTTCTAAATTTTCTTTTTTTCTCTGAAAAAAAAAAAAAATCCATAACATACCCCTTGTAGCAAACATATCAAAGGAAGTGAAACAGCTTGTCGTAACAGGCTGAAATGGAAGTCAGATTACTAAAACAGGTTCAGGAAATATATCTCATGATACTTTTTATTTCATCCTTTATTTTTTTTTCAGATGGAAGAATCAGCAACCAGACTTTATCCATATTTGTATGGTAAAATAGTTCTGGTCAACTTGAAATTTCTTCTCAACAAAAACACTGTCCTTCAGGAAACGACACCAGTTTTGATTATTTTCCTGATGCTTTTTACCTAAAACTTTTCTAAAAGAAAAGAGAATGTGTCCTCAGAACAGATCTCAGAGGTGAAGTGACTTGCTGGAATTAATAGCTAAGGATAAAATCAAGGGTATAGTGCAAAAGCAGAACTGCATTCCAGCTCTGACTGCTTTGCACATCAGTGCAAAGAGCTCTAAAAGCTTTGAATCTAATTAGGCCACAATTTCTCTAGCAAGAACACAGCAAAGAAGCTAGAAAGTTGCCTGCTAAATAAAACAACAACAAAACCCCACAAACAAATGAAACCTCCAACAATAACCCCATTACAAGACGAAGCTTCTCTCACCTGGTAGGAAACTCTCAGGTATAGGGTGTATTGTGTTAAGGATGGATACAGTAGAAGTTTTTTAAAGATGGGGATACAGAGTTCAGGCAGGACTCAGAAAAGATAATTTAGGTAATAATGCATATAATGAAATAGCTTGTAATGTAGAAAGTGAGGCATGGGTTTTAGAGATGACATCTCTTCTGTTTGGAGAAAACAGCAGTTTCTTGCTATACAAACCACCCTTCAAATTGTTTAACAAACAAATGATGGTCTGTGCCACATGAGGCAACTCTGCAGTCTTAAGCTAGAGCAACTTGCTGGCATCTGTACTTTCTGCCTTTATCGGAGCCCCTTGTTGTAATGAATTTTTCTATGTGAAGAAAAAAGGAGACACTTTTATGTCTGAACACCTCGTACAACTTGAGACGCCACAGGTTATCCAAGATATCTGCATAAGGTGGTCAGATATAAAATTATTAGCATCTCCTGGAGAAGCAGCCAGAGACTATGAAAGTGAATATGAGCCCTTCGGCACACTTAGTTCCCTAAAACAGTTAGCAACTGAATCCTTTCAAAAAGGTTGAATGATATTTAGCTATCCTGATAGTAGCCATAAAAATGTTTGGGGGTCTCGTGATAACCTCTATATTTGGTGGTTGCTAAAAAATAGTGAGCTAGAACTTTGTTCAGTTAGCTAATGTAGGCCACACAAACATTAATAAACACAAATCATAGAATCTTAAGGATTGGAAAGGCTCTAGTAACCCCCCTGCCATAGCAGGACCTGCTTGAGTAGTTCACACAAGTGGGTTTGAATACTATTATTTGAACAGCACATTCTAACACTGGGAAAGAATCATCAGGCTGCTAAGAAATATCTGACAGGTTCTTCTACTTAATGATAGATAATGCTGTAAATATGTTTTCCTGTATCAAAGGGAACACTTCATTTACTTTGCTTTGTAGCTTTATGAATGGCATTTAGTTTAAAGTTTTCCATCTTTTGTAGCATTCTCAAGTGATTTAATTTGCTCATTTTGCTGTGAGAGATGTTATCATGACAGGTGAGGTTATATACTTAAATGACAGGTTTCCCCTAGTATTGAGAGCTCAACAGGGATTTTGGAAGATTGCTCCAAAATATTCTGTTTCATGTAAAAACCATGATTTTCAGTCACTATCTTCAGTTACATAATGTAATCAGAAGCCAAGTTCATTCACAGTGTATTTGATTTACATGATGCAAGTAGAGAAATAATTAACATTGTAAACCTTGTCATGGAAGTGACTCTCTGTAGAACCATGAATAAGGTGATGAAACAGCATGGAAAGGCTCTGACGAACTTAGTGTCATCAGTCTGGTCCTGGAGCAGTTTTCATCCTTTCCTGATTTTTCTTTTTCTCTTGCAGTGCCAGTTATTCTCTTTCCCTAGTATCAGGCTTGGAAAGCTGCTTCTTGAAAATATGTGCAATTTGAAACATAAAATAGCTTTTGTTAAACATGGGTGAGGGAGGGTGCAGGGAAGATGGTGTTTCTTTGTCTTACTTCTCATTAAATGGGAGTTTATATGCTGCCTTGCTGCTACTGTCTCCAAGTTAATTTGTTATTCAGAAAAAAGTCAAAGTGCATATACATATATATATAGATGTGTATGTGTGTGTGTGTGTATATATATATATATATGCACTCCTTGTGTGTGTGTGTGTATATATATATATATATGTACTCCTTTAAGTTTACTGGAGCAATAGTTCTGATATATGTTGTAAAACAGAGCTGAAGTAAGGCCACAACATAAATGCAACATGCTTTCAGCAAGTATAAGGTATTCTTTGGTGCAAAGAATGATGAAGGTTATCAACTCTTTTTGTCAATAAACAACTTCATGTGCTCTGGAAGGAGGTTCTAAAAGTAGCTGAATACCTGAATGGTCCCCTATATGCTTGTGTGTGTGTGTCTATATATATATATTTATACACACAGATACATGCACCTCCATAAACTCTGTTTATCTGCTATTGACTATAATACCTGTGATGAATTTCAAAAAGCTTGTAGATTCATTTTTTCTAGAGATATAGTGAACTAATCACTTCAAATTCATGCAGCAGTAAAAATGGAAGGCATTCCAACTGTTCTTCTCAGTAAGTGCAATTTTTTTCAAAAGGCTCTGCCATTCTGTAGTCCTCAAATGCATGCTGGTCTTTCTGTACATTTCAACATCCAATGGGAAATAATTGCCTAATGATTATCCAGTGGTTTTTATTCTTCTGTGTAAAAAGGAAATATTAAATGTGATAAGACTTTGTATTGTTTTGGGCCATTAATATTTTATAAGTTGTATTAAATACAATTTAAACATTTTAAGAGTAACTAGCATTTTTTTTGATAAATGTGTGTGTTTTCTGAAATATTAAGTAACTGTACCACTCTGGAAAAAAATCCCACTTGTGTTAAGATATGCTGAATGTTTCTTTTCCCAAACAATGCCTTCCCTGGTGTTTGCATTGCTTTAGCCTGTTTCTAAGAGACGGTCATGCACATATTGATAGCAAGCACATGTATGAAAAATGTATTTGTTAGTGTTCTCATGTTTCATGTTTGATGTGATATGAAATAGCACTTTTCATGAAGCACGTGTTGCTCCCCTTTAACTTCCTTTGAAAAGAAGGTTCACTGCAGGTGAACTGTTATTACATGTACCTATACCATTGTATATGGTATATTAATTAGCCTTCCTTCCTCTCCATAGCATCCATTCTATGCATCCTTTTGTCCTACCTCTTTTTCACAAATAAACTGTCCAAATTACTCAGTAAGACCTGCATATGTAGACCATTACATCACAAAAAGGTAGGAGTTGGAAGGGACCTCTAAAGATCATGTATTCCAACCCCCCTGCTAAAGCACGTTCACCTAGATCAGCCCCTTAAAGGTCTTTAGAGTCTCAAAGGTTTATATGTGCTGTGTTGAATCAAAGGAGGATTCACCTGTGCAGCGAAAGATATTAATGAATAATACTTGACACTCCTTCAGCATATCTTGCTGTATTCTGTGTAAGCCAAAATGAAGAAATCCTGAAAGGTATCATATTGGATCAGTGCGTTTTTGTTGAGTATTTTCATATTAATTAATGACCATGAGACATCTATAGTTCACCACCATTTTCATATTTATCTTTAAGCCCCCAAAGCAGCCTTTTTTTATCAGCACAACATTGTTGGTTTTGTCTATTATATGAGAAGACATATTCTAAATCAGTGACATGATCCTTTAAAACATTAACCTGCAACTCTTTAAGCATGTGCATCATTTCATGAATTTCAATTACAGAAATACAAAACATGTAGGCTTCAAAAATGTCTGCAAAGAAAAGGTCTAATTTTGGCACATTGCCTTTCAGTAGTGTCTATGTACAAATGCAGGTTTGGGGAAACTTCCAGGCGTATGATTTTGAGTTCAACGTATTTGAAAGATCTGGGATATGAGCATAGCAAGTTATTTATGTCAACAGGCAAAAAACATCAGCTCAGGTTTACAAACAGAAAATACGTTCTTCCATGTAGGAAGGAACTTCAACAGGTTAGTGAGGAGTTTATAATGATTACCACTGTCTGTCTTAAAGTGGTTTTTAATATATTCACATAGCTTTACCACAGGATTGATGCAGAAATACTTGCCTAGTTGTAATCAGAAAACCCTTGATTCAGAAAAGACTAAGCTTAGAAGCTGAGCAAACATACCAAGAGTTGAAAACAGACTTATATCTTTGAACTGAAGAGATGTAAAGCAGTAAGAATTTTCCTGAGAAAGTAAACTATTTTACTAAGCTCTCAACTGTTCAGAGTAAATATTTTATGCTGTATTTCATAGTATAGGGATGCCTATTACATAAATTAAAGGTCAAATTCAAATAATATTACACTTTTCTAGAACAAAAAAATGAATACAGAGCAGAAAACAGAATAGTAGTGATTGATAGAGAACAAAATCTGAATAGCCTGGACATACAGGTGGGCTATGCAGTAGCACAGGCTAAGGATGAGACATCTATTTAAAGGAGAAAGTAGCTTTTAAATGTTACCTCTCTGAGTTTATGCCAAGTTAGCTAAGCCAAAATTACAGTAGCCTATCACTGTAGTGTGAAATGAAAAGCTTTTAGGGTGTTAACAGAAAAAAATCCTCAAGAACTTTGTGTTAATTATTTTTTTTTATCTTTTTCTTTCCCTTTCGAGCAGCTGGCATCCCAGCTGTGCTCTTAGCCCTCCTCTCACTTTCACATGGATGTGGATAATTTTCTTTCTTAATCCTGAACACCAAAATGTTTGCTGTTTTGCACTTAAACATGAGTTTCTACACTGCCAGTACTAACTTATAGACAAAGATTTACTTGCACATCCTGTTACACTTCAAGCACATGGTATCATCACCAAGACTTCAAAGGGCTGCAAGTTCAGCTCTCAAACTATATCTGTACATGCTGCTTCATATTTTTGCTGTCTATAATAACAGGTTTTGAAGGACAAACTTCAGAAATTCATGATGCTTGCTTTTTCTCCCCTAGATAGTGACCTTTATTTGTAATGTATTTTTTTCATACTGTTGGTATTTAATTATAAATCCGAATCCCTTGTGGATGTCATATGATAAAGAAAAGTTCTAGTTACTCTGGTTGATAGTGTTAAGAAATAGCTAGATAGGAAGAGCAGTCAAGGGATTTGACCTCCTTTTTCTCTGTTATTCTGCTTTCCTTTCTATGAGTGTAATAACACTGATTTTCCTTTTCTTTACCTCCCAACCATACTGGTATTTCTGTGTCGAGCCTTTGATTAAGTGGTAAGATAGAAAGAGTGCAGTTCCTTTCCATACATAGGTGGCAGTTTGAAATTTGGTGAATATGAACCTTGTAACATGTCATCCTCAACTCCTGTGTAACTGATATTTGACAGTCATTCATGGCAGGGTTCCTCAATTCACCCAGCAAATACCAGCTGTTGTTGATTTATGGCCTTGTTAGAAATATGGGGAGAAGAGAAGGAAGGATGATGGTGGCTGTTTTTCTTTTATTTCAATATGATTGCTATGTTATTTGGCTTTCTTAGGAGTAGATAATGAATAATTTTTGGGTTTTGTTTTGAAGAAATTAGTCATACATGACTATCCCTGTATAATTATTTGTTTACTTGTAAATAATTGTTTAAAGATATTTTTAAATCCTAAATAACATTGAGCCTTGCTTTCCCTTCACAGTGGCATGGGTTAGGTTGCTGGGTAAAGACAAGAAACCTACTCCTGCTTTCCTTCCTGTACTGTTTTATATGATGGAGGAAATAGCAACTTGGCATAAGGCAGCTGGACAGACTCTAGGGAGATGGGGTTTTTAAGGCATTAGGCATGGTTCATTATGAAGCCCAACTAGGCAGATCAAATTCCTACTGAATTCATGGACTTTTCCTTTGACTTCATTAGGATTTAACTTGACTTCTAGGTGAAACGAATGTTTCAAGGGTGATGGTTCTGTGTTTTAGCTTTCTCATTCACAACTAATGACCCTCAATAATAACTAGGAATTGTCTGAGTATCCGTTTACATGGATTTAGACCTGTAATCTCTGTGCAGATGTGTATGATGTGTAATGGTTGGCAACTTGAAAGCTTTTGAGTAAGATGTCATTGCAGTAGCTTGCATTTAAGAAAACATTATAACTTGTATGAAAAACCTTTTTTTTTTCTTAACTATTTGATGGTCTATATAGAAAGAATATGCTGCATAGATTGTTTTTTTTTTTGTGAGGATGGGTTTTTGGCATTATGAGAAAACACCTGTTGATCATGTAGCTCTGCAGGATAGCAAAGAACCACGGGACAGTGTGTCTAATGGAATTAAGTTTTTGACTCTTTCTGACTTTATATAGAGTTATCATTAGACGTACACGATGAGAAATTGCACTGCAGGACAGTTCTCATGAAAATTCAGATATCTGGCAGGTGATTCACAGATAGCTGTAAGCATAAGTGATTTGAAAACAGCAGGCCAACTTCCCTTCCAGCAATTTGCCAAGCAAATCTGTTGAGAATAAATTCCTGTTGGAGTTAAGATGCTGAGAATTTATCAAGGATTTTCTTGATGTTGTTTTAAATCATGATTAACAAGACCTCAGTTTTAAAAGAGCATACAAGACTTCTTATATTATCTAGGAAAGTCACTCATTACTAAGTGAAAATGAGAGAAGAAATACGCAGGTATCCTTTCCCATAATTATGATATTCTCACTTTGAACAGACCTCAAGCAAATATAATACAGGTGCAAATGATTTTAGCGTTGTTACCAGGTATAAAAAAAAGTCTTAAAATCAGATTAAGTGTTTATTTGTCCAATTATTTGTCAAATAAGACCCTTAAGTTTTAACAACTATTTGTCAGTAACTGATACAACCTCAATCAAATCCTCTAAGGTACACTTCTCCATGTGAAACATGCAAAGAGCAACCTCTAACTGCTCTTCTTCATTTCAATATGGAGTCAACTGTGTCTGGTTTGTGATGCTAATGCAGTTCTGTCTTTGAGCCAACACTTAAGTATAGTTAGATGCTGAAGGGCCAAAGCAACCACACAGCAAGATCTCCTTGTTCAATTTTGTTGTAAATGTAATAAGAAATATTTGCCTTTCTGAAAATCACAAGAAAATTTCAAATAACTAGCCCAAAGCACATGAAAATTACTGGATGAAATGCTTGTGAAATAGGATTATATTAAGAATTACAGCAGACTTTTATCTTAAATGGAAGTATCAACAGATACAGATAATGGGGTTTTTTTAATAATGAAATACCATCTTGAATCAAAACATTTAAATAAATTCAGTTAATGGATGTTGTTTCTGTCATTGATGTGAAAAATATGAACAGATCACCTGTTTTACGTTTAACATATTGTGATTTAGTTTCTGGTAAGAAAAAAAAAGAGTCCTTGTCACCTTCAAGACTTTGAGTATGATGCAACTACAGCACCTTGTACAATTTAATGACTTACACAGCAGTAAAGGTGTCAAGCCTAACAAACCTAGCAACAAAACACATCTCCATGATAATGAGAGAATTCAGTCTCCAGTTCCAGATGAGATTTTAAGTGATGAATGAAAAGCTATATAGTTTGAATGACAAATCAAAGAAAGCAATGTTTAAAGCAAAAGAGGAACTTGTAGGTAAGCAGACAGGCTACAGAAAAAAAAGCTACATTCTAATGAAACAAAACACATATGATTGAAGAAAACTCATAAAGGAAGATTACAAGAGAAGAGGGGAGCAGGTCAAATACAATGAGTTATGTGAGACCTTGAGGAAAGAGATCAGAGAGGACATTAAAAATATAGTGTCAACATCATATGGGGTACTTTCAAATGAGAGAACTACAAGAGGATAAAAAGTTTTTGATGTGGAGGCTTCAGCAGATGTTCTTTGTGAAAGACAATGATTACACAGTGTGCAAAGAGATCGAAATGGAGCCCCACAGAGTGCTGAAGAATGTCACCGATGGCTTCATGCACAGAGCACTAGAAATACTCAGGGCAGGCCCCATAGACTTCTTTCCGTTAGAAATAGGAGATGCAAGAAGTAGCTTTCTTTTTCTTTTCCTCTCCCTGTTTCCTCTTGCCACTCTATAGGATATTAAAAGAAACAGAATTAAGTCAGCCCATACCATAAAAGCTGGCACTTACATCTTGAAACAACAAAAAGGACTGGCAAAACATAATCTTCAACGTACAGCAGCATTTTTTTAGAGATTAAGATACATCACTTTAAAGAGATGCCACTATATTGCATAAGCAAGATATATTTCTCAGGAAGGGCATTTCTTGTGTTTTCCAGCTTCATAGCTTCATTGAGGACATTTTCAAAGCAAATAAGAGGAATGTAATTGTATGTGTTGAATGGCAGTTGTAAGGTGTATTATAAAAGGCTTTTGTCAATATCTTCTAGCACAGTAGAGAGCAGTAAATAGCTGCTCTGTCTATAGTGTTTATGACTCAGTATAGCCAGGCAAGTGCTCTGTGCTCTAAAACATGATTACTGGGTGCAGTTGCAAGGAGAAAAAGAATCAATGACTAAGTTTTTTTTTTGTTTTTTTTTTTAAAAAAAAGACAGTATTTCAAAGGCAGCAACCACCTGGCACCCAGATACCAGAATACCACTAAGACATTTCAGTGCATTTCTCAAAACCTCTTTATAAGAGTAATGGGATAGAAAGCCTATGGAAAAAGGTTTGATAATTGGAATTAAGCCTGGATTGTTACATATTCAAACTTTTCTTAAGATAAATTTTCCTTGGCTTCATTGTTACCAATGAATTCTACAATTCTTCCCAGTTTCTGGAACAGATGCTTTATCTTCTGGTCTTTCTCTTGGTGAAAAATGTAAATGTCGTTTTGTTTTTTTATTAGTACTTCTGTGAGTGTATGTATGCAAAAGGAAGAGATGTCCTTTGTATTTACAACTAATGTTAATTAATTAGAAATGAAGCATTCTACATTATAGAATCCCTATTATACTCTGTGCAGAAACCTCTTTAAACTTGAGGAACTTAAAGTGAAATGGTTGTGAAATGGTTTTCAATCAAGGAAAAAGTACTTCAGCTCCTCATGGGGAAGATTCTCTTCATCTTGCCTAGTAGGTGACACCTAGCTGACGTCTATGGATTGTAATTTAATTCTGTCTTCACTTGCTCTAAAACAAGCTGATCGAGAAAAGTGTTTTTCAATACTGGCTGCAGTACTGTTATGCCCAGTGCACTAAGCTAAGCAATCACGTAGTTAGTCATGTGTTGGCAGAGAGCAGTTCTGTTATATTTCACTATTGATCATTAAATCACTCTGAGCACTGAATGCCTTCCACTAATACATCCGATAGCCTGACTGATACGTGCCATGTGTGGTTCACGCTCTCCCTTCCATCTTCCCAAGGTGAGAACAGCATTTAGTTTGTCTTGTCATGGGTATAAAGCATCTTTCCACCCAGCTGTGTCAAAATAGTTTACAGCTGTCATAGTGCTATTCACTATTGAGGATGGGGGAAAGGAAGTGAGGTCATGTGAGTTGTCTAATTCTACAGTTAGCAGCTCAGTGGCAAATTTGAGGAGAAAATAAGTTAATGCTCTAGCCACTGACCAGTGGCATTCATAATATCTCTCTGACTTTATCTGCCCTTGTAAAGACATTTCTTGAAACCCATCAATTAAAGAAGCATTTCCTGGCATCAGCCACTATTGTTTTAGTACTAAGGTGAAGTACAGAAGAAATATTTTCCAGATGTGCAATTGACACAACAGAGAGACACCAGAAGATGTCCTGTCATGGTGCTTTCAATGCTGCTGAGAAAGTTGCCGTGGAACAAAGAAAACTGAAAAAACCTGAGATACATGAGATCATTGCATGAATGATTCCCACTTATGTCATCTAAGTGTGATCACAACTATTACACTAAAAATATATGAAGTGATCACAATTACACTAAAAATATATTAAGTAATCACAAATTTATGAATATTTTTCTGCTATCCAACCTATGGAGTAGCTTTTCCTTTAAGAAAATAAAAAACTTAAACAGAACAAAAGGAATCACAAGTAGCTAAAAGTTAGATGTTGTTCAAAGTTGACTTAAAGGCATATAACTAGAAGTAGTTCTTGAAGGTTTTTTTCTAGATGATGTTCACAGCAAAGTTAATGGGGAAAATCTACAGCTATGTGTTGAAGCAGTTAAATTCTGATGAAGACAAAAAGTTACTTAAAGCTTTATTTCAGTTTATCCTAAATATATGTAGAGAATAAAGTATGTGTGTGGAAACAGGAGAAGCATATAAGGTGCCTGTCTTTGATTTATTTACAAAATGCCAAGAATGAAGGACTGACATTTCCGTATCTGCACAGAGGTGTTTATTGTTTGATTTGATATGTTACGGCATTCTGGACAGTCTTGAGGGACATGAGATTATGAGGGTTTAATCAAAATATTAAATTTTCATTTTGTAAGCACATACATGAAGATCTTTTTTCAATACTTTAGTATCTTAAGATAATCCTCACTCTAAATTCGAGGCATTGGTAGATCATTTGCACTACACAAAAGATTATGAAAGTGACTTATTTAGTGACATTAAATTGTTTGACTGCTCTTTCTGAGAGGGACATACCATTTTAATTGTTGTTACTGGAAAATAGGCAAGGGGAATGATAGTAATAACAGTGATATAAGAATATTAAAATATTAACAGACAGCTTCCCTGAATACTAACAATTCAAGAAGATTATTTGGACTTAGAGGAAGGTAGCAGTGAAATTTATTAAATTTTAATTTCTTTGTGCATGTGGTTGATAACCCCATTATGTAGGGTAAAATGTCTGAAGGTATAGAAGCTTCCATCATGTAGTTTAGTGTAATTGTATAACACAGTTTGGTATTGGCTACTGCTTGTAGGTTTAGGCTTCAATCTGTCTCTGGCAAGGTAAACTTTCATGTGAGATTTCTATTTTTTACTGCTTTCAAGTAGATTCAAAGTTCTACGCTGCAACAGTAGGCTTTTCTGTGGAATACATTTCAACACTTGGGCATAATCAAAGCAAAGGAAAAATAGTTGTGTAAGCAAAGGAATCTGATCATCAAAAACTTTGGTCAGAATTCATTTCATGCTCACAGTGAATGATTTGCTCAGTTCCAGCTAAGCCGGGCTTATTTTCTCAGACTTACTTGTATTATCTACTTGGAAAATAATCAAGCTTCTGCCCCTCTTTCCTTGAATGTTTCAGACAGTTCAGCTAAGTTGTTTATACACATTTAAGTTTTATGTCAGGTCGCATATCATAAAATGTAATAAAATTTCACATAAGTGACAGAAAACACCACATGGTGCCTAAAATTTAAAGCATAATACATTCATTTTACTATCTGATACTTGCAATCAATTTTGATACTGCAGTACTGTGGAAATGCAGATGTGAAGCAGAGAAGAAGATAATTATAAAATATTGGTTAGTCATGGTTTACTTCATTTTTCCCCATAGTTACAGTCTCTTGTAAGTGTAAGAAGTTAGTATAATAAGTTAACATTTTGTTATTAATATTAATTTGAATGTGATAATTATATTAATATTGTGCGTTCAATAAAATTAATAACTTTTTGGAACTCAAAATTGTAATTAAATACCTTTGGCCAGATCTATATCCTGAAATAACACACCGTGACCTGTAAATGTGACGTTTGCAATTAACTAACTGGATTTAGGGAAACAGGACTGAATATAGGATGGTGTTGGAGATGTGGGTACTACAGGATAGCAATCTTTTCTTGAAAACGTGATACAAAGGATAGGTAGCAACTACTTACAGGGAGTACTAAATCCTTATTGCTCCGGTGGGTATCTTACTGCACAAGGCAGAAGGATAACTAGATGTGTGAATATTTTACATGAGTTGATCTGGATTATATGCACTCAAGGAGCAAGTGTAAGAAGAGAAATGAAGAAGACACTTAATTGCCTTGATAGTTTCCTTAAGAAGAATCTTAATTAGTGAGGCTGTGTTTAGCTTGTTACCACACATGTGATGTGTTTGGCAACCCAA
Source organism: Urocolius indicus (assembly GCA_013401255.1). Taxonomy (NCBI): domain Eukaryota; kingdom Metazoa; phylum Chordata; class Aves; order Coliiformes; family Coliidae; genus Urocolius; species Urocolius indicus. The sequence goes on along the minus strand of WBNH01001171.1, from coordinate 896,774 downwards.
GTATGTGCTAGAGGCCTAGATGATGATCATATTCTAGACATTCGTAGGCTGATAGACCTTCCCTAATGGACATGTCTCAGTTTTTTTCTATATGCCTCATTTATTTTAATTAACGTTTTAATGTACCCATAGCTAAGAACAAAGCATCTTTGAAACATATCTCCTAATTCAGGGAACACGTGGGATTTTCTGCAGAGGGCTGAATGTAAAGAAATGGGCTAGCTCAAACATACAAAAAGGGCAAAAGTGATTTTTGATTTTTGAACCAAGAAAAATAGAATCAGCCATCATTTAAAAGAACAGTGAGGCTCTCAAATCTTTACAGCAGGAGAAGAAGATAAATCAAAGCAGTATGATAATGAAGGTCTTTTCTTTTTCAAACATTGTGATGTACTTGCAGTGGTTTCCGGTCTGACAGATTTCAAACAGTGGTTCTTGAAACCCAGTTACTATTCTGGAGTTACTTTTTTTCCTGTTGTTATGGTATGGTCAAGTACCATTCTGTTTGGGTAAGAATATCTTATAGGCTCTGATAAAACTTGATTCTTCAAGATGAATAGTTTAGGTTAAGATGACCTGATGGTAGTTCTACATTTCTAAGACATGGAGAATAGAAAAATTTACAACATTGAAAATGAATGAACTTAATGAATTAACTTCAAGGTCTTCCTTCATTAGTCCCAAATACATTAGGATTTTCCAGTGATATACCTTTCCTGAAATCTAACCATTTTTCTATGTATATTTTTAATCTAGGCCAAAATTCTTTATTATCACTGGTAAACATCCTCTTCTTACCTTCTCTAGGCATTTGCTATCACTTAATGCATCATAATTACTGAATCACTTCATGCTAATTAATTTGTTTATTTGCTGGCATGGACTGTAAACTTAAATTGCCTTTAGTACTTGTGTTGCCTTCTATTCAAAAGAATCCTATTCCCCCAAGTTTTTATGGCTCTATGTTTCTTTGCAACATGATCATTTGACGAACTTTAGACATAAGAGCGAAGCAAATGCAAAGTTCAGAGCTGAGTTTCTACTATAACAGGAAGTAAAAGCAATGATTATGTCCATATGAAATGCTGACTAACAGGGAGGGTGTAACAGAAGCACAATTAAATAAAATAGTGAAGTTAGGGCATGTTTTAAGGAATTTCTATTAACTTTTACAAGAACTGTTGGTTATCAACGGTCATAAAATGTAACTGCAAGTCCTAAGTACGACACACACCTAAAAAGGCTTTCAGCAGCAAAAGTTGTTTGTAGGAAGCGCTAATGTAAGCCTCATTTATGATATTGTGCTCTGTGTTTGTCACTTGTGTAATAAAGGTTAAAAATGAAGGAAAGAGGGAGGAAGGGAAGGAAGATGGAAGGAATGAAGGAAGGATCCAGAACAAAAGAGAAGGGCTGTTGACAATAATTACACCAATTGAAAGTCTGAATGCTTCTTCAGAGAAAACTAGTAAACCAAAGGGAGAGAGTTATTTTCACCATAGAGATGTAAGTTTGTGATGCAATGATTTGAACATTAAATATGTATTGTAAATAATTCCTTGTTTAAGAAGAAAAATACTGAGCATTGTGCTTATTATGGAGGGATGTGGTCTTTTTCTGCCCATTCAAGACTAATTTGAGCTAGTCTGTGGGCAAAGTACAGTACTGCTTTTCACCACAAGAAGAAATTTCCAGTATATTTTTTGGGGACATTGTGTTCAAATGCCCAAGGATAAACTGTTTACCGGTCAGAAGTGAAATTGCTCTTATGTTAGGTTGACAGGGGCTGCTGTTGGGAAGTGTTAAAGAAGCTTTCACCTAGGATAATTTGGCCACTTGACACAATTAAGAAGCTGGTAGTTTACTTGTTCTCTGACTGTCTTCCAGCACCATGCTGTATTTTTGAGACTTCTGCAGTGTACAGTTAGAGGCTTTCAGTTTGTTATTCTAGCATACCTGGGGCTGCTTTACAGTAAGTACAGGTGAGGAGGGGGGAGAAGAGGAATGGTTTGAGAACAGCAGGAAAAGCACTACCTCTGGTTTTTGTGAGCAGCAAACAGCAGGTTTGCCAGTGGTAATATGATACAGTTTCATGTTCCTAATCATGTTTATAGTTTGAGAAAGCACAAAGAAAATAACAAAGCATGATCAAATAACACAGGGTCAAATGTGCAAGTAACAAACCAATAGAATAGTAATGTCTTACAAAGAGTCTAAATTTGATCTGAGAAATCATGGAATGTGTCCCAATACTTTTCAGCTCAACACTCTCAGAATCTACACTCCCAGATTTTTCTGTGGTTTGATTGGGGGCTTTTTTTCTGCCCCTGAGACATTAACTTGCATTTTCAAATGTGCTTGATATGTTGAGTTTCTTTACTTGACTATTTCAATGTCAGATTATTTTTCTACTGATCTTGATTACCAGTGTTCAGTTCCGTTTTACATTTCTTTTCGTGTTAAAATATGTTCAGAAACCACTTGAGCAACCTTTACCAGTACAGGTTGTGGAATGGACTCTTGGAGAGCAGTACAGGGAAAAGGGAATAGGTCCAGAGAGGTCCTCCTCCCTCTCTCCTCTGCTCTCATGAGATCGTGTCTGGAGCCAGGTTCTTCACAATGATGTCCAGTGATAGGACAAGGGGCAACAGGTACAACCTGGATCATGAGAGGTTACAAATATAAGGAAGAATTTCTCCACTGTGAGGGTGACAGAGTACTGGAACAGGCTGCCAAGATGAGTTGTTGAGTTTCCTTCTCTGGAGACATTTAAAACCCACCTGGGCAAGTTCCTGTGTGACCTTCACTCTAGGTGATCCTGCTCTGTCAAGGGGGATTGGACTAGATGATCTTTTGAGTTCCCTTCCAACCCTTAAGATGCTGTGATTCTCTGGGATTTTTTTTTTTTTTTTTTTTTTTTTTTTTTTTTTGGAACCTGTATCAAGAAGCAAACTATCCACTAGTTTGAAAGGGAAATGTGCTTCTTATTGGTAAGAATAATGAGCATCTTTCCTGTGGTATCATGATAGATAATCCATTCTGCAAATAAGGTAGAAGCCAGTTTTTAGAAGACTACATCAACTTTTGTTTTAAACAAAGGCAGTGAAAAGTCACAAGAAGGTTCAAATGCTGTATGACAAGCTGTTCTACCACCTATGTGTAGAGCAGCTTTAGTACAGCAGCTACTTTAAGTCAAAGTTGGCACGCAGCTATCAGCACAGGATACCCGTGGTTTCTACAGAAAATGAACAGAACATAGCACCAATGGGAGGCTTTACTAATCCTTGCTCTCAAAAGCTGCTGTTTATAAGCACTACACTTCTCGGTTTTTCAAACTGAGAAGTTTCCAGAAGATTAAAGCCATTTAGTGTCTGAATAAGGATCTTTTTAATGTTATTTTTGTTCAAGGGTTTCATTGTAAGTCTTGGTAACTTGGCTATCACTTAGATTTAATGATGTTTGAATTTATATTAGTATGTCTTTCCCAATAGTTATAATCAAGTAGCAGGCTTAAAGATATCTAGTCTCTCAGTCCAAATGGTTTGGTAACTAAAGCATGGAATTTACTTGGTTTGTAGCATGCTTTGAAAAACTGAACCATCTTGTAGCAAATAGCTGCCAATGCACGTTTAAAAAGCTGGGCAAATAATGCAATTTCTCTTTGAATGTTTTTCATAAGTTTTAAATCAGTTTCCATCTATTACACTCATATCCCTGTGCAAGTTTTCTGCTTGAAATGCATTCCTCTGCATAATAGCAAAAGATTTGTGCACCATGCAGTTCCTAAAAATATTATATTTGGTAACAGTATCCTTTCATAGAATAATAGAATCATTTTGGTTGGAAAAGACCTTTATCTTGGAGTCCAACCACTAACATAGCACTGTCAAGCCCACCACTAAACCACGTTCCCCAGCACCACATCTGCATGGCTTTTAATAACTACCTCCCTGGACAGCCTGTGCCAGTGTCTAACAACTGGCTCAATGAAGATGTTCTTCTTCATCTCCAGTTTAAATCCCCTGTGGGGATTTGAGGCCGTTTTCTCTTGTCTTATCACTTCTTACTTAGAAGAGAATTACCCCCATCTCACCGCAACCTCCTTTAAGTTAGTTGTAGAGAGATCATATTTCCCCTCAGCCTTCTCTTCTCCAGACTAAAGAATCCCAGGTCCCCCTGCCACTCCTCATCAGACTGGTGCTCCAGACCCTTGACCAGCTTTGTTGCCTGTCTCTGGGACACTCCAGCACCTCAGTGTCCTTCTTGTAGCGATTGACTTCTTACTTAAGGTGTGCTCGATCCCTTCATCCAGATCGTTGATAAAGATGTTATACAGAACAGGCTTCAATATTGAGCCCTGGGGAACACCACTAGTGACCAGCTAGCAACTAGATTTAACTCCATCACCCATCACTCTCTGGGTCTGGCTATCCAGCCAGTTTTCCACTCAATGAAGAATACATTTGTTCAAGCCATCGGCAGACAGTATCTTCAAGAGAACGCTGTAGGAAATGGTGATTTAATACTTGTATCTTTCTCTACGCAGTAACTAGAATATACTGTTCTCTTCACTGAAAAGTAGTTACTTGATATTTTCTTATTCAAAACACTACAAAGTTATCAAGTCTATTATCCATGTTTGCAACTGAATAGTAATCTAGGGTATGTGATTTCTTACAGATATATTTGCCAACACACTTTTAGAACCAGTGATTCTTTTTGAGGTTTAATTTTATTGTCAAATTTGATACACTAAAGTATTTAGACTCAAGTTCTAAAGCTCTTATAGTGGTTTCCTAATATGCCACATAAACAATTTAGGATAAATTTTAGTTTGTTTCATTTTGCATTTTGGAGGTTTTAAGTGGGATGTGGGACAAGATTAGTCAGAAACATTATATTTCTGATCATCTCTTGAATTGTTGGATGACATCACATATTACAAGACTTGTAGTATATCAGTTTTTAACATTTTTTTCTGGAAGACTTTATAATAATTTTTAATAAAATCCTGAACACTTTTCTCAGTAAATCTGAAGTACAGAAATCATAGTGAGAAAATAGTGCCACTATCACCCTGTGATAGCCTGTTTCTCTCTGAAAGAGATTAAAGCCTTGAATCAAACTGAAACATTCCTCTTACCAATATCTTCTTTTTCTCTAGAAGAAACATGGATTAGTCCATTTTTAAGGTAAAAGAAAGGAAGCAAAACTCAGTTACAAAAGGTTCTGTAGGAAGTTGGATACAGAACTGGGTACAGGACTTTGAAGGCTGAGGTACATGACACATGTTTAATCCAGTAGACCACATTGCCTGGTGCAAATAGCTTAAAATCTCTTTACTTAGCTAGACCAACTGTAAAATCCCACTAATAAAGCTTAACCACCCTTGTAAAGTGCTTTGAGGTCTATGTATGAAAAACACTATGTGACTGCAAAGCAAAGGCAGAGTGTTTTTTTTCTTTTCTTCCCTTGAGGGGTAAGTAAGAAGAAAGATCTGAGTGATTTATTTGGGAAATGCTGTGACCCAGGGAGTAGTTATTGACTATGAAACTGAAAGATGTGGGTTTTCATCTTGAGACTGATGTTTTTGAGTGTTTTGTATGAGGAGGAGAGCTGTCCTGGCTGCATATGTAGATATTTTAAGTGATGAAGCTGTGTATTTCTTCAGTTATGAGCAAACAGAATAGCAGCTCTACAGCTATCGTCATAAGTTTGGCCAGTATTACTCATTCTTTCCAGAATTTGATACCCTCTGTTACAGATTTCTAAAGTTTTTCCTTTCAGTACACAAGAGAAATTGAAATAAAGCCTGTTTTCACAACTGGAAAGCTTCATTTTCTCAGAATGCATTGTTTAAAAGCAAATTAATGTTGCTGCCTACGAGTAAGGACATTTGCTCACCTGTCACATCATGCACAGCATCTGAGCACTTAAAACAAGGAAATGAATAATTAGTATCTCCAGAAATTGTACACTAGGCACATAGTGAATTATTCCTATTAAATACCAATTATTACATATTCATCATACTCAGGAAAGTCACCTGAAAGAATGCTCTTATTTTTGAGTCAGGTGTAATGTAATTCATTGTGGTAAATGGCAAGTTACTCAGACTGAAAAGAGATTTTTTAAAATCACCAAATCAGAAACTTAAAATCTAGATAATCTAAAGGCAAGTTCTTAACTCAAATTTAACAATACATTTCTTCCATGTTAATGAAAATGTTTAGTTTTCCCTTCTAATATCTGTTTATATTCTCTCATTTACTCCATTTCAGTAAATGCATTTTATCCATGTGCATCAGGATACCACCTTTATCTCTCAGCAAATTGCTTAAAGCAATAAATAGCAGTATGTTATTAAGATTTGTGTGTGTGTGTGTTATGTCATTTATCTCTTTTTACGAATGCATAAGTAATTTATACACAGGACTTTTGGAAACAGAGGATATAGTGTTGGCAAGCTTTGAAGAATTTGTTAACATGTGATACTTGTAGGATGTGTAATAAGAGAAAATAGGATTTTTTTCTGGTGTTTTCTTCTAGTTCTAATTTGTGAATGTTAGTCAGATTTTTGCCTCCTTATTTCTAAGTGTACTGGGCTTGCATAAATAACGAGCTTGTATGGGAATTTTAGCAACTAAAAGCCCAAGAGAATAATAGTACTTGCCTACTTTGCAATAGAGAACACAGTTCACAGTATGCATATCTACTTATGCAGATACTCACTTGTACACTGATCTAATTGAAAATCTTGATCTACCTTTAAATTAAATATCAGCAAAGCAGCAATCATACAAGGAAATTCAGTGAAATATCTGTAACCAGAGTGGAGCACCACAACAGTTAAAAGCTGTGCTAAGCTTTAAGTAGTGCATGACATCAAGAATAATTTTGAAGGAAGTGTCACTTTTCGTTCATTGGAAAAGGAAAAAAGAGATTTAGGCAACCTTACAAAAAGGATTGATTCCTATCTTTCTCCTGACAAAGACAAATACTGACGAGAAAAGCCCATGTAATTTTTTTTGTGGGTACCTCTATATGCATACATGGCTAAAAGGCCTCTTGGATAAAGAAGTCTTACTACATTTTAAGCAGCTATTTTGGAAACATAAGGTTATGTTTCCAGTTACTATGGCTTTAGTGTATACAGAAAGTCATTGAAAATCTATGCACAATGTCTCTGTCTTCTAACTGAGGCATTTAAAGACAGCTTAAAGCCATTGAGATTCATCATTGACCTTGTATTTATAATGAAATAGGGGGGAAAAAAATCCTACTTATTAATTGACTGGTTCACAGTTCTGATGCTGCAAGTCATTGACTGTAGTTTCAATCTCTTGCATTTGAAGCTACTATGTACTTTGCAATGTAAGCACTCTTCCAAACAGTTCAGTTAATATATATTCACAGACAATCTCAAACAACTTGTAGGAAGACTGGGGAATGCTGATAGCATCAAAATTACCTATGAAACAGTCCTGGATCCCAGTCCTTGGATACGCATAAAGTTGTTCAAATGGTAGATGAAGTTGGTTTATCAAATGCCAGTAATCACTCTGTTATTTGTAATTGTTCGGGTCCTGTTACTTGGTGAACTATAGTGCTAATGAAATAATGAAAATTATTCCCCACAAGGAAGCATTATTGATTTGATGCATTATTCAGAAAGAGGACATTGACATAGCTGTCTGAGCAGTTCTCTTATGCAGTGGATGTTCCTTCTACTGAACAGTTTCAATGCTTCCGTTTACCTTGATTTCCATTTCTCAGGAGTTTTGTTCCATTCCTGTTTAGTGTCTTGCCACTAGTCGTTGTGCCAGCAAACTCTTGCTAGTGTTCCACAGGCCATTTTCATTCCTTGGATAAGTGACAAAAGCAATATTTGCATCCCTTGTGAGCCAGTATTCACTAGAACTGGTTTTAGCTTATACATTCCGTTAATTATTCCTGGGAATTTTGTATTCTTGTTTCCGGGGCCTTTTCTGGTCAGGGTAAATCCTTGCTGAAAATCTACCTTTGTACTTGATATTTCTCTTAAAGTGTCATGGCTTGACCACACTTTTTTTGACTCACTTGTGCCACTTTGGATTAGTTCTCTTACTAACACACCTAAGGAAATGTCTCTTTGGACTTTTTGCCATAAAGGTTTTTCTCGTGATAAAAGGCAAATGCATGATATCTGCTTCAAAAGACTAGTATGAGATTAGTAAATTGCCTTAGAGATAGAAAACTAAAATTAATAAATGCAAACCCAATTGGTTTAATAGGTCTAGGGACCATTGTCCCTTAAGGATGAGGTTTACATGACAATAATGTAGATTTCACATCTGGTAATTGATCCAGAACTTAAGTATATCCCACCTTAAAGAAAATGCAAACTTCTAATTGGGTAACTGACAGCAATAGTCCATTAAGTACACAGACTACCACTTCGCTTACTGTTAAGAGAACTAGTGACTTCAGTCTCTGATGTAGACCTGGACCGAAGGTCAAGCAGCATATATCTCTCACTCTTTAAAATGTTTCACTTAAAGTGATTAGTCTTCTGCCCACCTCTGACAGTTATGAAGAATTTTATATTCATATGGTCACAGAGTAAGTTGAGTTCTGTAACTTAAATTTGATGCACTTTTAAACAACTCTGTCATTTGAGAGTTACTATGTGCCTACATATGGTAGCATAAAGAAACTGCATGCTGAACATGATTGTGTAGACAGTATCTGCTACTTACTGTTTCCTTAATCCTTCCACTCTAATTATGAAATATAATCCCATTTTAATCTTCCTTTCCAGTTTTACAGACACCTATCCACGTATAGTCTATTAATAGCAATTAATAATTTATCACTATTAAACAAGATTTGGTCTTTCATGTTAAAAAAAGGTAAAACTAGATACAGAACTGCAAGCCACGTTGGAACCTATTATTCTAATTGTTGTGGAAAATCTGTCACTATTTGCCACTTCTGTTAGAGCAAGAACACATGAAAGTAATTGTTCTGCTTTGTGGAACACTGATAGGAGAAAAAGATTGTACTTGGCAGGTATTTTGTGCTATCCATTGCTTTATGTCACAATTTAAAGTCACCGAATAAGATGATTTTAGCTACTACTGCCCTCTTTAAAAATAAACCCTTTCATAATAATTTTGGTGTAATAGTGTATTGTCAGGAAATGCAATATGCTTTACCTTCATGAGAAAAACCTCCCTAATTGGAATCGTTGGACCTTGACTGACTTGTCATAGCTATATTCAGGGTCAAGGTGAAATCTTTGAGAAGTCTGATCATGGAAATTAGATGATGGCTTCTCTGAATAAAAACATTATAAGAGGACGCATTCATATGCAAGATCTTTCTGCTTGAGTAATTTAGTTTTTTTCTTCTAATATGTGAGGAGAAAAATGGTGGGAGAGGCAGACTTGACAGTATTTGAACAGTCCTGATTTGTTACAATTCAGTAATTAAAATACAGAAAAGAACTCTCTATTCTTGTTTCTTGTGCTGGAAGAGTTAATAAAAATCTCAATCTTAAAACTTGGGAACAGGTGGGGGAATTGCAGCTAAAGCCATTGAGCTTAATGAGAATTAGTCATGCATTCTGATTGTTCAGATATTGGATGGAGGGACTTGCAAGGCAAGTGCTCTTTCAAAGCTCCTGAAGTCTAGATGATAAATAGAAACAAATCATCTTCTCGTGATTAGTAGACATGTATGTAGAGACTTCATAACAGAAAAACAAGACAGTTACATTGCAGTATAACAAAGCCATAGCTGAAGTACCTTCTTCTGTCTTAATGTTATTATTGCTAATATTATAGTTATTATTTAGGAATACCTGGTTGTTAATATTTTCCTAAAATATGTAGGAATACAAAGAAAATCGGCTCAACAACAAGTGTGTGGGTTACACTGTGCTGTGGGTAGGAAAGTACTGTTGGTGGAGGTTAGCACAGGAAATGGAGGAAGGTGCAGAGTTAGCTGTGCATGCTTCAGATGTGTTCTCTAGGTTGTCACATATGCAGCGTGAGAAAGGAGGAAAGATATATACTATGTTGATTTAATCGCACAAACAAATTATGGAACCTGTGGTATACAAGAGATCAACTGAAGATGGTGGAAAATTCTTAAAAATTAGCTGGTCAATTCTTTTACATATTGATATTCCTAAAAAAAGTACGAAAATTGATCTAAATGATCTTTAGGTTATGTTCCTATGATTATTGGCTTGAATAACTTTCATCCAAAGTTTTCAAACCATTGACCAGACAACTTTCTTTCTTGGGTTAAGGCTTCTAATTCAGATATTAAATTCCTCACAGACTTTTCTGAGAAACTTGTGCATATCCAGCTCTAAGTATTTTACTATCTTTAATCATTATAACGTAAAGCAATAAGATCATTATTGTCTAAGGATGTATTTCTTTGGTTTCTGGGAAAATGAATTGACTGGTTAGTGCAAAGCTAAATAAAATACTTGCTGTGATATAATGGCTTTACATTACATATTGCTCATAAGGTTGGTCTCGGAAGACCAGTTCTCATTGAAAAAAGAATAACTGTTATCTCATTTAAAAAGATGTATGACACACTGCTAGCTTTGTCGTCACTCTTGCTTGCATGTAATAGAGATCATTAGAAAGTGAGCATGACTCTCTAGTGAGTGGCTCTAAAAGGTTTGTTTAGGCTACCAAATTACTGAGTTAGAGCAGTGGCAAATGAGTTAAAAATGAAGAGCAGAATAAATGACCGTTACTCATGGAAAGCATACCTAAAACCTTTGTTGATGTCCTATGCAACTTCCATATTTTTAAGTAGAAGTTTTTATGACAGAGCTGAAGTTAATGGGAAAACATAAAATCAAAAAGAAATTACTAGTGATTAAATAGATTATATTGCCAAATCAGCAACACACACAGTTAATGGAAAATATTTTCTACAGACAGATGGAATAGCCACATAACCCAGGAGCATAAGTATGAAGTATCTGTTAAGATTCTTTTATATACATTTGCATATAAATATAAACATCATTAGTAGGGGCTAATTGCCCTGTAGGAACTAAAATGTGAGCATTAGCTTCTTCTGGGTTGCTGGTTGGTTTCCTTTTTTAATTTTTTTTTTATTTTTTAAGTATCTCTATCACCCATCACGTTTGGTACTGCATGGCTGCAACAGATAATTACTACCATTAAGAATCTCAATCACAAAATCAAAACCATTTGGACTGGCTTCCAGGGCCACCCAGCACAGTAAGTAACCATAGAAAATTAGTATATTAGTTGTTTTGCTCATACATATTCATAAGAGCACTTGATTTGACTTTCAGAGTATGGGGCTTGTAAAAGCTCATCCACGGATTAGCCCCTACAGAAAGCTGAATGTCAAAGGTAAGAAGATACCATATATCATGGAAATCTTTTCAAAAAGCAATGTATAATGCAAAGAATCTTGTTTTGTAGCTTTCAAATATTTAGCTTTTCAGTTTTCCTCCTGATGGAACGGGTCAAGGATTTACCTGTACAAGTATTTGTAGTACACCACGTTACTGATCAAAGAGCAATTGAGTAATCTGTGATGAATACTCCTGACGTATAGAATATTTGGGAGTCTGTAAGATGTACGATGGAGACAATGCTATTAGCACAGCGATGTCAGTTTAAAAATCTACTTATGGTTCAAATATTGCTTTGATATTTCACACTTGAGAACTTAGATGATGTTTGATTTCAATCTTAAGCTCGGGCAGGACCTTGTTGACATGTAGAAAACCAAAACAAAACCCATGTTTGTGATGTTCAGCTAATGTTTGTTGTTGAACAAATGTGTTAAATTATGAATTAGCGATAGCACAAAGAACTCTTCTAGAAATCTTTCCATTTTAAACAAAAGTCCCTTCCAACCTCTACAATTCTATGAAGCCCCAATATCTTCTAAAGATTAAGTGCTTACTGTTGAAGTACATCTGCATAACATAACAGCAGGTTTTCCCTATTCCACGGCCTTCCCAATGTGAATGCAGAGCAGAGACCTGGGAGCCATTGATTATTGGCTGGAGTGAATTTCCAAACAGTCATGACTGCTTTTGCTGGTTTTTATTTGCTTCATCTGTCCACTTTCCAACTCATCTGTCTTTCACAGAATCTGATTTCTTATTTTTCTGTTCACTACTCCTGGCAGTTTCTTCCTGGTCAAATGATGAATACTTTCTGATATGGTCTCTTAGAAAACAGCATTGGGGTTGGAGAACTGGTTGCTTGCCAGGAATATACTGCTTAACTAACTTTGGCCTGCATTGTTATTTTCGTACTTATCATCCTTTTCGTATATGGTTGTTCAGTGCCATATGGAGAATTCTTCTCCTACTTTCCAGTGCTGCTTGACACAGGGGGCCCTAATCTCAAGAAAGGAGAACTTTGTGGTTCAAATCTATGTGCCAAGTCAGGGAGAGACCTTCCAGCCATCTGTATTAAAGTAATTGCTTCAGTGCCAACTGTAGGAAACTACAGGAGAGTGACACCCACTGAAAATCTGGAAGAACCAGCTAGGGAAGGTTATTTAGGAAAATCTATCTCCAATTTTTTTTTCAGGCAGCAGCTTTATCTCAAGTTTGTGAAGCATTTCAAGATGACCAAAGCCACATTTACTGGAATGTTTGTTATTTATCAGAAGTCATCTAGCTACATTTAACAGCTTGCAGTAGATAATAGAAATTCACATACTAGAGACATCATTGGGTTTAATTTAGGTTTTCCAGTTTTATTTCCAGCAGCAATGGATTCTCAGCAACATTGATTACAAAAGTCTGAGCTAGTATGGTGTAACACACATTTTTAAATTTCTACCCTTACTTTCCTTATTTACTGTTGTCTCTCCTTGTATTTAATGACATATTCATGCTATAGATTTTAATGTCACTGGGGGAGGAAAAGAGTTTTTGTCCCTTTGTAAAGCCCTATGCATTGTTATGTTGCTAACTAAGACATTAACATATAGTCACATTAATATCAGTAGCTCTCATTTGAATCACCAGTGGTGCTGGGGAGGAGACCAAGACTCAAGCACAAAGTCTCAGCTAACACAATCGCCACCAATGCCTTTCTATACTGAAAGCAGAAAACAGTATTTCCTCAAGATGTATACATTGGACCAGATGGATACATTTGCTCACTGTGTCATTTTCTACCAGAACAAAGGTTTGAAGTTGATTGCTTGCATAAGAGACAAATGTAATTGCAAAAAGTGGCTAAGAACCCTATGTAGGGAGCCCAGCCCAATAACACTTTATTTCTGCATGAACTGAATGAAAAAAAAAAAACAACAAACCAGCACAATCAGTAGATGTGATGAACTGTTTATGTTAAAGGATATTGTTCTCACAAAAACATTAGAAGCCCCCATGAAAATTTCTAGTGGAAATCAACAGTTCTAACTATAAGTGGTGTTAAGCTGTGTAGTAGCCTCTCTGACTGGCATAATAGATAACACTTAAGATTGAGCATAACATGTTTATGAAAGTGTTTGTAGAGTGAATTTGTCTGCAACAGCAAGGAGCTGAGTTACTGATTGGGAAGAGCACTCCCAGTTTAAAGGCACTGTGAGTCTAATTCCCGTGGAAGTACAAAGCTCTGTCTTCAGTAGAACAGTATGAGGGGGGAAGTCTTTCAGTCCTATCCACTGCAGTAATTGGCATAAGACACTCCTGGTCTCCTGACAGTTGGAGGTTCAAAGAAATTTCAGCATTAATTGGATGTGCTTCACCCATTCATGAGTTTGAGCATATGCTAGATGAAATATCTCACATACAACAGTATGCATAGTGGATTACAGCCCCTGTTCTTGTGGAAGGGAAAGGAGTAATGTGACTTTAAATAGATTTTCCAGCTTATTCATAAACTTGTAGTATGCCATGCTTAAAACCAAACTGCAATCAATCAGTAAATGTATTTTTTCGTAATCAGAGTATTTAATTAATCTGTATCCAAATAATTTCTTTTTGTGAGGATATAGCTAATGGATACTTTGTATAATAAACTCAGCAGATCTCCCTTTTTGTTAGCACTTGAGAAAACAACTGTTTCGGATGCACTTGTGCTTTAAACAGGAGTGTCTACTTACAGCTGTTACTCACTGTTCCCTTAGTGAATATAGTAAAACTCAGCCTTAAAAAAAGCAACTTAATCCTTATTTGACCATCATTGTTTTAATTGTCTCACCTATTGTTATCATTAAAAAATAGTATTTAAGCACATGGAAGCTGTGTAGAGAAAAATATGAGAGGGAGCAGGGAACAAAGAAGAGAGAACTGTCATTAGCCATAGCTTCAAAAAGTGTATCTTGTTAATGTTAATAGTATAATATAAAATCATTTCAAAATATCCTGTCATTTCAGCATCCTCTAATTGACAAAACATCATCATAGAATAGGAAGCAACCAGCAAACCAATGGTCATATTTTGTTAAGGTTTGCAACGCTCCAGTGCGCTGCAGTGACTTACAGGTCAGCCACGCAATGTGTGAATCTTCAGCTCTCTGGAGCTGAAACTAAAGTGGAAGGCAGAAACATTCAAGAAGCAAAAGACAAATCTCAGTTTGGGTTATTTATGCACAAGTTGGAAACTGAAATATATTCAAGTGTACAAATGAAAAGGTTAACAGTTCTCCATTAGTCACCGTGAAATGTATCATATGTTTGATCCAGGTTTTCAGAAGATGATTGTTTAGCATAAAGGTTGCAGGTAATAGAACTAGTTAATTTCTTTTCATTTCATATTTTTTAAACTATTGTTCAGAATCAGATTTCAGAAATTGGCAGTTGTGACTTTACCATAGCAGTTTGATAAGACAATTCTATAAAAAAAAAATAATTGTTACAAAATTAGGATAAAAGGACATGTTTTTAAGTCTATCTGGGAAATTCTAAACTAACTGAATTTTGGTAATGTCAAAACACTTCAGTTAGACTTCTATATTACAACAAGCAATACAGCATAGACTGCTATTCCTATGTATGAAGAATATTCAGTATTTTAAAGTATTGACCTAACATAGGGTTTTTAGCTTATATGGATTTTTTTGTTTTGTTTTGTTTTTATCATCAGCACTATATTCCTAAAAAGTACTTTGTTCCAGTAACACAGTTTTTGTGGAAAACTATTCCACTGAAAAATTTTTGGCTATACCTACTGTTAGGTTTATCTCATTCTCACTGCCATCTAGTCTCATCATTTTGTCAAGTGAAAGTGCAGAGACATAGCACATAGAATTACGTACGTCTTCAAGTCACAGCAAATTGATCAAATTCTTGCCCTCCTAGAACTCTAAGTGGATTAAAGAAAGTGGATTAGGTGGTCAGAAATTACTTTTTTAAAGTGTTCACACATTGCATTTTGCAGATGTCAAAGTAACTATTTAGCCTGGAAATTGTTTGCTTGATAAAATGAAATGTGAATGAGAGTTAATAGAAGATAGTCCTAGTGCATGGTTGGGAGGGAAGAAGATATTCCAACTTCTTCTCCTGATGTTTGCTATGCTCCAGCCTCAGCATGGTCTTATAGTGGCATGGCAACTCTGCAGAAAAATCACTGTGTCAGTACTGCACACTAAAATCTAGGTGCACAGCTTTAACAAAGCAAAGGCTTAGATATTGCTGGACTATTTCCCAAGAGACATGGTAAACTAATACAGCCATTATAGTTGTGATCTGCTAAAACTCCTGTTGCATGATCCATATCTTGGGCTACCAGATGTGATCAACTTTACTGAAGTATATATATTTCAAGTATTTCTTCACCGGTCTTCCATATTGCAAAGGTTTCAAACAAGAGAATTTTGTTCAGTTAGTTTCTTTCTTAAGAAGGCCCTTCATTGGTAACAGCCAGTCTTGTAGCTCCCCATTATAAAAAAAAAAAGAGATGGTATTTTGGAGGTAGACAACTTTTATTGTGTTGACTCCACAGCATAACTTCCAAATCTCATTGAAATAGCTGGTGCAAGGCTTATGGAATCAGTAGATTTAGATAGTTGTGTAACTGAGCACTTAAATGCTATTTTGGTTTGAGGCTTATCAAAATAAGTTAATGAGAACTGAATGTAAACTATGAAAAAACAGGAAAAATTAATATTCCCTTTCTACTACAAGTTGCATGAATCCTATGAAATCTGTAAGTTGAATTCAGAGGAGACCGCACAATATTTCCTGGCTGGTTTAGGTTCTGTTATGTGTTCAACACAATTATTTTTGTTTAACTACTCATCATTTCCCTCTGACCACTTTAAAATTACTGTAAAATTCTAATTCTCTAAATTTTCAGAACATGCTCTGAGTGAAAATTCTGTATCTTGGAAACCAGGAAGGGACAGTTATCCTCTGGAAAAAGTCATCTTATCTGCCAAGATGAATTTATTATCATAATTCTTGCAAATAATTGCACTCTTTACTCTGAGAGATATCCCAATTCATTGATACTGAAATTGTGCAAGTTACAAAATGAATCTTGGTGAAGTGGGTTTAATTCAATTCAAAGAAGTTCATGTCCAGTGGTATAGTACAGCTCTTTACAGCATTTAAGATGTCTTGTGCATAAAGAAAAGCAATTCTCAATTGAAGTAATCTTGAATTAAGATTACTCTGTATCAGAATATGCACAGCTTGGCATTTGTATATTTTTCCATGTTAGAAAAGCACAAAAGAAATATTGTGGACATGAGTCTACGCCCCAGTAAAATGGCAAGAGATTTAATGCAAAGAACCTTCTACTTTCAATAGATAGCTGCTATTGCCTAAGAAAACAGTTAAATAGCAGTACTTTTTCCTTTCTAAGTCTTCAGACTTTGAAATTATACAAGAAAATATTAGTTCTTTGTATCATTGTTCATTTAAATGCAGGACATGGACTTGAGGCAGAAAAGATAGAGGGATATGTGAAAGCAAGTCTGAACTTCTGAATTACATTAGAGAGGTTTAAATTCTTTGAAGGATGAAGACAGAAGCAGACTTAGGTCTGTAAGATTAGCCACAGGAAATCATCAGCTAAATTAATAAGTAATTTGAGAATGAGTGAATGGAATAGTAGAATTTTAAAGACGGGCATTAGCTGGTTAGCCTAGTTTAGACTTTCTTAAGAAATAGTAATAAAACTTCTTTTCAGGTCATGCCATAATGTGACCTTTTCATGGTGCTGATGTACATCTAAGATTAATACACAAGGAACATAGCCCAGTACAAGAACATGGACTAAATTTGCTTGGCCTTCCCACTCCAAACTCTGTGTATTTCTTTACTAGTCTGGGTTAGATGATCACTTACTTTAGAGAAAGCAAGAGTGGTAAAATGAGCAGGACAGAAAATCTTGCTATTGTGCTTATTGTTTTTTCACATTTAAGGTAAATTTCACTCTGTTTAAGCTAATGAAGGATCTGGCAGTTACAGATGAATTGTCTGATAGGAATTCTGGGTTTTCTCAGAGCATTTCCCATCTTTGAGACAATTTCAACTGTTACAAGAGTAGGAGGAGGAGCTCACTAGCAGGGCAGTTGTCTTCATGGGGTAATGGGAGTGTTGGAGTGCCCCTGTAAACAGTGGATATGTAAGGCTGGGCTGCTGCGGTACCTCCTGGCAGAGTCTTTGCCCCAGTTCTCACCTTGTTCCATAAGCAAATATGGAACAAGCTGCATAAGATGAAAACTGAAGTCTGCAAAGAATCTGAACCATATAAATTGCAAAACATATTTCATATGCAAATTATTTTCAATCAACGTCAGAATTAAATTCAATTAAATTACTTCTTTCAATATTCCATACTTGTCACTTGCTTTCTCCCTATGTCTACTACATTTTGCTCTCTGAACAGGTAACTGTAAACAGGAACAGGATTTAAATACATCACTCAGGCTAGTTGTCACTATCAAGATGGCTCTTTACCAATTCCTACTCAAACCTTCAAATCAAAACTTATTTTTGGTAATTTTCCTGAGTGGTTTCTTTACTGTAAGATTCTTCTATTGGAAAAAAAAAAAAACAACAAAACTCAAACCCACTAATTTTACAGTTTCAAAACAACAGTTTTGAAAAATAACAAAGCAGATTTGGAGTCTGTTTGAATAAATATTACCTGGTACTAGATTTTACTCGATCTTAGAGTTATGTAGTAAATGTCAAAAAACAATTCGGACAATTTTCCCAGAGCTCAGGCTTAAAAGTTTGACAATAAATTAATGTTGCTTAATATTTTTTTTTCATTACCAAGTTCTTATAGTTTCTTGTTATCGTGGTTTAAGCCCAGCAGGCAACAAAGCACCATGCAGCCACTCATATACCTCCCTCTGCTCATTCCCACCTTCCTCGGGATGGCAGGGCCCTCGGTAAGATGGGAGGAGAAAAAACAACCAAGGACCCTGTGGATTGAGACAAGGGCAGGGAGGGCTCACTGCCAATTATGATGCTGGGCAAAACAGACCCCACTACTCGACTTAGGGAAGGAAATAAGAACAATTTAATCTACTGCCAACTAGAAACAGAACAGACAGAGCAGGATGATGAGAAAAACAAAAGCAGCACTTCAAAGGTGTCTTTTTTCCCCACTCCTCTCTTCTTCCTAGGCTCTGCCCTCTGTTCTTGATATTGATACCTCCTACTCCTCAGGGACACAGTGGGCAGGAAAATGACAGTTGTGGTCAGTCCGTCACAGATACTCTCTGCCACTTCTTTCTTCTCAGAGAACTCTTCACATTCTTCCCTTGCTCCAATGCAGGGTCCCTTCCTTGGGATACAGCCTCTAACAAACTTCTCTAGCATGAATCCTTCTCAAGTGTTACAGCTCCTCACAAATTCCTTCAATGCAAATATCCAGGTATCTTCTCCAATGTCACCTTCCCACAGAGTCACAGCCCCTCCAGGCACAGTCACCACCTCTGGCATGGAGTCCATGAGATCTCAGCTTAACCATGACACTCCATAGGTTACAGGTGACATATCCCTCCTCACTGCAGGACGCAGTGGGGTCTCTGCTCTGGTACACTTCCTTCTCTCTTCTCTCACTGGCCTTGGGGTCCACATGGTCACTTCTCTCTCATTCAACTCCTCCTATCGGATCCCAGAACGAACATTTCTTTTCTATCATCTTCTTAAAAGATGGAGGTGACCAATTGTCTGAGTCCCAGAGGTGGGTGTGACTCAGAGCTAGGGAAAGTTTTGAGCAACTTCTTACATGAGCCATTATTACAGCCCCTTCCAGTCACCAGAAATGGCACCATACAAACCCACACCAACAAGTTGTATACGTGTGTGTGTGTGTGTATATATATATATATACATACTCACACATAGACACGTGTGGCTATTGTTTTGAGGACAATCAGGTCATAATAACTTGACAGTTAGTATTTTAAACCTATGACTAAGGTGCAAACAAGGTTAATTATTTAAAATGATTATATGCATTTCACAATCAGTTATGGGGAAAAAGAAAAAAAAAGTCTGCACAAAAGTAAAAAATATATTAATAAGAGAAATTTAAAAATATTAATTTAGACTTTTGTTATATATCACTTTAATCAAAGAAACAGGCTGATATATTTTAATGTACTTAAACTGATGAATAGTTTCCATGGATGGCGCATCATCAAGTACTTTTTTGCTAGTCAGAAAGTTGGTGGCTTTCTCTATAATTTACCCTATTTGTAAACTCAGCTAACTAGAGTACTCTGTTCAAAATGACAGCACCCTCTAGTGTGAAATGATGCAGTAAAACCTTTAGTAATACAAATTGCATTACAAATTTTTGTGAACTACAGCTCCTTAACAGTATTTTTTTAATATTCTTTAAATACTTTCTAAACCAAGCCTCCTTTTAATTTAGAAATAATTTTGGGGGGCATGGAAATTGCTTCCTGTAACTTTGTCAGGGAAGCACTTAGAAAATAATATTAATATTGCTTATTATTACTTAATATTTAGTATAATAATTAGTGTTTTCTATTAGATCTTTGTAAATGAAAATGTGTTACACTGAATCTTGATGCAATTTAATTCCTGCATTTTTTACTTTTGTTCCTTGTTAAAATATATATTTTTAATTACCCAAGAACCAAATAGTAACGTGTACTTCTTTATTTCCTGTAATTGTAAAATGTTATATGCTTTACAAATTTATAAGAGCTATCTCTTCAAGCATGAAGACTAACTTGAATTGAAAACAGTGGCTTGCTTATTTACAGAGTTTAGACTTAATAGTAAATCTAGACATGAGTTTTTTTCATATTCCTCTTGTAATAGAAAACCACCTTGGTAAGTACAAAAATGATGCCTGGAGCAGGAGGTTCAGGTCTTCAAAAGCAATTGCTTTTGTCCTCCTTTGAAAGCTCAGCTCTTGTTTACACTTGAGACCTTGTACAGGGTGAAACTTCCTCGGCAATCAGAAATGATAAAACACAACTATGTACATTCTTTTAAATAGTTTTTGCGCTAGTACATCTGGATTTATGTGGATCTTGTGTAATATGGGCAGTTTTGCCACTGAAATGGCTGTCCTAGTAGTTGACATGAGTTTCTTTCATGTAATGAGTGACACCACTTTCAATAATGAGATTTCCAAATATTTCTTCAGTTGTTTGAAAGGAAAAGAAAATTGTGCATAAAAATTCCAAGAAACTCTAGAAGTAGGATTGATGTTCTTCTGCATTCGAGGAAGGATTTTTTCAGCCATTAACTTTTCTTTTGCAAATGGAATGCAACAAAATAGAAGTGCACATATATAAACACACGTGCTTTTTCTCTGTGATGCTAAAGTCTGTTATGACTGGTGTTGCTAGTTGTTTCATAGTAGGAGGAAACATTAAGACCTGATACTACAACTTTGATAATATATCTACTTTTTTTTCTGTACTTGTATTAAAACTGATCTCTTTGTGTATGTATGACTGAAAGTTCAGACTTGTGACTCATTGT
This sequence comes from Urocolius indicus, assembly GCA_013401255.1. Classification (NCBI taxonomy): domain Eukaryota; kingdom Metazoa; phylum Chordata; class Aves; order Coliiformes; family Coliidae; genus Urocolius; species Urocolius indicus. The sequence continues at coordinate 875,824 of WBNH01001171.1, read as the reverse complement.
CATGGAATAGGTTATTGGATTATTAATATTTTAACATTTTCCTTTGGCAAATATGAGAACAGTTATAGCTAAGTATAGGACTTAAAAGAAATAAACAGCTGCTGGATAGAAGTAAGGTAATTGTTATCTGATCCAGTAGTATTATTTTGAGAGATACATATCAAAGGAGGGAATAATATTTCTCATATTCTAATGGGGCTTCTTTCTATATGAATCACATTTGATAAAAATCTCTTTAAGAAAAAGATAAGGTTCATCTTAAATAATAATGATTTGCATATTCCTATTATGACAGCTGCATTATTCTGAAAAGTGTGCTCTGCTATTTCTTTGGCTTCTGAAAACAAAAAAAGGTGAATTTCACACTGTAAAAAAATCAGAACAAATGTTCTCTGCATGTAATTAGGCCATGCATATCATGAACATTGTTCTTGTGACTGCTTTTATAATTTTTACATAGTAATTTCAAAAAGGTTAAAAATTATGCATGCAGTCTTTATTATATTACACACATAATTTGGAAAAAAGCATTTCTCTGCACTAAAAATAATAAATTAAAGAAATAGATTCATTGTGTTGAGAAAAATTTCTTTCCTGAGTCTCAAATAATTTAATTCCTTTTTATTCTATGCAAAAAGTAATTTTCTCCTAGGGGGAAATTATTGCTTAACTACTGTTATGTATTCACTGGCAGTCTTAGCCACTCAGCCAAAGATAGTTCTAAAAAGGAAGTGGAGAAAGCTGATTGAAGTGAAATCTTTAAAATAAATATGAAAAATAGTAGGCTTAAGGCTTTATGTGTTTCTTTCAAAAAGAATCAGTACTGTCCCTGACATCAGGAAACCATTTAAAAGACAACTGCAGTGATTTTATCATTGTCCTGTCATGATTACCTGAATGTAAATAGCTTAGATGTTTATTCCTGTGAGTATCTTTACTTTTTTCCAGAATGGGGCAAAGAAGTGATCCCAGGCAGGAATGAAATCCATCTTAAAATATTTTTACCCATTATTTATTTGCTTTTTTGTACAATCAGTTTAGTAACTTGGGATGGAGGGGACTGCTAAACTGACTTTAAGTAGAAACAATTTTCATAGCTGTCACTGTTGACATGCTTATGTTACCAGCCTTAGCGGTCATTATAAGCTTGTAATAACCACCTACTCCTGCAGCTGAGACTGTTGTCTTCATAAGCAATTTTTAGTAGCATTTGAGTAGACGAAATGAGTATTGTATTCATCAGTTAGGTGCAGAAAAAGGAATGATAGGTGGAACTTTTCAAGTCATTAACTGCCAGCCTCCTTTTATTTCCATTAGGATGGAAATTGTATTGTATAGTAAAATTGTATTGTATATACTTGCATGGGATCTATGTATTATTGCTCAAATACTTTATTTTAGTCTAGGTGCAGATTATTAGTCTTTCCCTCATCCTCTGCATCAGCATGTATAAGATCAGACCTCTCTTCATCTGTACAGGGCTATCTAAGGATTTGGGAAACTGGAGAAACCATTCTTAAGGATCAGCATTTAACACAGGCAAAGAGAAGAGAAGGCTGGGAGGAACCTCATTAACACAAGTATTTAAGAGATGCATGTCAAGAGGACGAGGCAGTACTTTTTTTTTATCCTGTTGTCTTCAGTGACAGCAAAAGAGGCAACAGGCATAAGCTGGAACATAAAAAGTTCCAATGAAACATTAGGAAAAACCTAATGAGGTTGAGGGAGCCCTGGCCCAGGCTGCTCAGGGAGAATATGGAGTCTCCTTCCTTAGAGGCTTTCAAAACCCATCTGGACATATTTCTAATCGAGGGGAACTTGCTTTAGCAGGGGGTTGGACTGGATGAGCTGTAGAGGTCCTTTCCAACCCCCATCATCCTACGATTCTGTGTGTAATACTGATGGGATCTGTATGAGATATTGTATATCAATGGTATCTTTAGTACAGAAACTGTAACCATCTGGGCTAGAAACTAGGCGAAGTCAAGTAACTGAGATGTTTATATATTAATACGTTGAAGGTACTCAGGAGACCAAAGTGGTATACTGTGTGTATGCATAGTGTAATATTTATGCTAATTATATAACACAAAACCAGTGGAATAATAGTGCTGGAATTCAGGTAAGAGGATATGCCTTTCAGACAAGACATAAACAGAAGATGAGATGGATTAACCTTACACACTACATGCATTAAAACATGCATTGAAAGAGAAATAGGATATTTTTATGTTAAAGGCTCTAAAGAAGTTGATGGAAGCATAGAACCCAACTTTGGAACCTAGTATGTTTACAAACAGGATTATATCTTAGCTCAGTGACCCAGATTTGAGTTTCTTGGTGTTTGATACACATACAGATGTGTACCAATAAAATTTGTTTGAATTTGGATTTTTCCATTTCCTTCCAAAAAACCAATCATGACATTTCACTGCCTATGTATAAACTTGTAAAAGCAAGTTATACCTAGTGGTTGTTAATGTAGGTATTGATCTTTCTTGATATAGGAATAAGTTGAACCTAATAAGGCATTTTTTCCATCTCAATTTTAAAGAAATATCTCATTTTTGAAACCGATTAATAATATACCAGTTCCCAAAGTGAACTCTTCTTCTCCAGTCGTGTTCATTGCTGAAGAGGCTGCCTGGAAACAGCCTTCATCCTGTCATGAAATCATAATATGCATTATGACATTATATTTTGTTGTCATGGAAGCAGTTGCAGTGATATTCTTGAATCTGATGTGAATCTTAACAAGTCTTTTACCAGCCATCAAGTTTCAATCTGAGGGGCAGGTTCTTGCTTGTGTTATGTATTCCCCTTCAGAGAGCCTGTCAGTCACTGATTACTGGGTTGTATGTCTGATATCAACCAGCAATCTCACTAACCTTCACAGCTTTACAACGCTTCTATTCTCATTACCATGTTCAAGTGACTAGAAAAGACAGTTACAGAAGCTTCTGGCATTAGCTCAGGACAACACAGGTGTTTTGTGGCCAGGCATATTTCAGGGAATCATCTTGAATGTTGAGTCTTGGAGAAACTGTTGTGAATCCTTGAATTCATGGGATTTGGAAGTGACTGGTTGACCCATTCTTATTGTTGGCATTTGTGAAAGAGAAGTGTTGCACACGTTAAAAAAAAATGGATTTGCTTCCTGTTATAGGCACTACAGAGTCTTTGTTCTCATTCTACTGGTTTTATCACAGAGCTATGACTGCAGCTTACCAATACAGTAGGTTAGAAGACATATTGTTCAATTCCCATTCCTCAGTCCAGATTTGCATTTTTCTCTTGGTTTAGAGAAGAAATCTACCAAGAAAGGTAACTCTTTAAAATCTTAGCTTTTCCAAATGTTTCTTCTCGTCATGCAGTGTGTGTGATTTTGAATTTCATGGGGCTATTTGACTACAAGTGGGAAACCAGGTTCATTGTCCTTTTCTCATAGCTCTGAAACCATTCTATTCAGAAGAAAATCATGAATGCACTCTTGTTCACACAGGTTATCAGTGTTACTTGGATGTGTGTGAATTCCAAGTTTTGGCTGTGTCTTATTGACTGCCCTAGCTAACCTCACCCTGTCAATCTGCTCCCAGCACCAACACAGAACTGCTCTTAGCAGATGGCACAGAGCGTGACTGTGAGAATGTGCTACCCTCATATCCCCTTGCTGACCTTCTACAGTAGCATGAGTCCTGATTAAATAATCAGTTGGAAACCAAGAGATATTTCTCTCTCAATTTATTTTGTTGTTTAGTCCCGAAAGCTATTGACACATCAAGGTGTTTCAATCTTTAACATGCAGCCACAGAAGTCATTAGAATATTGCGTCCACTCATTGCTTCATTGGAGCATTAAAAATTATTTTAGATGACTAGATAAATTCGGTTTCAGAGACCACGAGTAATGGGTCTGAATTCCACTGAAATCCTGAATCCTGTACCTTCCAACAGACAACATTAGCCTAGGAAGGCCAGCAGACTGTAGGCCAGGTGCATGTAAACTGTTTTATTACAGAGCTGTATCATTCATTTGTCATTGTGAACTTGGCAGAGATGCTGTTGTATATTTTACTGTTTGAGAAAATGAAAGCTAAAACGAATAATTCTTATTTTTTTGCATTTTTACTGTCAAAACACTCTGGCAATACAGGCTGAGTTATTACTGGTTTGGGGTTTTGTTTTTGATTTGAGGAAATGTAAGTATTTTACATATTGAAGAAAATACGTAAGTAGAAAATGGAAAGAGATTTTCAGATCACTTTCAGAGAAGAGCAATTCTAGCTGTTATTAAAAAAATCCCACAACGATTCAGCAAAGCATTTAAGCATATGTTCAAGTCCTTTTAAAGGCAGTAGGCTTTGCACACGTGTTCTGTTCCTTGAAATCCTGATTTCACAAATCAATGTATGTAGAATCAGTATAGTGAAAAGGTTTATGCTGGCACCGCGTACAATAGCAAAACTGAGCTTTTTCCATGACAGCTTATTTCATCCAGGAAGGATGTTTTTACTTTCTGAGTGTGGCTTACAGAGAAAAAATTATTCCAGCCAGGAGTGTCAAGGAAAGACTGTATACTCATATTCCTACACTACCTAATATTTCAAATGTTTTCTCTAAATTAGGCTTCAAAAATTGGTTTTATTGTTCTTTAGATCTCTTCCTGGTGATCTTTAAAGAAGGAACTTTATCTACCTGTGCAATGGCCTTTTCAATTCTCATGCACTGCTTCCTCTTGATACTCATGGCATGGGGATTGATATACAATCTCTTTACCACTGGTGAATTTCCTCCCTCTAAGATCAGACACTGAAGCTCCAGCTTCAGTAGAAGGCAGATTTTCTATTAAGCTGAAAGCAGTTGAAAATTGGAGTTGCAATAGAAGATGTCATTTTTGTGACCAAAAAATGTTGTGGATAGCTCCACTGTGTGATAACACTTAAGGATAATGGCTGTAGCTAATTTTAGATTAGTGTAACATTTATCTGATAAATAACTTGCTGTGGCAAAAGTTAGTTTTATTCCTTAGGTACTGTACATTGATAGTGTCATTCCTCTTAGCTTCAAAGGTGTTCACTCACTCTTTCATATGTCTAAGTTATTAATTATATTGATTGCCCCCAGTCAGTATTAAGATTTCCCAACACATATTTTGCTCATCTTTGGGATTTGAAGAAAGGGTACTGTGCATAAAAGGGTGTCTGTATTTCCAGTGAAATCAGTTTTTCTAATGAAAGATGTTATTTTTTTAACAAATCTTTTTGCCCTTAAACCACCATAGCTATAGCAACGTAGCAAGTACTTCTACTTAAATGCAAGTATGTAGTCAAAATACTTCACTGAAAATCTGCCTTACATTTAGGAAACATAAGCTTCTTAATCCTTTTCTTCCTCAGATCAGCCCAGAAATAGTTATATTCATAACAGTCATCAAATGATTAAGTTAAACAGTGAAGGATTCTGAAAACAAGATTTTATCTAAGGCACTGAATTTTATTCTTCTTGTATTAGGGGACAACTTATCACAGTGCTTTAACTATTTCATGCTTTCCTGCACTTTGCAGTTCAAGCTTAAAAAGTTACTAATGTATTTTGGCTCTCTTTTAATCTATAGCACACAGAGTTCGATTCTGTTAAGAATGACATAATAAACAAAAAATACAAGTTCAACAACCATATATTAAGCTCACACGACAGTCTAAATGCATTCAATTATTTTGCATGAAAACTGCCATTACAATGGGATTCAGAGTGTAGCTGTATTTTCCACAATTATGAAGTCATATCAAAAGTCACTTGATGCTCACACTGTTATCTCATAATATATATATTAAAGTGCAGGAATCGGTTGAATGTACTATCATGAAGGCATAACAACCACAAAAGTAGCCCCAATGTTAAAGCTTCATATGATCCACATTACAAATACAAATGATAGCTCACTAAAATATAATCATGCTATTTCTAAGGGCAGATTTTTTTTCTTTCCTCACTATTTTAGAGTTCTACAAAATGAAATAAGAATACATGTTCTCCACAAACTGAACAGACTCATCATCAGGGATAAGACATACTAAAGGCATATAAGCGTCTAACTTGAAATCTTTAAAACAGTATATTAGAACTTTGTGGCTTAAAAAGTATTTAATAGAACAGCAGTACGTGAATACTTTGATTGCATGTCATCCTTTTTGGTATTAAGAGTGGTATTAACGTAACAGGAGATGTTCAGGGCATATAAAGGCACTGCATCTACTTGGAAGTACAAAAGCAGATAAACTGCACCCTTGAGAAGTAATGAAACACATGCTAGGGCAAAATAAATATGCTTTGGAAAGGGTAGAGTGTCTACTTCTCCCTTTCTCATTCTACAATTTGTCTTCCTACAATGCCTCTTTGTCAAGGAGGATAAAAAATAAAAATCTCTTTTTTATTTTTTTTTTTTCAGTTGCATCCCTCTATTCAGCATAGAGGTTTTGTGGGAAAAAGTGAAGCACAGAAAGAGACTCAGTGACAACAGCCAAAATCATTTCGTATTGCCATTTAGCAATAGTGTATACTTAAAAAAAAAGTTAGCTGAAAATCTTTGAATGGTAAAAGCTTTTATTAAACCAAGTGATTTAATCTTGCCTTCTATCATGACTTCTATCATGATAAAAAAGGTTATGTTTCTTTATCTGACACCTTCCTGGGGATGTTCTCAGGATATGTGATCGTTTTATGATAGTAAAGCAAGACATTGGTCAGAGCTCCCCATGGTCTTTGAGAAGACCCATAGTCTCAGAGCTTGATCTTCTGAACACTCTTTTCTTCTTATAACTTCCTTGTTGATTTCCAGATGTTATAGCTAATTTCCATAAACTCATTAAGTCATTTGCTCGTATAATAGATATTTCTGGTATTGGATTCACCTGAAAGTACCTTGTGGCCACTCCTGACATCCTCTCACTGTTCTCCCAAACTGTTCAGCAAACAGTGAAGCCAAATGCGTAATAGATTACTGGTCTTGTCAGTCTATTCGGCCCTTCAAGCACTCATATTCAGCCATTCTAATCTGCACATTCACAGTTTTCAGCACATTCACAGTTTTCAACACATTCTGTCTCCTTTTGTCAGGAAAGTACATTTTTAGTGGTTTTTTTTCTCTGATGCATTAGTCAAGTATAATTATCAGTAATAAAAATGGCTGTAGGAAGTAGCTCTTATGGAAATAATTTGATTGTGAAGGTACTCGTTTTGAATTCTTTGGACTCCTCATTTATACACAATTGTGCAAATAGTTTACTGCTGGTAATTGATAATAAAATTTTGTATCATAATAGACACTTCAGTTTTTTAGTGGTTTTATGATGAGTACAACTAAAGCTAGCTACAATTTTATTTTCATCTCTTAAACAGAGTTATAGTACCCATCTACTCAGAACTGACAGGAGAACCTGTGAACTTGTTACCTGTGATTCTTAAGCTAGGATTTGTATCTAGCAGAGCAGAATTCAAAAATAATTCAGATGAACAAATATGATACTAAGGAACAGAAGAGCCTGAGGTACAGCATGAAAGTTTAATTTAAAGAGACAACACTAACTTGAAGCCCAGTGACTCAAAAAACACCTAGTAGCAGTCTCAGGATCTGCCCTCAATTAGCCTATTTGAGTAGATTTCCAGTTCCGTATGTTTCTGTACTGTGGCTTTCCTGACTTGTTTATTGGAAGTATTATTTTCCCACATATAATGGATTTTATTCATTAAAAAAGTCTGCAGGATATTTTGGAAATGTGTACATAAATTGAAAGAAAGGATCAAAATCAGGGAATTTTTTTGTTTGTTTTGATTTTGAAAAACTCAGTTTCATTACTCTTTTATGATGACTAATCACTGTTTTGTAATTGCAGTAAAGAAAAGAATAGAGAAGGAAAATAAGTTTAAGGAAAAATGTAATTACAGCTAGTTATACGTCTGGATCTTTATTCAGCTAAGGCACGTATTTATAAGATGGAAACTACCCTAACCATGTTTTCACTGATGTTTGGTTTAAAAGGTAACTCTTCATTTTATACATCTCTCTCAAATAAAAACATGATTTTCTGAAAAATATATATTTAATTTTATTTGTACATGTGAAGTCAAATGAGATTTCATCCTAAATTTTGAATGAAAGAAAGATTTTCTTCAGAAATTTGTCAGGTATTTTTGTTCATCTTTCTACTGCTTTAACTTTATTACTATGGAAAGAATCATTCACAGCAACTCTTATGAATAATCAAAATGGGAGAAAACATAAGATGGGTGCTTCAAATAGCATCTGAAATCTGGACACTTCCAAAAGAGAGAATATTTATGTAGACTTAAATATTATACATCTTGGTAAATACACTGTAATGTTTAAAAAACATGCTGATAAATCTTTCTCATCACATTAAATCATATGTTTGATGCTAGTCAAATTTTCAAAAACGACAGTTATCCCTGCTGAGTTCTTAACTTTCATGATCTTGGTAACATAACTCTTAGACACCATAAGTCCAACCCAGAGATTAGAAGATCACGTGTATGTGATAAAAATATGCTAAAAGGGTTGAAATAACTGATAAAGACCTAAATATACATTCTAATTATTCTTATAAAAACACTATTCCCGGATGTCATGGTTTAGCAAGGAGTTGCTTTTGTTTAGTAACAGGGGGAGCGGGTTGCAGTGAAGACCCGGTAAAAGTTTTTTAGACTCTCCCCTGACTCCTGGGTTCAGACCCACCCCCGGCCTGGCTGGGCCAATCTGGCGCCTCTGCGATCACTATTTAGGGACGGGAATTTGAGGTG